>JBAIAA010001135.1:0-460904 GCA_037893245.1 Crossaster papposus
TGAGTGACAGCATGTGTAAACAAAAAAACATTTGGCCTGCTATTAAAACAAGTTGTAGTGTTGCTGCATTTTTGACATTGGCATTTCGAAATTACACATGATAGCAACAACAATAACAGCCAAACACAGTTTGTGGTGAGTTTATGATCAAATCTTAGGATGGCTTCATTATTCTTGTGTCATAACTGTTGTGTTTGGCAAAGAGACAAGTACATGTGCATGTATGCTTCATTCTTTGCATAATGGAATTTTATTTCTGTAATTAATTCACATGCACCATTTAATTATACCAAACAATAGTCTGAAAGGGTAAAATATTGCAGACCCTAGCTATTACATTTGTTGTAGAATTGTACTTCTCAGAAAGTGGTACAGACTTAACCCTTCTTCAGCATCTTTAGGGGCGTCGATGCCAAGTTCACTCATTAGCATTGTGCTGAGTTCAAAGATGTCTGTGTCGCAGGGATGTACGCTTTTAGGTGTACACTCACTTTCACAAACTTCAACTTCATCAAGCTGAGCTGGTACAAGGAAGTCATGCACTCCATACATCTCTGGGATCCCATACATGATGACAGGACGACCAAACGGGCCTTGGTGGTTTCTAGATGGAGCGATTCGATGACAATTCCACTCAGTCCTGACAGTGTCAAGTTCATCCTGTAAATAAACATTATAGGGAGAGAATTTTGTATTTCAAACCCACATCCACAGTTGCAAGGGTAGGTTGCAGTTGATTTTGAAAGAGTGTGTTCATTGTCAAAAAAATAAAAATAATAAATAAATAAAAAATTAAAAAGTGTGCCCAAATAAAAGAAAGCATTCATTTTCAAAAGTTCATGCCAGGTTTGAGTGTGCTGTTTTTGTGAAGGGAACCCAGTAATGAGGAATAAACAAAGTTAAATTTGACGGTAGGCTAATGTCATGGGAAGCAAGTCATCTTTTTTATGGTTCAACAAGATTTTAAAGGCGATTATTTAAGAAAAAGGAACTTGAATAAGTATGTTTCAGCTTTTACCTGGATTATGTTCATAAAGCACATCTGGATGAGAGATTTGTCCAAGAAATCACCTGTAAAAAGACCATCCTCTTTCAGCTCATGAAACAAGTTCATCCAGTACTGGGAGGAGTGTTTTCTCAGAATACCCCACCAAAACTCAATGCGCTGGTTGCTCTGACTACTGCCTTCAATAAAGCTCCTCTCTCCTGCAAATGCATCTTGTGAGTTTCTTCTCAAGAACTGTTGCATCTGTCGAACAGAACTGTTTTCCGTTCCAGCGTCACCCCGAATTAGTCGAGGACAACCTAATTTGTCTTTCACAGTTTGCATGAAATACCCGGCAATAACGCCAGGGTCACTATTTGTCAAAGAGGTTTCAAGCCAGAGGATCTGTCGGGAGTAACCATCAATGCACCCGTTTATACAAACCCCGTAAGGTTTAAGTTTATCATAGGAATCCAGGTGCCATGCAAAGTTTGGTCCTCTCCCGTTGTATGTCCTTCTCTGTAGTCGCCGCCGCCGCCTTTGCTCGACCCCCTCTGGGTCTAGTAATCCAAGAAGAAGACGCACTGTTTCTCGGCTTACCAGAATTCCATTTTGAAGGCACCTCAGGTGCATCCACCGGTAACCGCACAGTTGCCCCGAGGTACTCAACTGCCCTTCTATAAAACATGCAACATCAACAATATCTGTGTGGTGTTTTCGCCGATAAAGGTCAAGTTTACGCAATTTACGGTTCAGATTACGCTTACTGATGAAGATATGATTAAAAGCAAGTGAAGCAATTATTTCGTCATAATTAAACCCTAATCTAAAGTAACGCCTAATAAAACGTAGACTATGTGCGTCCGAAGCCGCCGCAGCCATGTTTGGTGACAGCTTCCGGTTTAAGAACAGCTGCTTCAAAATTGCATTGAAAATATAAATAAATGCATTGAAGATATAAATAAATGCATTGAAAATATAAATAAATGCATTGAAAATATAAATAAATGCATTGAAAATATAAATAAATGCATTGAAAATATAAATAAATGCATTGAAAATATAAATAAATGCATTGAAAATATAAATAAATGCATTGAAAATATAAATAAATGCATTGAAAATATAAATAAATGCATTGAAAATATAAATAAATGCATTGAAAATATAAATAAATGCATTGAAAATATAAATAAATGCATTGAAAATATAAATAAATGCATTGAAAATATAAATAAATGCATTGAAAATATAAATAAATGCATTGAAAATATAAATAAATGCATTGAAAATATAAATAAATGCATTGAAAATATAAATAAATGCATTGAAAATATAAATAAATGCATTGAAAATATAAATAAAGATGGCACTAACGGGCTTTCGTAACATTACATGTATTAGATAAATAGATTTTTATGATTCGGCTACATAATACATGTATACATGTTACTTTCACATAAAGTATTACTTTGCTATCATCCAATCCAATAAAATAAACGGTTTCCCCGGCCAATTTCGCAAAAATAGCACTTATTATTAGCCGATCTCAAGCGAAATAAGATCCTCAGTGTTGCAAGTTTCCATGGTTCGTTAGATTTCAGACGTTCAAATTCGTTTTCTGACATTTTCATGTTTAGTATGTTGTAATTAGTTGAAGTCATTTGTGGCTGAAGGAAAGGTCTTTTGGAACACCGTGACATTCATTGAGTGTGATAAATGAATACAAAAGTAGTACGAACCGGTGACATTTTAATTTGAATATATTTTTAATTATGGTCATTGAAAAGTGCCATAGCATGCTTTTACATATAAACTGAAATTGAACGATCTTTTAAGTGAATCAAATATTGATCTGCTGACCGCGCCCTCGAATTCATGCGAAAATAGGTGGTTCGTCATCAGTATGTATAGCTGTAGACTTGACCCAAGTCGGACTACCAATTTGCTTTCGTCAATCCGGCCGAATAATTATGTGCAAGCTTTGATGGCCTTAGATAAAGGGCGCCCTCATCTGGTTGTCGTTCCGCGATCGGCATCAACGTGATGTCATCATGTCATCAGTGCAGTAAGGGTTTCTGAACCACACATAAGCATGGGCGGCGCATGAGGGCGCGCTACTGATGAGCGTGGACGTGACGCGAGGCGCACGGTGTGGATGACCATGAGCAATGTTACCACAGAATCCCGACTCGGATCAAGTCTAGTATAGCTGCAACTATAGACTACTAAATAAATTGTCCGGGAAAACTTAAAATATTAGGCTATTGCATTTCAATCAGTATTGTCTATTTCTATTCTCCTGGCATTAAACTTTCTTGCCGTCTCAGTCAGACGACGTTTCACAGCGGCGTTCATCAAGCCTCGTTTTCTGTTTTCTGCCAATTACTCATCAGCAAACTGTTAAAGTGAAACAAAACACAACGTTTGTATCAGGGAAATGTACATTAAACATTATCGTGATTTTATAAAAATGATCTGTACATTATTGTTCGTGTCAAATACACTTTTCTTAAAAACCACCGATGATATCAGTTCACAAGATGCTTGAGATTGTTCAAGTATTTCTTAGCAATTCAGTATGGTTTTGTTTTACGATGTTGGAGATTGACACGCGCTTTCCACCTCAGTGATTTTCGATATTATTATGACGCGATGTGTGTCGCAGAGCGCCCTAGAGTAATATACCGACTCAATGGTAGTATTTGGCAAGCATGTTTTAACCAATGAAAGGGTCAAGGACTAGACTTTATAGGAGTTCAATTCAATGTGACACCGGGCCAGTTTATCAGCCGTTTAAGCATACTCACGTGTCAGGCTTTCGACACAAGAGTGGTTAAACCCTTGCTCTATGGTTAAACTGTCTCACATGTATTTATGAATAAGAAATAAAACGATTACAAACATTGGGGCTGATCATACGTTTAAATAATGAGTTACCTGATTCCATATCCCATGAGTAGTGCAGCGATGGTGAAGCCGACAATGTCATCCAAATAGTACACGTTGCTGTTTTTGGAATGTATGCAGGCGCTAACTATCACGCCAAGTGACCCTATCCCACAAGCAAGAGAACTGTAACCTAAAACAACAAATGAGTTCATTATTTTCAAGTTGTGTGGGATTCGGGAGACTGGATTGCCATCCATTTAGTATTCTATAATATATTGCACAGTTTGACAGTAAGTTTGAAAAGAAGAAAAAACCCACAATATCACATTTTGTGCAACAGCCGTTACAATGCTGTATTCACGGGCACTCGGGAAGATACATTAAAGGTAGGATACACCATTTGCAGATATCGAACATTTTTAGAAATATCTTACTTATATAAAAGTAAATATTGATTGTAGGCATCCAGAAAAATGATTGTGCTGGATATCATGTAATTGTTTCGAAAAATTGAACTAATTAAAACCAAAGATGGTTTGGATAAAGCTGCATAATACAGTCACTGGACAGTAAATACTTTGCTGAAGAATTTAAAGACTTTAGACAATCAGAATATTGTATACATTAAGCTTTTAATACAAAAGTATTAACAAAAAAATTGCAAGTACTTCTGTCCCAAAACTTTGATTAAAAAGTATCTTTATGGATACAAAATTCCATGGTATATTTTCTTCAACACCGACTTCATTTTGTTGTCTACTGCCAATGTTTATCTTGCATGCTTTGTTCACAACAAACAGCTTAATATTTGGTAC
This sequence comes from Crossaster papposus, assembly GCA_037893245.1. NCBI lineage: Eukaryota > Metazoa > Echinodermata > Asteroidea > Velatida > Solasteridae > Crossaster > Crossaster papposus. Next base: position 4,693 of record JBAIAA010001135.1, read on the forward strand.
CAAATAACGTACTTGGAAAGTACTCGACTTGCAACTCTGTGATGTTGATGATCAACTCCCTGGTTTTTTTATAAGATCTGAAGGCAGACTTATTAAAATTACCGTTGAAAAATGGGTCCCATTTGCCTGAGAAAGTGAAGGGATGCCATTTGTAAAATTGCTGCATGCAGGTTTGGGAGGTACCATAATTTCGGGAGGTGGGTTTGTTTTGGTGTGAATATTTTAAAATGTAATTGGCTAACCCACAATTTTTACAGAAATGGAAATATTAAAAGACAAAACATTAATTATGTTTTTGTTTGAGAAACCCCAGTGATGTCGGCTTGCATGTTATTTGGCCCTGAACTTTGTTGATTTTACACTGTTTTCAATTGGGGCTTTGATTGGTTTGGTGAATCCCTATACAAGAGGCTACCCAATAAAATTAGAAATACAGAAACTTGCCGCCAGATTACGAAAGACACCACGAATACTGAACTCACCGTCGCTTATGACAGTTTGACTCCTTAACTTGTAGCCAACGTGCATTTTACCCAAGAAAAGAATAAGACTGATAACAACTGCAATGGTCGACACGATGTACAGAGCCAGTATCTGCCAGACAAAAAGGGAGAAGTAATATTTGTAACTCTCACATTAATTCTATGTAAAGAATAATTAATCTAGGCGTGTATTCTTCCTTGTCAATGGGGAAATAGACAGTCTTCAGACAATATACTAGTATATAACATGGTTTGAGGGTGTATAGCAGGCCCGTACGCAGGGGGGGGGGGGGGGGGGGGGGGGGTGCGACGGGTGCGTACGCACCCCCCAAATTACTAAAAGGTCCACATTTTCCGGATAAATAATGGTATTTTGATGTAGAAATAACTGTACTGCAGGCACACGACAAATTGTGGTCCCATTTTTGGTCCCATCAGTACAAATTCGCCCCCCAAATTACCAAAAGGTCCACATTTTCCGGGGTAAATAATGGTATTTTGATGTAAAAATAACGATACTGGCCAGACAAATTTTGGTTTCATTTTTGGTCCCATCAGTACAAATTCGCACCCCCCCCCCATAAAAAATTCTGCGTACGGGCCTGATGTATAGTTGACATTTAGCTGCCCGAGACGCATATCGCTTCGTGCTATGCGTCCCTGCTAAAATGCCATATCCCACATATCACAACAGTCAACGCTTAATTGTTTTGTTTTATATAACACCTAAATAAATTCCCGTCATCTGTTTGGTGGATCGTTAATCACGTGCATCGAATTATTCGTTTCATCGCACGGCGGCACGGCAGCACCGCCAAAAAAGTTATATTCAACGGTGAATAGAAGTTACTCTTACCTGAAATACAAGTGAATCTATAAACATGGTATACTCTAGTCTGGAAACTGATAATATTTTAAAAATTGGCACGAATATTGATTTCAGCTACGGCCCATACATACCTCTTCCATAGTGCTCCCTTTGATCACAAAAATTAAAGACCTGATGCCAACCACCAACGAAGCAGCGATGAAGAAAACTGCCAACACTAACAAGGCGCTAGAAATGAGACAAAAAACAACACCACCACAGTTAAACGTAAATCCTGATATGACATGCTGGGTGCGACGTCAAGTTGAATCGAATGTTTGACTGCATTTGCTCAGATTTTGTTTGCTGTGCTTAATTTCCAATTATCGCTGCAGCATGAGCAATATAATCGGGAATAAATGCCACACTCGAAGTATAATTTGAAGTATCAGTATAGATTATATATAGACCATATAGGATGATCCCTACAAAATACACTTTAGTTTTAAGCGTGTAGCAAAATCAATAAAAAATAAGGGTCTGATTGCCAATGATGACTTTATGACAAAAAAATGAAGGTTTAAACACAAACGCGCATTTCCAAGCGGAGTAATTTAATTAAGCAGATATTTACATTCGTTCTCTGTCTCTTGAATACACAGTCTGGCTGGAACCATAAAACCTCCACACAACTACCAATGAAGTGCCCACATCTAACAATGCGTCCAACTGAAAATAAACAGCAAGACATTTTGGTTATTGCAAAAGGTATATATTGAGGACTTTTTGTTTTGTTTTTGTCGTCGCTCTCAAAACAAGTATTAACATTTTGTTGGTAAAAAACCCAGAAGTAACCAGAAGTGTGTACAATTTTCCAATTAGACCAATGTTGGGTACATTTGAATAATAATAATAAACTTGGTTATATAGCGCATATCACCGTAAAGTCCCTATATATTTCATTATGCGCTGTATCATTTTACCAAACGTCACCAACGGTTGGTAAAATTAAGTCATTTTACCCAACCTTAATTAAATTTAACAAAATGTTACCAACGTTGGGTAAATTGACCCATTTTAATCAACAGCTGGTTACCTGGTGAACAACACAACAGTTGGTAAAACAAATTGGTTAAAGAGTTTGCCCAACTTCAGGTAAAATGTACCCAACATTGGTCAACTTGGAAAAGGTAAAATGTTGGTAAACATTTTAACCAACTGTTTTAACCAACCAAATTGGCACGGTAATGTGCCGTTTTTTTAATTATATACTTAAAGAATACTGTATTTTTTACATGCAGCACATTACTGACGCCTGTGTTGCCAGTAAAGTAGTCATATTTTACAGTACATTTTTTGTACAGTGTATATTCATGTACATAATAGTTCAATGCATTGTTTTACTAATAAAAAATGCGTGACTGCAATGACATGATAAGACAAACAACAATGAGGTGACAAACGAAATGTTCCATTCAACGAAGTAAAGCCGGATCATGGAATCTCTCCACATTCCTAAAAGACAGTAAAAATAAATAAAGGAGATTTCTAATGCAGAAATGGAAACTAGTAAAAACTGAATCCAAAAGTGTGTTATCAGGCTTAGTGTGCGTGACTTACCCCAAAACCAAACAGGGCGACACTGCTTGAAGATTGCGATATAACTGTCAGGGGTAAAACAATATACCGTTTCTTTGTTGAATAAACAGTAAACAATACACATACAATGCTTTCATCGATAGAATATTAATTACTAAATTAAGTTTATGTTTTCGCGCTTAATTCCGAAAAATATTATTTGTTTAATTTGATTTTGTTTCGTTATTTATGAAATATTATTATTTTACTAATTTTGAACCATAAGAAAAAGGGTTACATGTACCCACAATGCAGCCTCTTTAATATATAAGTTTAAGGTAGGATACACCATTGGTAATTGCTTGGATTTTAGGGGGTCGTATTTTAAAATAAAATACGTTTAACTGACCTGTCCGAAGTTTTACAATCATGGATGCCGAGAAAATAAGCAAGAAAAACGGCGTTCGTTTTCAACGGGCGTCGGGCAGTTGTTCTTGTTCTGGGTTTTTTCGCGACCGCCGATTAAAATTCAATTTTTTTAAAACAATTACAAGATATTTAGCGCAATCATTTTGCAGGATGCCTAGAATTACTATTTACTTTCAAATAAGTAAGATATTTCTTACTTATACCGAATACGCAAACCGATTTGAAAACTAATTTTTGTTTGACGAGTTTGTTTTTAACTTTTACAATAGGCCTATTCCTTCGACGAGACAACATTTTTCGAACAAACAGCAATTGCTTACCAAAACTGGTAATAGATAGAACAAATAGAGCGAATACGGAGAACCAGGCGAGAAAAAGAACGGCACGATGATAGCGCGCCTCCTGTTCAGTAGATAAACTTCCGTACAAGTTGCCTGGTGATTCTGATGAGGAATCAATAAAATAATTCGGGACTTTGAGTCAAATGGGTCGTTTCATGATGTTATCATGACACAAAGTGTGACATTTTGCTATATCATGCCATCTAATTCAACACAAAATATTATGAATATTTGTTCCTGTATTATGTCTTGGGTGTTGGACAAAATTAGTCAAGTTTTGAACCATTCGAACAATTATTAGTTTCCCGAGAAAGTTGACATTTCATGAAGAAATTAGGACTCCGATGTACAACAGGACACCTGGGCCAATTTCATAAAACGTGTAAGCACCAACTTTCGCTAAGCATGGAAATTCTTCCTTGGTAAAAACAGGGTTCCAATTCCAAACCAAAATTGCAGTTGATGTTGCGACAAGTATTCGTGTTTTTTTGCTTTGAATGCAAAGCACATTGAGTTTGGGCCGATAACCTGTTTTTACTGAGCAAGACTTTTTTTGTGCTAAGCAGATTTGTGTGCTTACATGTTGTATTAAATTGGCCCCAGGTCTCTTTTGCATCTTTTTGTCATGTTGCAAGATTTATTGTACAGATTAAACTTCTTTGCATACTACTAACTGATCACAAAATGGAACCAACCATACGCATTTATATAAGGTTATTGTAAATAAATTAGGTTGCAAAATGTGCAAAATGTGTCACACTATACACCGTGTTAAATTGATTGATTCAGATAAGAGTAACTATGAGATTTGATGGTTTGCATGGTGAAAAGGCAATAATATATATGTTTTGTTTATCAAACCATATATATTTTTTGTTCGTTCACCTTGTGCTTCTGCGGTGTGGTTTTCAACTGCTCTTAGTGTAAGGGGAAGGTGTTCAGCACTGGACGCCATTCGGCCGCTATATGATTCCTGTCACAAAAATCGTCACAAAATTATAACGAATGAACAAAATCCTGACAGGGCGCCATGTTACTTCTCACCATCACATAATATTGTACACATGGTTTTCTCTTCTTCTTTTTTCATCGCAATGTATATAGTGTATAGGCCTATACAATGAGCTAAAACTTCAAACAAGATAAGTTAGGTCTACATTTGAACCCTGATAAGAGCACTCTTAATTAATACATCCTGCTTATAACAAGGAGAAATTAGGTCCCGAGTCTTTGTTTTTCTTTGTTTTCCATTACTGATAACAACTATTCCTGTTATATCAAGGTAATTTGTAAAGTCCCAAGAACCAAGTTGTTCAAATTGTTTGACTGTATATCTTTCAACTTTGAGCATGCTGCTCGAGTCCAAACAAAATATTTGACAAAAAGCCAACGAAAATAATACTAGGACCTATACTTACCCTAATGGTTCTTTCTATAAGGTGCATTATTTTGGCGATTATTGTGTCGCCTAAGGGAACCCTACCGAGAAACTTACCTTAGCTGGCTATAAATTGATGAAAATATCGTTATCTCCGTCAAACGACATGAAGTGGCGGCAGCGTCCGCGTAAGTATGGAGGAATGGTAGTAACTATAATGTCATCTATCGATATACCATGTAATGATATTTCAGTCACTATATAACCATGGAGGTAGTTTCGCAGAGATTTTGCGTTGTGAAAAACCACCCGCATTTGTTTTCTTTAAATGCAAACACGATATATAAATCTCAACTGAAGTTAAACTGAGTACCAGCAGCGTATCTTATGCTGGTACAGCTTTAAAATCCCAAAACGAACAAAACATTGTGTAACACGTGGGGTATGCATCATGCATAGAGCAAGGGACAGCTGTTCTTTGCTCTATGTCTATACTAATTCATTCAGGTGGCCTACCTATAGATTCCTCCTTTTACATAGTGCTTGACCCTCCGGGTTATATGGATGGACAGGAGGGGAAAGTGGGTGGACAGGGAACGCAGATACCCCAGACGAGTTCCATACAGTGTGGCCCCCCCCATAAAATACGGGGAAAAACAATATCTCAACGGACAAACACACTTCCACTAACCCGAGGCCAAACCTATATCTATACCAATGGATGGAACATATTTCTAGAAGAAAATGTACCAACTAGGACATCTCGATTTGGACTAGTAGTTTTAGCCTCAGACCTTATTTTGTGAAGTGATTTCTGTGGTCTTTTTCGCACCAACAAATAACTCAATCGCGGTTTAGTTATTTCTCGGTTCAAAAGGCCCCCGACTGTATCAGAAACAAATCGGACTCCTCACGTGACCCATCCTGAGCCACGCAGCGCTTTTACGCGCTTTCTACTAATAGCGCTCAAACCCCTGCGGGCATTCTGCCAGATCCGTGGTTATTAGCGCAAACAAATCATCCGCCCAATCAGAGCCTCCGTTACAAACATACCAAGGCCATTTCCCAAACCGTCTCCGGCTACAGCTTATTGCTAAACTGTATGAATGAAGCCTGAGACGAAGACAAAGCTAGGGTTCGAAAAACAGCCAAAGGCATGCGAATCAACGCGCATTTCTAATGGTCCATTCGCTTGGACATTTGAGGTGTTCTCACAAATGTTCATCCTCCCACGTAAAAATTAAAATTAATCGGAAAAATTGTAGAAATTAACGTACAGAATGTGAAATAAAGCCTTGCTATTATATATTATACAGAATAAGAAACATAAAATACTAAAAAGCTACGTAAACGCTAATAAAATTAAATATAGTGGTAGAAATTGTCATTTTACCTGGGGTGGACGTTCAAATCATGTATTGGCCAACTTGTTTAATGATTGCTGCGAATGTCTGCAGGGTTTGAGGGCGACAATTCAACAGCCCGTTAAACTCTGCGTGGCTCAGGATGCACGTGACCAGTCACTCTTCTAATTATCTTCACTTGGACATGCGCAAAACCAGTTAATGAGTCCATGTTTCATAAAGACCGAAATTATATGAGATAGGCCTATCATTATCACACTTCCAACCAATGACATGTATTTTTTTGAGGACAAACTAAAGCCAAGTTTATTGTACATTAATTGAATTGTTCTAAAGCAAAGTTTAAGAACTCTTCCGGTTCAAACTTGTCTAAATTAAGTAAATATTTACATTAATTGTTTTTTGTGTGTAAATATTTACATCACAGAAATTAAATATTTATAACAGTGAGTACTACATCAACATTTTAGGGACGGATATGCATGGAAGCACTTTTGTTATATTGTAATAAGGTTTTGTGCCGATTTTGCACTCAGTGGCGCTAAATAACGTCGTCGCTTCACTGATCAAAACTTGTTACCGAGTGATGTAACCTGGTTCCATGAGTGCTGAAAATCATGCAAACGAAGTTCGGGCAAATTTTACTCACTTTTTAGCTGATAAAATTATCCAAATGAATCATGAGCCTATAAAGAATAGGTCCTCAGAATTTCACCAGCCAAGTTTAAAGTCTCAAATCAATTTTTAAAGGAGACTTTTCTTCAACATTTTGCACCTGAGAGTAAATTTAAAAGCCACGTGGTTTTATTTTGAACACTAGTAGTATATGACTAGACTTGTGCATGTTTGACCAGACTGATCACTTCAGTGGTCTGATGGTACCACCACATGTACATGACCATGGTTCTTTTTACACAGTTGACTGAATAAGCACTAAAGGCATGTTAGACTGGTTGTTTCATGTGCCTGTCTATTTTCTTATGTTGCATGTTTTCAGTACTTTAAGTTTTGGGATTCTCATACTCAGTACATGTATATTGAGTCCCAAATTTTCGGACTATGATGTCACAGGATATACAATTCAGATACTTGTATTGGATCCATCTAATACGTCTACTCGTCCTACTTAACATACCATGAATATTAATAACATGAATATAATGGGAACCAAAATATAAGCATGAAAACAACCAATTGATCTAAACCATGGTGTCAACCAGTTCGCGGCGGAGGACGTATATATATACAAGCACAAATTTCTTCTGTTCCACCTCTGTATAACTTGTTGGCACGTTGAACCCTTTAAACATTAATAAACACATTAAAAACAGGGGCCAATTTCATAGAGCTGCCTAAGCATACAAATTGCTTAAGCACAAAACATCCTTGCTCAGCAAAACCAGCTTACCAGCCACAACTCCATGTGATGTATATTATTTATGATTGGTATTTAGCTGTTGTTAGCTAACGATCACATGGAATTTTGGCTCCTAACCTAATTTACCAAGCAAAGGTTTTTGTGCTTAGCAAACATTTGTGCTTAAGCAGCTCTATGAAATTGGCCCCAGGTCAAACGCAATGCAATAAAAACCAAAACAGTATTTACATGTTTACAAGATGTGCGAGATGTGCTGGGGGTCATTAGCAATATAATATTGCATATAAATGATGGATGAAGATCTGATTGATAGCTCATGTAACATACATGTAGAAAACACACAATCTACATGTACTTTCAAACATGCCCACATCTAAACCTATATAGCCTAGATGGAAGTCATTTGCCATGTACATATAAAAGTTGCTATCATGCACATATCCCCATATTTCACATAAGTATTTTCCCTCTACTTTTACTTGTCAGCTATGCATACTTGCAAGTCCGACTTACTGCAAACACAAGATATATTTCAATTTTAAAAGACTACTTTACGTATAGCTTGAAAATTCCAGCTCCAAACCTGTGTTGGGTTAACGACGGCTGTTGTTAAACCCACGCACGCCTAGTGGTCTGGAGCATTGAATTCATGGTCTGCAGGTAGTTCTGCAGGTTGGGGGTTCGAGCCCGGGCTGGGCTAGATCACTTTCACACATATAATGGGTAGAGGCGTTTATTAACGCCTTGCTGTGGACTAGTTACCCATCCCAATTCTATCTGTGAAGAGATCATAATTTCTTGTTTCAATTTGTGAAGGACTGGTTCTTCCACACTTTCCTCTAGAAAAGCCCTCTCAATGACTGGGTATAATTTACAGGAATCATTGACTCAGTGTAATGTGGGAGAAATGAATAGGAACTCTCTCATAAGTCAAATGGGCAGGCTATATGCGCCACAGAAGTGAATGCACAATCAGAGACTATGAAGCAAATTGGAGTATGTTGCAGTTGTTTTTCCAAGCTGTGTCACAAAAACTGAAAGGCTCAAACAATTATATTATAGGTAGGATACACCACTGGTAATTTCTTGAGTTATCAGGAATGGGTGGATTATATAGTAAATATCGTTTAACTGACCTACATGTATCCAAAGTTTTTTTTTTAACAAGAAAAAAGGCATTCGTTTTCAACCGGCGTCGGGCAGTTGTTCTTTTTGCGCGATCGCCGTCCGTTTTTTGTTTTTTTTATTCAATTTTTTTTCGGAACAATTAAAGAATATCTACCGCAATCATTTTGCTAGATGCCTAGAATCATTACTTACTTTCAAATAAGTAGATTTCCTAATAATTCGGTAGTAAAAATTTTTGATATCTGTAAATGGTGTATCCAACCTTTAGGGTTTGTTGCGAATATTCGGTTTCCCAAATCAAAACCGAATAGTTGAATTCAAACAAGACACATGTATTAAAAAATGTGGTTTTGAGTCTCCACCACTAGTTTGAGCATCTTATTCAGTCAAATCTTTGAAATGAAACCTTTGAATGGCTGGTATATGAATGAGCCTGCACGTTGCACAAGCTTATCCTGACACAGCGCTAAGGCTGCAGGCTCCATCTCTAACGAGACTCTTCTCCGAGTTAGACTTTGTCGATTGGCTGGCACGACTGGCTCGTTTAGCGGAACCAATCCTGAAAGTAGGAACAGCGGCTGGCTGATCAGGCGGTGGTGGCAGCGGTGCGCCACTACTGGGTGGAAGGGCTATCAGTCGGGGACGAGCCGTCAAATTGATCTCGCCGTTACTTGCCTCAGTAATGATATTGAACAGGGTGTTCTCAAGTACACTCTCTAAATGAGTTGCAAACTCTGGCAGTCTGAAAACACAATGGCAAATTTCAGCGATAAATAAAAATGAATGAATTAGTATTATACATCTGTGATGATGACTGTTCAAAGTAATGATGTGCATGACCCGAAACATGAAAGAGAAAAACAGAATCCGAAACGAAACCGTTCTGAACTCTCCAAACCGGCTTGACGCAAAATCAGGAAAAAACGAAACCGAACTAACAAAGGCAGAACTGATCCCGGGAAAAAAAGTCTGGCTTGGGCAAATGTCCTATATTATTTGATTTCATGAACATTGTGTCTGTTATTTGTGTAAGAAATCACACACAGTAGGCCATGTGTAATTAAAAACTATTACCTGTCAATAAATAAAGTAAGTTGCTGGTCTATATTTTCATTACTAAACTCGGTACCCTATAATGTTGTATACCATTTGAAAGCTCTTGTTCTGCAGAATCCAGATGTATAAATATCTAAATTCCTAAAAAGTCTGACCTTTTGCTCATTTTGTAGTGACAGGTCACATTTTTCTCACCTTTTTAGTGTTTGCTGTTCCATCCTTCTCTGTTCCTCCCTCAGACTCTGTTGATAATCCGCGTCTGTGTGTAGAGCCCCAGACTGGGTTTGCGACCTGACTGTAATTAAGTCCATTCCAGTGGGGGTGACGGCAGTGGCCTCAGCAGTTTTGTTATCAACCGTGTCGACCAAGGGCTCTGATTTGCCAGAGGGAGGGCGCGAGTCTGCTGGAATCCCAACAATAGACGGTGTGAATATGTCGGGCGGAGTCGATGGCTTATGGGGGTCAGTGAGGGGGGCACGAGGAGATTGGGGGCGGTCACCAAACTGCACGAAGTAAGGTATTGGCTCGTTGGAGATGTCCTTCAGTGCTTCGTGGAAGTCGTGGTCATCAAGAAGAGCTCTGGGTGAACAGATAGTCAAATAAATAACTGGTTAGAGACAAAGAAACGAGCCTTTCCCAGTTGACATTGTGTGTGTGTATGTATTCTGATGACTGTCACTAAAGGAATACAAATATGGTTGGCCAGTTTTAAACAAGTATGTCTAAAAGCGACTCATGGGCCTGGATGCGTTAACCAGTTCACGCCAGAATTATTGTAACATTCACCGAGCCGAGGCGCAGGATTATTTTTAACGAAACTCGATCCGAGACGGGTTCTGGCCATTGGTAACTGGAAGCACACCCATGCATTTCAGGCCTTGCTTGCTGCTGACGGACATTTCCGGCCTTGCTTGAGACCTGTTTATGCGTCATCCGTTTTGAATCTTGGAAAAACTTCGCGTGTATATACGTCCTTCTGCGCGAACAGGTTAATGCCCGAGCCAGGATAGACTTGTCGGTTTTCAAATTAAAATCGGAAAAGTTTTATCTCTGCAAGGGGTTAAATGACAGTATTTGCAATGTATTTCAACACATCAATGCATCAATTTGCAGATTTTGTTTTATATTTTTAATCTATCACCTGATGATGTTGGCAGTGACCCCAGATACTAGTTCCTGTTCTTCCTCAGTAGCTTGGAGTGAAGGCGTTACATCAGGTGTCCTCTCTAACTCTTGACTGCTGACATTAAACTTCTCACTCATTGTCCTGACAAGAATACAAACACAGAGTCAATATTATTGTCCTATATTACGCGCCAGGATAATTTTTGACATTGACCGGGCCCAAGATTGTTTTTCACGAAACTCGATCCAAGACGGCTTCAGGCCGGCATCTGTGAGTAGCACATCAAGATATTTCAAGCCGCTGATAGATAATTCCGACCTTTTAACCAGTAGGCGCCAGGATTATTTTGACATTGACTGGGCCCAGGGATAGTTTTTTCACGAAACTCGATCCTAGACGGGTTCAGGGCGGCATATGTGGGTAGCACACCCAGATATTTCCGGCCTCGCTCGCTGTGAGCCTGTCGCTGACAGACAATTCCGACCTTGCTTGTGACGTGTTTATCCGTCATTTGTTTTGAATTCAAAAAGAAATGTGCGTGTATACACGTCCTCCAATGTAAACAGGTGGGATGCTGTGGTCCGATGGTTATGGTGTTAGACTCGTGTGCGATGGTACACGGGTTCAAATCCTGACGGGAACATAGTGTTTGTGTTCTTGGGCAAGACACTTGACTGCAATACCTCTCTCCACCTAGGAGTATAAATGGGTACCTGTGAAGGTAGAGACCAAATTGCGCTGATCTCGAGCTGCTGCAAAGATGGTCCCTGTTTCAGATGAACAGGGATAATAATTGTAAGCAAAATTCAATCAATCCCTGGCTGTGCTCCTTGGTTTCATACTTGTTCACGTTGTAGCCGCATTGTTCGCAATTCAGCTTCTCAGCTGCCAGTAAGGACGGTTAGCTTCCCATTATTATTATTAGGAATGAATATCAGAAATAAGGGTTACTACTTTAACACAACTCTATTACAAAAAGAAACAAACAAATTATGTCTATCTCTGTTATACACCAAAGAAATTAAGAAACTTGCTTAAAGGCAAACCTGTCAATGAAGAAGTGTTGCACTTCATTTGGAAGGTTGCTCTGGAACTCTGCGATGGTATGGGTCCGTGCCGTGGCCCCAAGATGCAGGAGAAACTTGTCGGGTGGTTCTGGTCTGTCCCAGACGGGTGTGCCTGACGCAGTAAGGCCTTGTAGTCTCCCAGCTTCGTCAAGCTCTTTACTGGACTGGACTTTCCCGATTGGCGGTAGGGTCTGGTAATGTTGAAAGTCCGGACTGTCACTGCGATTGGAGCTGAGGGTACGGCACAGCTTGCTGCTACTCTTGGTCTGTTGTGGATGAAAACAAAATTGGCATGATTCAGGTGAATCAATCAATCAGTATCTGAACCTTACTTTGAATAGTGTGGATTGCAAGTGTGTAAAAGCACTCATCCCTCGTCAATGTGACCCGGGTTCGATTCCCGGCTCTGACCAAATATGAGTAAAGTTGTTCATTGATTTGAAGTTTACTCGTGTATTCGAGTACGAGTACTCCAACACTGGTTGACTCAGGGTTGGCGCGGGGTCGATAGCGTGCATGTTTTTAACCCTGCAATTTGTCAAGTGTGAAAAGAGCTAAACACACACCTCTTTGATCATGTCCTTGTCTGTGATGGTGAACTCATATTTCTGACGTTCTTTTTCTTTCTCCCATGACTCCAGTTTCTGTAGGAACTTTGCCATATCAGTCTCATCTGTTACCTGGAAGGAAAAACAAAACATACATAATGGAACACTTGGTTTCAATGAGTTTTGAACTGTTCTGATTTCAAGATGAAATGCACAATAATTAAACTCCTGATAATTTGATCCTTGTCATTTGATTGGTGGAACTCACATCACGTGACATTCATTATTACTCGCATTTGCGCCGCTGCTTAAAAAGTCATATTCGCCTATGATGAATGGGATTTACTATTCAACGGTTAAAATCATCCTCGTTCCCACGGCTGTTGAACAGTCGACCCTCACTCCAAAACATGGGAAGAAGGTTGTGACCCGATTTGTGCTGCAGACACAGTCATTGCGGCCGGCAATGTCAACAGATGAGCTAACGTCAGTTATATAAAACAAATATTGAGTGGCTTTAAATTGTGAAATGGGAGGATTATTATCATTTCACTTGGCTTCGCCTCGTGAAATAAAAAAAGTCCACATTTTTCCCCGCGACAATATCCCTCCCATTCCACTCTGAGACACTCAATATTTGTAAACTGGTTGCCCGACTAAACTTGCTTCTAACTGGGGTGCGTTTTGGCATTCATAACAAAAAATGGTTCTGTTGTTCCTCTTTGGTTAATTGTTTTGGGGGATTTGAGTATTGCACGATTGTGCGTAATTCTCATCGTTTGAAATTCTCACAGTAAATTCACTGAATTCTCCTGTTGCGCGATTAATAGAACTATATTAACCAGTTTGCGCCGAGCCGACGCGCGGGATTATTTTTAACGAAACTCGATCCGAGGCAGGTTCAGGCCGATAGTACCAGGAAACACACCCACGCATTTCCGGCCTTGCTCGCTGCTGACAGACATTTCCGGCCTTGCTCGTGGCGTGTTTATGCGTCATCTGTTTTGAATCTGGTGAAAACTTTGCGTTTATATACGTCATTCGGCACGAACTGGTTGAAGTGAATCTACACAGAAACCAAACTGGTATTTACCTCACACACAATGTCTAGGTCGTAGAATGATGGTTCTCCAATGGCAGTGAATGTGACTTTACACGTGCAGCTTTGCGACGGCTGTAATGCTCCAGTGACTGGCTGAATATCTATCACCTTACTGTCTGCCTCAGATGTCACATACCATTCAAAGGACAAGCTATCAAAACACACACAAACATCTCATCACTGACAAAAGCAATTAATCTACTCGTAGAACACCAGAGGCTGAAATGAGGTTTTGTTGGTTTTAGGAAAGAGAATAAAAGTCTCCTTTCAATACTGTTTGTATTTCTCGACATGTTAACATTTTTAATAATAAAAAAAAGGCCTTTAAAGTTTTGAGTTTCAATAAAATCAAAAGATGCAAGTTGTTTTTACCTTAAAAACTCTTTTCTTCGATGATTTTCATACCATTTTTTAAAGAAATTTGTGTAGTAGACATTACTAATGATTCAAAATATGAATAAATCTGAAAATCGAAGAAACAAGTCAACCCCATTTAGGTGTGTTTATATTTTCTTCATTTTTCTCCACTTTGCTTGTGCCCAGTTCCAGCTCATCTTGCCAGAACGCCTCACATATATAAGGCCTTTTCACACTACAGCCTCTTAACCCGGGTTGAACTCAACCCTGGGTGAACCGGCTGCCGCCCCGGGTGGAACTCAACCCTAGGTGAACCGGCTGCCGCCCCGGGTGGAACTCAACCCTAGGTGAATCGGCTGCCGCCCCGGGTTGAACTCAACCCTGGGTGAACCGGCTGCCGCCCCGGGTGAAACTCAACCCTGGGTGAACCGGCTGCTGCCCCGGGTTGAACTCAACCCTGCGTGAACCGGCTGCTGCCCCGGGTGGAACTCGACCCTGGGTGAACCCGCTGCTGCCCCGGGTTGAGATTTAGATTGTTTAACCGTGTTCAACCTGGTGTCGTTTCACACTTGCTTCATGGAAACTGAGCTTATTTAGAATCCAGGGTAAGAGTTTCAACCCGGGATGAAAATCTCAACCCTGGTCTGGAGCAGGGTTGAAATCAATCTCTAAAGAATGAATTGAGAGTTTTGTGGACCATTTTATTTGTCCACGTACTGTTTTCTTAAAAAGGCGCTATAAAATGATAAAATAGAAACCTGATGACAATATATTATTAATAAATGTCAAGACCGTAGCAATTTAGGAAAATAGTGATAACTATGGAAACTTTGCTTAGCCATGAAATTTTGCTGATTATTTTTTTACTGGGCGATTTCTCCAATTGTGCTGTATTAAAAAAACTCTTAAAACAAACATCGCCAATGTTTCTAACATATATGTGACCATCTACAACAAAATGGCTGTAAAGTTGCCAGAGCTTATTTTGAGAAAAGGACCATTAAAATATGTGAAAAACAATAAAAAACTAAGAATTTTCATATTCATATACTTGTTGTAGCTAACCATAAGTACCAACTATGTCTTGTAATACATCATTTTAAAGCTTTATATTTCTTGTAGATTTCATTTCTCAAAATATCTCAGAACGTCAAAATGCCTACTTTACAGCCCTTTCGTCGTGGACGGTCACATAAAAGCTTGTTGCATGCTCTTTCCATCCATGTAAAAAAAACCGATTAAGATTTCACCCCTGTGTGATTCATTTTCGCAGATCCCGTCACATAATATGTGACACACTCCACAAAAAGGTGTATTATGTCGCAAAACATGAATTTGAGTTATATACATGGTTGGAAAGCCCGAAATATATCAGCTTTCATTTGGTATATAATAGAGCTATGTAGCCCCTCCCGTTCGGGAGATATGACATGTTTGCATATTGATAACTTCCTTGGAGTTCAAATTACACAACTGAGAAAACGGTCATTTAAATAGCCGGCTCTGTTGTAGAACAACAGAACGATGCACAAAAATTAATCGGTTTTTATAGTTCATTCATCAAAATCAACATTTCTGTGAATGAAACCTGAAACTGTAGGTATTAAAGATGTCATTCATGACAAAAAATGAAAATCACATTTTGATAAAAATCACATTTTGATGAAAATGTTCACCCTCTCAATGTTCAGCGAGCCATTACAGGATAATGCACAGCGCGACTTATTACACCTTTTTTGCAGAGCGGGTCACATATATCAAGCAGAGTGTGGGTTCGAGTCCCGGTCGTGACACTTGTGTCCCTGAGCAAGGCACTTAACTATAATTGCTTCTCTCCACCCAGGGGTAAAATGGGTACATGCGAGGGCAGAGATGGTTATTGTGATTGATTTAGCCGAGTACCGCATATATTGCAGCACAGGCTGTATACTCCCCAGGGAGCTGAGATGGTTTAAGAGCGCTCGTCTGTAAATATCGACCAAGTCGCGAAATCCAAATTTTTTCAAAATCCTCCAAACTTTGCCAAATTGTTACCCTAGTGGATAAATAAGCACTGTGTAAATTTAACTTCGATCCGATAAATATTTTAGGAGAACGAGGACCTAGTTGAATTATCCGACTGACTGCCGCTTCTGAGGCAAATTTTAGGCCATTCTACCACACATCAAAACTCGCTAAAAATCGCGTAGTTGCGCTTGCCATTCAAAATAAAACAGGTTTCTACTTAAAGATAAGACATTCCTTGGCAGTCCGAGTGAAGTTTCAAACACGTAGGAGCAAGATAGAATATTTGACAGATTTTTAAATATTTTCAATTTTCTAACAGTTATTTCGAAGGTCAAATTTGATGGCTAATATCTCCCCGTTCGACGCGGAAATCGGCTATTTTTAAAATCCTATACGCGAGAATAGTTCTTATAGTCGGTATTTGTGAAAAAATATTTTTGGGCCGGGCAAAATAATACCTTTGAGAAGGCTAATTACGAGCGCTGCTGGAAGTCAATTTGTGACACTTTCCAGACACCGGCGATCACGTACTCGTGACGCTGAAAATCACCAGAAAGCGAATACTTGCACCAAAAATCACAACCAAATCAATCAAAACACATTTATTGTGGCTCTGTATAACTTACAATTTGAGTAGTCCTCGTCGATATGAGTTTCCAGCTGAAAATTGTACAGGAATTTGTCCATCTAACGACTCCTATGACAGTCAATGACAGGGCAAACAACATCAAATCATGCAAACTCGGCGCGAACAGGCTGAAATTTCCATCAATACTGGCTCGTGCTTGAAATTTCTGGACCACTTTCAGTTTAAATAGTGCTTCAAAGGCAATATATTCTGTTTCCATCTTGTTTCGAGGCAGCTAAAACAGAAACTAAGGCTATACAAAACATGCGCGGCAGACCGAGCAAAACCAGGAGGTCAAATGACAATATGTGACAAGTGGAAAGCGTGACCAATCATTTGATTTTTTAAGGTGGGTGGGTGGGGGGGGGGGGGGGGGGGGGGGGTGTTTCTCTAAAAAAAGTTTTAAGATCTTTTTCGTAAAAATACAGAGGATTTTGTAGCAAATTTGCTCTGCAGGATTTTTGTTTTTAATCTTCCAACCCCCACCTCCCCCTCTCAGAAGTCAAATGGTCCGTCCCTAAGCCCAACGGTTGGACTTGTACAAACCAAGCGCACGCTGCTAGTTAACATACTCGACTCTAGATAAACTATTCATACTTATGAATGTACTCGAATAGAATTTTCCTTAGGAAATAACCATGCCGTGAGCTTCGCAACTCCTTAGACTCTTAAATATGAACAATATATTGTCTGAAAATCGAAAACCTTAGCGTATCTAATTTATCTAATCAGGAGTCCAGAACTAATCTAAAAAAGAATAACAATGCATCATTTTTGCTCTAATTGTTACCTAAATAGAATCCAATGACTTTCCAGTTTCGCCCACTTCAAAGAACTTGCACTCTTGTGATCCATATGTCGTAGTCCTCAGTGCATTGTGGGAGCAAGTGCTTTCGTTAAAATACATCCAAATTCCCGCACCTAAAAGTCTTTGGGTTCAAAGCATGCTGAAACTTGAACCTCAAAACCCCCAATGGGCTTTAGGTGCGGGCGTTCTGCTCTATAATTTAACGAACGCACTAGCTCCCATAATGCACTGCGGGCTACGACACATGGATCACCAGATTTTGACCAGAGTGCAGCCAGTTTTTGAAATAGGTGCTTACAGAGATAACTAGGTTTACGCGGTGTCTGGAAAGTGTCACAAATTGACTTCCAGTAATTAGCCTTCTCAAAGGTATTATTTTGCCCGGCCCAAAAATATTTTTTTCACAAATACCGACTATAAGAACTATTCTCGCGTATAGGATTTTAAAAATAGCCGATTTCCGCGTCGAACGGGGAGATATTAGCCATCAAATTTGACCTTCGAAATAACTGTTAGAAAATTGAAAATATTTAAAAATCTGTCAAATATTCTATCTTGCTCCTACGTGTTTGAAACTTCACTCGGACTGCCAAGGAATGTCTTATCTTTAAGTAGAAACCTGTTTTATTTTGAATGGCAAGCGCAACTACGCGATTTTTAGCGAGTTTTGATGTGTGGTAGAATGGCCTAAAATTTGCTTCAGAAGCGGCAGTCAGTCGGATAATTCAACTAGGTCCTCGTTCTCCTAAAATATTTATCGGATCGAAGTTAAATTTACACAGTGCTTATTTATCCACTAGGGTAACAATTTGGCAAAGTTTGGAGGATTTCGAAAAAATTTGGATTTCGCGACTTGGTCGATATTTACAGACGAGCGCTCTTAAGGATTGAAAATGACCCAGTGACCAGGGGTAATAATGTTGGAAGCGCTTTGAGATGCCTTTCGGGTGTGAAAAGCGCTATATAAATCCAAGATATTATTATTATATCCATACCTGTGACTAGCTGAGCGATTGACCATCTCAATGATACGGTGCGCCTGGCAGAACAGTGGCACGTTGCTGAATGCCACTCGCTCCTGACTCAGATACAAGAGCTGTCCTGGCATGGGAATGCTCTGGACGGCTGGCACACTGCTTATCTCCGTCCCGTCCGTCAGAGGCATGGTGTCCCCCATGAGCCTCTTGTCATAGCCCACTCCCGTGAATGTGATCAGGGCTGTATCGCCACCGATGATATGAATGGGGACGTCCACCTGCGGGTAAGATCATCCATTTATTTGTATTATCCTGTCATTTATTTTGGCCGTCATTTATTAACCCTTGCCGAGTCGGAATAGCATATTAGCAGAACAGAGGGCAAAAGCCAACATTTTGAATATGGGGTAGCCAATGATTGGCCGAATGCAACAGTTCTATGGTAACTTGTAACAAGGACGCGTCAAATCTTGATACGGCGCTCTATAAATATACGCGTAGAACGTTTGTATCTATACGCGCTGCATTTTTCAAAATGCGCGTGTCGTCTGTTAACGCTAGCGCGTTGCTATGCACAGTGGGCATCAGTGGTCAGCTAGTCTGGTCTTAAAGTATGGTTAATAGAAACAACACATATTGAAGAGACAGGGTATACCATGCATAAGCTAAAATATGGCCCCTGAACATAAAAAAAAACACTAGAAATATCGCCCCCAAAAAAGTCACGAAATGTGGAGCATTTTCACAATTTTTCTTGTTAAAAAGGTATTTATTAAAGGTGATAACAGTGTGGGGACCTGGTTATTCCCCCAACCTGGTCATTATCATGCAGTAATAACCGAGTCCTCGCACTGTTATTACCTAATTTAACTATGACAAAGTGCACACGCCATAGGACTACATGTACAAATAAACCTCAATCGAAACCAAACACACAAGATATGCAGCACAGAGTTTTCTTTCTGTCAAAATCCAGCCGTAAAATATAACCCAATAATCTGTAAATCCTGTTTTACCTTTCTTCAATTTTGTTCTTCTGTCAAACATCTTTGAAACCTATTTCATCCCATTTTTATTATGTCATTATACATTCCCTGTAACCCAACTAAGGGAATCAATATGTTGACATTTGCGCGCGTGCTTGCCGTGTACTGCACGATGTTGAGTGGAACGCAAGATGACGGTACAGCGTGCAAACTGGGCTAGTGAATTACGCACTCGTTTGTGATATTGCGCATGCCTTGTGAGGTTTCAACTAATAAAAGGCTAAAGCGACCAGATGTCACTGGCGTCCAAATTTCATACGACACTGGAAAAAAGTTTAAAACTGGCATCGGTATTTTATCATCCGTTTAAAACCCCTTATATTGTTGTATACCATTGAAAAGCTCTTGTTCTGCAGAATCCAGATGTATAAAGATCTGAATTCTTTTTAAAAATCCGACTTTGAGCTCATTTTGTGGCGTCAGGTCACATATGAAAATGTTGTACTAACCGTGTATGTCTTAGCCTCCAGGGGGGAGAATACCCATTCAACGTTAGCCGATCTACCTGGAGCTATCTCACCACTCGGATTCAGACATTCAAAGATGTTGTGATTAAAGTTCTCCTGAAAGAAAAGATATCACCAATGTTGAAAAACATAGTTTAGGCCTTATCCTGCATTCCTCCAGTGGCAAACCCCCAAACGTTCTCAATCCTGCAAATTCCTCCGATGCATATCAACTACCAAGTAACCTAAATCCTGCAAAATCCTGCAATTTGCAAAGAAGATTCTTAAGGATTTGGGATTGTCAGGGTTAAACAAGTAACTAACGAATGTTTGTGAGTGCAATGGAAGGAATATTTTCAGGAGGTGAAGGATTGACTGCTCCATTCAACCAAGCGCAACCTAGTTGAATGGAAGTCAATCTTTCACTGAATGAAAATATTCCTTCCAGTGCACAAATTTAAAGAAATTCATCATTTGTACATACTACTAATTTGTACATATACTACTAAAAACTCATCAAACTCACTTGAATAAAACAAAACCACAATGTACCTGCAAAACATACTCCAAGGCAGTCAGATCTAGCTGATACATGACAGAAACAGCGCCGCCATTGTACAGCTCGTACACTTGCTTTGGGTGACTGGCTAACCCAACAGGGACTGGGGAAAACATGTGCTTGTTGCTCGGAAAGTGAACATATTTGCGATCCAGATCCACAGTCACACCTACAAAATTCAGCTGCAGTTTAGAAAAAAGATTTTTTTTTTTTTAGAAAACTAAAATGTGGTCTGTGAAATCAATGCTATTTCCAACTATTTCTGTGTCATGAAATTTTGTCGGAAAAACAAAACCGTTGGCATCCGGAGTGTTTCCCTAATGTGGCGCACTTGAATAAATCTCAGAAAATCACAAGTTAGCATTGAAGAATGTCTTTCAAATTCACCAATTCTGATAAACCAAATTAGTACCTCCGCTCATATTCCCAACTGAAAATTTTTTAGAAAACTATTTTCATACCATTATTTTTTGACGTCTTTTGGGGTCAATGTAATAATAAACTATTCCTACTATTCTCCCTATAAAAGTCATGAAATCAACAATTATACAAATTGAGCAGATATGTTTTGACCCGGGTTTTAAATTGTTCTGTTGTCTCAGCCTGTTTGACCACATCTGGTAGGTTATTCCATAATTGAACAGCAGCTGATTGGAAGAAGCGGGATCCATAGGACTTAGTTTTAGTAAACTAGGAGTCAACAGAGATTTATGGGAAGAGCGCAGATTTCTAACTGGTTGGTACTCCTGAACTAAAACTTTGAAGATAAATAGGGGCTATACCATGAAAACATTGATATAAAGTAAGAACCAAAATATTCAAATCTATTTTTGTGCACACCAACATAAATTTATGTTTTTACTTTGTAACCAGTGGATAAACTCACGATTTATGAACAAGAGTATTTAGAGCTTGATGAAATTTCAAGTTTTGATGAAAGTTTTGCTTTTAGCAATAGAGGCATTAATTCAAAATTTGCCATGTTAGGGGCTACGCCACATTAGGTAAGGTAAGGTAATAATTTGTTTTATTTAAAATTTCTTAAAAAGGGTTAATTTTCTCATAGTTTTTTTAGATCTCTAACATTAAAGTACTTTTGTCTTATATATGCATAAAATCAAAGCATTCTATACAAAGAATGTGTTGAACAGTGAAGAGACAATTGCAAGGAATACACTGGAGAATGTCTTCAGATTTTAGTAGGTATGCATGAGTGATATATGTGACCAGCCACGACAAAAGGGTTGTAAAGAATGTTCATATTCAGTGTTACTTGTTGTAACTAACCATAAATACCAACTATGTCTTGTAATACATCATTTTAAAGCTTATTTCTTGTAGATTTCAATTCTCTAAATATCTCAAGGCGTCAAGATGCCTACTTTACAGCCCTTTTGTTGTGGACGGTTACATTATGTGTAACCAGTACGGGTCCGTGCTAGCACTATTTTATCTCTACGTTGACCAGTAAATGTATCTTTACCAAGTCCCGCGCCCCGTTATTAAGGTACATTCACACTACACAGTGGATTGGGTGTTAGGGGCTACATACCAGGATTTCTCTGCCGCGTGTCAATTTGAAGAGCACGGGTAGTCTATCCGTTCCATTGAAGCTGTGCTTGTAAGTGAACGTGATGGTCTGACACTGTCCTGGCCTAAGTTGACCACAGCGAGGCTCCACACAAAACAAGTTGTTGTCCATGATCCTCATCTAAAAAGACAACGTAAGTTGTGCGAATGCTTGCTCCAGTATACAGTGAGTCTCAAAAAAAAAAATCCAAACAAAATATAACAATGCAAAAAGATAATTAGTTTGTGGGAACAACATGTGCTAATTATTATTATTATTATTATTAATAATGTTGCGTAACCAACATATAAATAAAAAAAGGTATGGTTTGAAAGATGCACCTTTCTACTTTGAAATGGGACATCAAACGTCCAAATCCAAAGATTTTTGAAAGAGTTATGAGTAATTTCCTAAGAGAGGTCAAATTACCCATGGGAAGAGTTTAGAATTGTATTTACTCGCTAAAGACAGTTTTGGCAGTGTAGGCCAGGCAATTATCCACACAGAGGCAAGTACGCTACATTTGCCCCAATGCCTAAAATTAAAAACTTGTACTATCTAGTAATTACTGCTCATAAAGGTGATATAAGTCGCGCTATGCATTTATGATTATTGGCCTGTTAACCAGTTTGCGCCGGCATTATTTTAACATCACCGAGCCGAGGCGTGGGATTATTTTTAACGAAACTCGATCCGAAATGGGTTTAGGCCGATAGTGCCGGAAAGCACACCTACGCATTCCCGAGCCTTGCTCGCTGCTGACAGACATTTCCGGCCTTGCTCGGGATGTGTTGGTGCGTCATCCATTTTGAATCTGGGGAAACTTTGCGTGTATATATGTCCTCCGGCGCGAACTGGTTAAAGTTGAGAGTGTGAATTTTTTGGGTTAAATTTTGATTTTCATTTTATGTCTTAAATGACATCTTTAATATCCAAAGTTTCAGATTTACTTAACAAAAAATAAGATTTTGATAAAATTTTGAAAAAAAAACCCTTTTAAGAGTGCATGGTTCTAATTCATTGTCTTAGTTTGGTTGTGTTTCGAAGTCTGTTTCTTTAGTTGTGAAATTTGAATGACATGAAAACTATTCATATGCAAAAAGGCCATATCACCAGGATGGGAGGGGCTATGGAGCTGTACTATGTACAAATTGAAAGCTTACATCCTGGACTTTCCAACCATGTACATACATGTACAATAACTGTATTAATTTTTACTTGTTGCGAATTATATCACCTTTTCCTGGAGCGCGTTACATAAATAGTACGGTGGGTAACAAACCTCATGTAATTCATCAGCACCATAGTCTCCAGTTTCTGCCCAGTATTCTAATTCTAGTTGGAGATCAGTCGGGAATGAAAATGACCTGTTTAGAGGCAAAAGGCATTTATTTTAATTACAATCACAAAATATGTGATGCGATAAAGCAAAATCAGTCTGAAGTAGGCCTTGGTCATTTTTGGGATTTTTACATATTCTTTTGTAGCGTACTTCGGGCTCCATTTCAGTGAAAATCCCATGTGAATACGACCTTTGGTTAACAAATTACAACCATTTGAACACCAGCACGTTAAAAATAAAGAAACTGAGAAAATCATGTTTTTGTATTACTTCCCTTCTGAATTTGGTTAAAAGAGTATTTTCATGTAAACGAAAAACATTTTCCCCCTCTGTTTTTGTAAAAAAGTCAATTTTGATTTGTTCACCCCTACGAACATATTTTTGGCCCGATCTCAAAACAAGAATTGCCGAGTTCCGACTGATTTTGCTTGATCGCATCACATATGTAATACTTTACTGGTATACAAAAATGTACAGGTATATAAATCAATTTGGTTTACAAAATCTTTAAATAAATATACCATTTTTAAGAGAATACAAAAGTGGTTGGCCGAATTTAAAGTATTTTAAGTATTTTTAAAACCGGCTCATTGGCCTTAACGCATGTTTAGGCCTATGAACCGATTTCAAACATACTTGTGTAACCAGTTTGTATACACGAAAAGTTTTCCCCAAATTCAAAACGGAAAATTTCAAATTTAATGCGACACCGAAAAACCGTGTTAAAACCGGCTGGGTCATGTTTTATCGGCCCTTTGAACATATCTACGTGTCGGGCTCCCGACCAATAGGAACGGCTTTTAACTGTATTGATGAATAATTATTAAATAAAGATGCTATATGGTGAAGTCTATTAGGACTGTCTTAGTTTTGAAAAGCTTTCACCTGAAAAGAAATGACATTCTGTTTTGCAGTTTAGCAAAGATAAAATGTGAGGCGTTCTTGCAAAAAAAATACGGAACTGGACACAGGGCAAAATAATGAAAATTGGCGTGTTTTTTCTGATTTAATGATATTTGTATTCTTTGGTATGCCTACCATTATATTTTGTATGGAAGTAGTGGAATAAAAGAGTTTTTAAGAAAAGAACAATTGGCATTTTTCTATATCATTTCTATAACTATATTGTGTAAAGGAATAGTTTTGAAGTAGTGAAATAAAAGTGTGGGTTTTATGTTTAAGAAAAAAACCCATTGCCATTTTTTCATATCACATACTATGTACAAAACTTGAAACATTTTACTTTTGCGACATGTTGATAAATGCAAACTTTAAACAGCCATAACTTGGTAACGGAATGTCCGAATGAAGCACAACAAACGGCAATGTAAGGATAATTTTATCCTCTTTTCGGATGCCAGAAAACCCTCATTTCAAACTCTGCCTAGTTCCGTCTCATTTTGCCAGAACCCCTTATTACAAATGTACTTCTCAGAGAGAGATATCTCACCATTCTGTGGGGACTGTGCCTGTATTCTCCAGCATGAGATGCACAATACACGGTTGGCTGTCTTGGGGAGCGCCGCTGAAGTTAAAGTCCATGATCGCTCGGGTATTGACGGGCGGAACGCGGGTCGTACTGCGGCATGTCACCGTTGTATATGTCAACTCTTCTGGGGACGGGTCCGACTCTAAACAAACGTTTAGGCTGTCGATAATACAAAACAATTTTTAAAGGTAGTATACACCATTTGTTAAACATAAAAAAATAAAACTACTCAATTATTATGAAATACTTGATTGTAAGTGATCAACAGTCTCGAGCATCCTGTGAAATCACGGCACTTGACGTGATGTGGTTATCAAGGAAAGTGGAATTTTGTATCAATTTCAAACGATTGCCGGCTGGCAATTGTTGTTCCAGACTATTTTTAGGACTATTAAAACAAAAAGTGCATGTCACGGCGACAAAAATTCACTTCAGTAAAATTTACTACACAAAATTTATTGATTTAATTTTTGTTTCACTTGTACGCCCCAATCTCTTTACCAGCCTGGTTTTAATCGCAGTCACGGTTAAGTGGTGGTGTTCATGTTGATTGTAAATCTCAGTCCCAGTATTAAGGTAATTTTTGGCCATTTCCTGAGCGAAAGGCGTTACCTTCTTGCATGTAATTACACTAGGTTGTACTGCACTGTGCATGTGATCGGCCAGGCACGCGTCATGCTACTAGGCAGTGGCTATGGCGGACATGGCCTACTGGATCTCAGAGTTTGCATGGCCTACTGGCAGAGTTGTATTCAAGTCCCCACAAGTCCCCACAAGTCCCCACAAGTCCCCACAAGTCCCCACAAGTCCCCACAAGTCCCCGCAAGTCCCCGCAAGTCCCCGCAAGTCCCCGCAAGTCCCTGCAAGTCCCCACAAGTCCCTGCAAGTCCCCGCAAGTCCATCACAAGTCCATCACAAGTCCATCACAAGTCCTTCAGTCTCAAGTCAAGTCACTAGCAATTCAAATGAACTGTTAACAAAAGCATTCCTTTGTCATTGTTCAACCAGTTACTTGCGACTAGCTTTATGAAAGGACTTTTGACTGGACTTTTGACTGGACTTGTGACTGGACTTGTGACTGGACTTGTGACTGGACTTGTGACTGGACTTGTGACTGGACTTGTGAGAGGACTTGTGACTGGACTTGTGACTGGACTTGTGAGAGGACTTGTGACTGGACTTGTGAGATGACTTGTGACTGGACTTGTGACTGGACTTGTGACTGGACTTGTGACTGGACTTGTGAGAGGACTTGTGACTGGACTTGTGACTGGACTTGTGAGAGGACTTGTGACTGGACTTGTGAGAGGACTTGTGACTGGACTTGTGAGAGGACTTGTGACTGGACTTGTGACTGGACTTGTAGGGACTCGAATACAACTCTGCCTACTGGATCGGCATATTGCTACTTTAAGTTACCTGTCCAAGGAAAACAGATTCCACAGTCTGGCTTTGCTGATACCACTCGCACTGCCGTAACATCTTGCATCGGTCACCTTTAAGTTAGGGTAAACCCCGACGGCACTGAGTGTGCAGAGTTTATGCTTATCCTGCGATGATAGGGAACAATCTGCAGGCGACGCGAGCTGATAGCCAATGTGGAACGTGTAGGCTAATCGTCGCACAGGACGGAAGGTAGCGTGGATTACGCGGCGAGAACGAGCTGGTAAAATACCTTTGCATACGTCTAGCTCCAGTGCTGAAGGTACAAACAATAAAAAACAGATTAAAATTGCACTCGCAAAAAAAAAAAATTCGCCGTGCTGTTTTCATCAAATTCGTTCAAAAAACTGTTTTAAAAATACAATTTTGTGGGGAAAAGATCGTCCGAAAAAATCATAAGTCGGATTTCCGATTAAAATAAAAAAAGGTGAATCTCTTGGTTTTGTATAATTTTGAATGGGGATGGGGGCAGATGGAACGAAAGGGTTAAAGGTAAAATGCATACCACATGACAGTCTTCTGGCCAATAGACCGTGTAAGTCTCGCGCACAAAGGTCAGGATTGAACTTCTAGGCACAACCGAGCCGCCGGCTATAGGACTTTTACGTGTGGTTGCTTTTTGTTTTCTATAATACTTTGTTTTTACGAAGATCTAACCATGATAAGTTCAAAATTTATTTTACAATATATAAAAAACATACATGGACTGTCTAAATTATTGAAGAAAAGTAGAAAACAAATAGTTTGACCTGAGCGTACAGGTTGCAACGTGATTGGCTCGTTGTCAAGAAGAAAAAGCCCGGTCCCTAAAAAGCCTGTACTGCATGCTCTGGCGCAGACGTGTGCGAATGTCGACGTACGTTCATATTTATATAAATTATATGGCAATGCCCGCCTTATACTGCATATTGTCTACACTTTAGAAAGACTGGCGTGTAAACTAGAACAATGGCAAATGACGTACGTATGACGTACTAGACCTTTTCACTCTCCTTTTCCCTATAAATTTGATATATTTTGTGCATTAAAATAAAAAATGATATTTAAAAAAATAAGGTTATATCTACTTTTCAGTAAAAACAACAGTGTCGAAACTAATTATTTCAAGGAAACTAATCGCTTTACATGTTAAAGCTCTGTTTGAGGTGCCCGGAACTTTTGGTTTCTCGTAAAGTCTCCTAAAGGTAGGATTACAACATCGGTAATTGCTTGAATTATCATAAATGAGTAGATTTGGAGGGTTGTATTTTATAGTAAATTAACTGACCTGTCCGAAGTTTTACAATCATGGAAGCACGAAAAACAGCGTTTTTTTTCAACCGGCGTCGAGCAGTTATTCTTATGTTATCTTTGTTTTTTCACAATCGCCGTCCGGTGATCGCGAATTTTTCTTTAACAAATTATATTTTTCGGAATAATTACAGGACATCTAGCGCAATCATTTTGCTGGATGCCTAGAATCAATATTTACTTTCAAATGAGTAAGATATTTCTGAATAATTTGGTAGTGAATATTTTTGATATCTGCAAATGGTGTATCCTACCTTTAAAAGTCACTTATATGCTCTGTACTAATAGCCAGATTGCCGCCCAACCCACCCACAGGAACGATTCCTACCCACGGCATCGTGCTGACTGGCTTCGTCTGCATAACTTCCGTGTAGTTCCTGATTCACGAGTAGCTGATAATGAAGACTACAATTGCTCTTGTTGAAGATGATGAGGTCCTGACTGACTGCTGTGCCAACCACAATATCCGACAGGTCAATGCTAGATTCCTCAGCCTGTGTGGGAAAGTACATTGCATTTAGTTAATGCCTTACTGACCAGTTCGGTATTCCAAACTGCGTGTACAAAAAGATTCCACCATTTTTCTCTTTGGATAAATGCAGCATACAAATACACACAAGGCTATGGGGGACGTGGTAACCAATTTTGTTTTGTTTTGGTGCAATCAAAAATACGTTGGCAACTTTTGTTCAAACAAAAGTTTGGACACACACAACACTTTTTTTGTGTGAAAAATGTTACTTCACAACACGACGATCTCTTTAAATTTGCTGGTACCACCTATGCTTTTTGCACGCATACCCCGAAATGTTTGTCTCGAAAGAAAATTCTTCATGTGCACATGCGTAGTTGGAATTGCTTGTTGATTGTGATTACATGTAAATAATGATTAAGAAAAAGCAAAACAGTCACCAAAAGTCAAGTCACAAAAAGATTTGAGTCAAACAGAAGTCAAGTCATTGACAACCAAATTACTGGTGAAAAATGATAAAACGATAAAACTTCCCAACTGACAAATGGTCTACTATAGCTTTAACCATGTTCACGCTGAGATTATATCGACATTGACCAGGCCCAGAAGCAGGATTGATGTTTACAAAACCTCGATCCGAAACGGGTTCAGGACGGCATCTGTGGGTAGCACACCCTGATATTTCTGGGCTCGCTCGCTGCGAGTCGTTCGCCGACAGATTTTTCCAGCCTTGCTCATTATGTGTTTATCCATCATCTATTTTGAATTCCAGAAAAACTTTGCGTGAACACATCCTCCGATGAGAACTGGTAATTAAGCAGTGACGACACGACATACCTTGATTTGCCCTGTTGACCCTTCCCCGACAACTCGCAGATTGAACTGCTTCCATCGTTTCATGTCCCTATCAATTTAAATACATGGACATGCATAGATATACTGAAACATTTTATATTACACAATACACATACATGTAATATAGGTTAGTATTTCCAGATTGCATCACATAAATATACACTGTTTTATACATTGCCGTGTCTTGTTTTTTGGCTTGCTGGTTCGAATCCACAAACACCCTCTTTTTTAAGGGGCACCAAACTACCTGAATAGATCGTAGTAGTTACTGCGTAAATTGTTTGATGCTAATTTTTTTTAAATTTTATTTACGAACTTCCTTATATTTTTAGTGGTCCCTAGACCTTTTTAATGTTTATACATACATTTTTAAAAATAATTTGTAAATTTTGATGTAATTCAGCCCCTGGGCTGCCATGTCGATTTTTGTATCAATAAACCATTTATAATAATAATAATAATAATAACTTGTTTTGACCCAGGGGTAAAAATTCTACAGTTACAACCACAATATTTGTCTTTATTTATTAAAAAAGTTTTAAAAATTGTATGTTATAAGAAAGTTCTCCGCAGGTTGCGTGTGCCTCCTTTTCCCACTGTTGATGCAATTGTGATGATTGTGTTCTTAAATGGCCCCGAGATGACCTGTCACTTTCAATTTTGGACGAGTTTCTAATGAACCTCAACCCAAGGATCACTCCATCATGCTGGAAATGTCATGCTGGACTCACCCTTCATGTCTGACATCTTCCACATAAGCATACGGCTTCAGTACGTACTTCTTATCTTCTCTCGGTGCAAAAGTCCAAACGTGGGCCTGTACGCACAAAAGTATAATCAACTTATAATCGTAGATCTGTATCAATCACGATTTGCTGTTAAAATAGGGTTATCCAGTCATTACGCCTCAATTTTTGCCACCTAAGTTGACTGCACAAGTTGCGCCATACATTGATTTAATCACTCTTAAAATCTTGTTAAAATGTGACTGGCTCTACAAAAAAGTGTATTATGTCGCAAAAAACCACAACGTAAGCTTTCATTTAGGATATGATAGAGCTACATAGTCCATCTAATTTTTGAGATATGACGTGTTTACATATTGATTACTTTCTAGGAGTTTAAATTACACAACTGAGAAAACAGGCTTTGAAATATCCGGCTCTGTTGTACTACAACAGAACGATGCACACAAAATTGTATTTTTTACACTTTATTCATCAAAATCCACATTTCTTTAAATGAAACCTGAAACTGTAGGTATTAAAGATGTCATTCATGACGAAAAATATAAATCACATTTTGATAAAATGTTTACCCTCTCGACGTTGAGCGGGCCATTACATGATAGTGCACAGCGCGACTTAATACACCTTTTTGTAGAGCCGGTCACAAATATATCGTAACTATTATGGTCCACAACTTTAATACGCAATAAATTGTGTAATTGGCTACTGGGGCCAATTTCATAAAACATGTAAGCACAAATATTTGCTTATAGCACAAAAAAGTCTTGCTCAGTAAAAACAGGTTATCGGTCAAAACTCCACTTGCTTTTCATTCAAAGCAAAAAAAACCCAGCTAAATACCTTGTTTTTTTCATGGAAGAATTTTCATGCTAAGCAAATTTGGGTGCTTACACATTTTATGAAATTAGCCCCTGGTCATAAAAGTGCTCAAATAACTGTAGCCTTCCTGTTAATATCTACGTCAGACTAATCTCCCAATATGTAATAATGGGGTTCTGGCAAAATGAGACGGAACTGAGAAGAGAGGTTAAAATGAGGGTTCTCAGGTATTAGACAAAAGGATACAATTCTTCTTACAATATTGTTTGTTGCGCTTTTATCAGATATTCCATTAACAAGTTATGGCTGTTTGAAGTTAGCATTTATCAACATGTCACAAAAGTAAAATATCAAGAAAAAGGCCTTTGAAGTTTCAAGTTTTGTACATATATGTGATATACACAAATTGGCAGTTTTTGGCAATTTTTTCAAAAAAACCCAACACACACTATTTTTATTTTATTACTTTTAATTTTTTTTTAATTACTTTTAAACCTATTTCTTAACTCAATATAGTTAGTAGGCATACCAAAGATTACAAATATCAATAAATATTTTAAAAAAATTACTTGCCTATTATTTCTTATTTTTCAGTTTTCTCTCAAATTTACCTGAATTTCATTGGGTAGAATGGTCCCAGTCTCTGGCCGCACTTGAACAAATGTCCTGTCCTCCGGACGGCATTTCCAAGTAAATTTCAATGGAATACGGGAAATATTTCGTATTTTGTAGCTATGCTGAGACGCGTTACCGACACAAGTTGGTTTGAAGAACAACACTCCCTAAAATACATTAACAAAACAGTCAAACAAATACCTCATCCTTAAAACAAATTGAAGACATTTTCAAAGGCGATAACTTGTCGTTGCCCTGAAAAAAAAATTGTTAGGGAGAACAATATGGCAAAAGTTCAAATTCGTATTTTTCGAGGTAATTGATATCTAAATATCTTCCATTTGGTATAGATTTTGTCTCAAGGGACTATGCCGTTCTGACGTATTTAACAAAATGAAAAGGACGGATTCCAAAGTTTTTTTCTTTAAATATTTGTTTTTTTACCCGGCATAAGGATGTTAGCATGTAATACCAATGTAATAAAATATGCTACACCTCTGCGTTCACCTCTTCATATGAGTGGGACGTTTTGGGGCTTGCAGTGAAGTTTGTTCTTGGGAAAAGGTCGTTAGGACTGTTACGATGGTGCTTTGCGCACATTAATGACTGGAGAAGTTTTCCAGCCGAAATAATCTTATAATCAAGTAATATTCTGAAATAAAATTAGTCATGACGTAAACATCCCAATAGGTTTCCGAGTTAATAGAGGCTCTAACTCAGAAAAGCACTGCCTTCTCAACTTTTGTATCATGTTTGCCTTGTATCTTGTGTCAATAAACTTAAAATAGTGGTGGTTAATCCTTTGTTGAGTATAATAAGCAAGTTTTAACCCACACATTTCTGCAAGAATTCGTCTTTTTATCGTAAAGAAATCCCTGAATCATGTTTTCTATCTGGTGTAGCGACTTCAAGCTCATTTCGTGGGCGACAGGTCAAACATGTTACCTGCTCTGTGAAAATGAGTCAGATGTCAAAAATTTGACAAACAGAGTCATGTATACCATTAGAAAGAGTGCACTGTCCTCTTTAATTTGATATATGTTGGAGGTCTGTAGCATGTTGCGTTCTTGTGATACACCGATAATTTTGACGATTTTGCGAAATCTAAAAACCCCATTCATGAGAAATCATGCATTAAAAAAATATTTCCCTTTAGGAGATGTATGCAATAAAATACAAAACCGGTTTTTCACACTAAATATGATTTAATTTAGCATGTTTTAATGTAAAAATTGAAAATATAGATCCTAACCAAGGTGAAAATCATGAAATAGGAATATCGAATTTTCGTACGAAAACCCCCCTCTCTGCGTTCAACCACCCAAATCTCGTAAGCTCACTGTGCGACATCCGACTCATTTTTACAGAGCGGGTCACATATACAAGACTAACCTCCGAATCCATCAGTATATTCGGCTGTTCTGACGAGGCAAGTAACTCGATAGTCCTGTTGTGCTTACTGTCCTCATTGAAGCGACATTGAAGCTCATGTCTCAGTCTGACATTCTCCTGCTGAGGCGTGAATTTGATCACAAGTAGCTGGTACTTGTCTTCGAGGAGGCCTTTGCTCGGCTTGACTTGGAAAGTGCTATAAAAAGAAATACAGGGTGTCCCCCCAAAAAATGTTTTGGAAATAACTACAAAACCATGAAGTCGATTTTGAAAATGTTTGAGTTTGCAGAAACTACCTTTCCTTGGCCTAATCGCCTGTGAGTTTCATTCAGTCACGCATCACTATACAATTGTCAATTGATCACAACAGCTGAGACCAAGTTTCTTGTCTTAATCAAAATCAGTGCTGCATTGTGTACGCGGCGTAGAATCCTGGATGTGAAGAAAACAAAAACTGAAAATGGTTAGGGATTGGAATCATTTGCCCTTGAGCATTAAACCGAGGTCTCGCCATGATGACTGATGATAGCCAGGCAAATGAATCCAATCTCAACCACAGCAGGATTTCAAAAAGCCTACACAACACAGCACTGAAAGGAACTTGGTCATAGTTTCAAAAAATGTTGTGATCAATTGACAATTGTGTAGGGATGGTTTTGTTGTTATTTATAAGAGTCAGATGGACATTTTTTGGGGGACACCCAAAAAGTATATGCGAGGGGTTCTGGCAAAATGAGACAGAACTGGGCAGAGCTAGGTTGAAATGACGATTTTCCAGATATTAAGACAGAAAATAAAGTTCTCCTTACAATACTGTTTGTTGTGCTTCAGTCGGATATTCCGTTAATAGGTTGTGCCTGTTTACAATTTGCGTTTATCAACCTGATCGACTGAAAGTCAGGACTGAAAGTTTCTAGTTTTGCACGTACGTGA
Organism: Crossaster papposus; assembly: GCA_037893245.1. NCBI lineage: Eukaryota > Metazoa > Echinodermata > Asteroidea > Velatida > Solasteridae > Crossaster > Crossaster papposus. The sequence goes on from JBAIAA010001135.1 coordinate 38,275, forward strand.
CAAGAAAAGAAAAAAAGGCCAATACAAATACTTCTACTCACCCTGTGGGGTCTTCTTGCAGTGCATAGTGAATTGGTGTAGAGCCATCATTTGTAATCAACACAGTCTTGTAAACCGAGTCACCTGAATCCACAGCTGGGAAAACCTACAGGAAAAAATTAACAATCTTTTGCATAACTATAGTGCTCACGCGGATCGACTCGGGTAAGGCCCGCGATCCCAAACCGCCCGGTTCCCAGACGGTCTTGGACAAACCCCAACCGCTTTAAGCGAGGGACGGAGACTCTCGTCTGAAGCGGGCAGGCCTGGATTAAGAGAACTTAGTCAAAGCTTGACTTGTGGAGACTGTCCTGATCTTAACCCTAATTACCCCCAACCCATCAAACTCCAACTGCAGCTTTTGCTAGGTTTTGGCAGGTTTGGTACCAAACCGTAACAACTTGTTGTTAGACTTTGTTTGACTCAGTACCAAAGGCCCAGGGAGACCCTGTTGAATTCTGTGAGGTTAAGGACAGAAAGGCATGAGACTTGTCAAAATGTTAGAAATTTGGAGAATGCACAGGCATTTATACGTGAGTGACCCACATGGTCACGGCACAGTTCCTGGTCAACTGTAAGTGTATGTACACTTACACCTTGTATCATTGAGGATCGTGTCCCTAGAGGGAGTGAGACGTCTTCCACCAGTGACTCTGCTCTCCGAGCAGGGTCTATAGTGGGTGAGCCCCAAGTATGACGTCAAAGATAATCGTACGACCCAGGGAAAACCCATGTCATAATAGTACACTAATTTCCCAGTTTTCTCTGCTGTCATCATGCTCGTCTAGTTACCCTCCTGTCAGTTTTTACTGTTCATTGGGGTTTGTCTAGGTTTTTTAAGTAATTGTATAGCTGAGGTCAAATAAATAATAATACAAATAATGTCGACTCGGGTGAGCTAAACGAACGTACACAGTATTTTAATTAAAAAAAATATGATTTGCATATTTCACGCTTTCAAGCAGACCCAGATAAAAAAGTAGAAATATAGAAAAATAAATAAAATGCAGGACAAAAGTAAGACTTTGGTAGACAACATTAATTTAAAAAAATTGTTTTTAAAAGATATTTCAAGAGTCGAGTGATAAGAAACCTGCACTGGAAAGCAGTGGTTGTGGGTTTGAGTCCCAACCAAGTGATTTTTTGTTAATAACTTCTCAGGAAAACACCCATATAAAAAAAGACCAATATGAATATAACAATGTGACTTACCACTTTGCTTGTGTCGAGGGACAGCTTAGGCAAGTAGGTTTCATTGTTCGGCTGGAAGGTATGGCCAATAGCAGAAACAGTTAAACACCACGGGGGGCAAAAAGTCTCATCCTGCACCAAACGATAGTCTCGCATGCTCTGCAAAAAAATGTAAAAAAAATGTTTTTATGTTTTGAGTCCACACATATGTGACGTGCTCCCACAAAACCAGGGTAAAGTTGACATTTTGATATTTTAAGATATAGTGATATTTCCAGAATCCTTGAATTCTTGAATTCTTAGCTTTAAAATGATATATAGTTTATTGGGTAGGGTATTTTAAAAATATATAATATTGAGCAAATCAGCGGTTTAGAATAGTTAAGAATTAATTTCGCTACAATTTACTTCTTGGGTATGCTCAGTAAAATAAAATTTAGATTTTTTCTGCTAATCTTTTGCAAAAAATAAGTTAAAATTTAATTGAATAAGTTGAAAGGTTCTAATATTTTGATCTTAACAAGATCTTCTTCAGAGACAAAATGAATTAATGCATCATCTAAAAATAGCTACACTGCCTGCAGTGCATCATGATCTATTTTTGTCGCCGGCGGCTACCTGATCTACAATTTAGACCTCTGGGCATACAAAATTGTGAAGTCAGGGAACCAGACTACTCCACGAGCAGGGTCTGTGGTGGCTGACTAGTAACACTACGTACCTTGTAAAATGCATAGCCCTCTAGCTCTGCAGCAAAAAACTGATTGGGTGCCCCCTGCCAAAACAAATAAAAAATTGTTACTTAATACATAACAACACAGGGTTTACCAGCGTAAACAAGGACAACTATATACACCAAATACGCGCCCGTAGGAAACAACGCAAAATCAGACAGAAACAGTGCCGCCTAGCGACGCTCAGGATTAGGGTGGCAATGTAAATCACTGGAAATCAAAGATGAAGACCCCTAGGGCAATTTTCTTTTCAATTTTACTAGGGTTGACCTACTTAATTTGTTTTATATTTCCCTCCCCCAAAACACACCCAAAATGGTCGTCAATCTCAGGGCCCAGGAACCAATTTCATAGAGCTGCTAAGCAAAAGAAATTGCTTAGCACAAAAAAATCTTGCTCATTAAAAACAGGTTACCAGCCAAAATTATAAGTGTTTTTCATGCTAAGCAAAAAAACAGCTGATTATCAATCCAGAACAATAAAGATTAGGTGGAAATTTGGTCCGTAACCTTGTTTTTACCAAGGACAAATTGTCATGCTAAGCAAATTTGTGTGCTTAGCAGCTTTATGAAATTGGCACCTGGTCTAAATGTGGCCCCCTGCCTCTAAGCCAAATAGACACACACACGTTGGTCTTTTTTGTAAATAAAATCTCCCTAGTTGGAAGACACAAGTCACAAATACTTGATCTCCACAAAAATGTCTACAATCAGTCCTATTTATAGGCCATTAGGGAACCTCTTATTCAAAACTATCTGAGGGATCACAACATATTAATGAGCTCGCGCGTAGTAATTCACGTGAATTGGTGTAGTGCACCCATAGTTATTGTGGCAAGTTTATTGTTAGGCTAGCAATGAAATGCAGTGCAACATGCAAAAATATCTCAAGTCTCGACGAAAACATGCTTGTGGTGAGCAGATTGTAAACTCATTCTTCAATAATTTGGACAACCAAACTGATCAATTTGATTTCAGTCAGGAATCACATGATACTGATAATTTTTTGGTGAATAAGTCTGATCGAAAATATGAGCGGGAGTTTTTCACTTCAATTTGTGTGTAAAGTGCAATATAGTTTTCTTGATGTTGTGCTAACGTTAACACATAAATGCCCAGGGGCCAATTTCATAAAACATGTAAGCACACAAATTTGTTTAGCACAAAAAAGTCGGTAAAAACAGGTTATCGGCAAAAAATCCATGTGCTTTTCATTCAAAGCAAAAAACAGCTGAATACCAGTCACAAACAATAAACATCAACTGAAATTTTGGTTTGTAACCCTGTTTTTTCCAAGAATTTTTTTTCATGCTAAGCAAATTTGGGTGCTTACACGTTTTATGAAATTGGCTTACTTACTTAATTACTTACAAAATGCCTGAAAGTTTAATGTTTTGAATCGTTTACTTATCCTACTTCAAACATCTGGTTGAAAGGAAACGAACCTAATGTCTTACTGTTTCTGAATAAATACGGGAAACCACGTTGTTTATGTCTGACGGGGACTATTTGTGACATGCACATACGCATTTCCAGCTATGCAACGTTCAATGTGTGATAAATGTATGCTGTTGTATGACACAGCTCCGCAGAACAAATGCATAAGTGTTGTTTCTCCTACTTAGCGCCCCTTTATTACTGATGAAATGAACAAGGTTTCTTACTGGTTTGAAGGACACCCTGAATGATGTCATCTTGAGGGGCGGAATGTCAAACGAGACTGGCGTAACTGAGAAGACATTGGTGTCACCGGTCATCCATGTCACTGTCATCTTGCCCTTGGTGTGGTTGGTGACATTCAGTGTCTTGGACTCGATGTGACTCAGATTTAGGCACTGGCCAAAATCTACTTGGTTAGCCTCCACACCGACGTGTGGGCATTTCTGTCAACAGTAACATTTCCAAAGAAATAGATAAATTGCTATACAAAAAAGAAATGATGTCTTTCCAATCAACACGCAAAAGAGCACAACGCGTTAATTTAGAGTTTTATTGTAACCAAATGATCTCAACCAGCTTAATGCTAATCCCAGAGCTTGAATTAAACGACGGCCACGACAGCCATTGCCGTCGTTGCCTTTTTATTGGCAGAAGTGCCCCACTAAAAATTGCCGTCTTCACGGCCAGTTTTGCCTTGCCCCATTTTTACTTTGGCCATCGCGCCCTTTTTTGCAAAAACATCCATGATGAGCCTAACGTTAGTATTCCAATCAATGAATCATTGTTCTAAAAAATATCGCTGCATACGTTAGACGTATCGCTGCATACGTTAGACGTATCGCGCACGCAGCAACGTTAACGACACAAACTGAATCTAGCCTCTGGAGACGTGAACACAATGGGGACAATGGGAGTGAAAAGGTCTCCAAAGGGTAATTTCTATAGATGAATAGGTCTCCATTAGGAATTTCACGAATTAGATTTTTGAATTGTACTTAAATTACTCAAAAACTAGGGTTAGAATGTGGGTTAGGGTTAGTGTTTGGGTTAGGGTATAATATAAGGTATATTGGGTCGAAATTTCAACCCAGGAAAATAATTGTGGTTAAAATGGGAGCATTTTGAAAAACGTGCTCGACTTTCTTACTATTTTGTACACAAGAACAAAGCCATGTCTCCACAGTGATACAAAAACGCGAATCTGTGTACACATCACACTATACAGTTGACCGTGAACTGTGCTGTGACCAGCCTGAGCTCACCCATGAATAAATGCCTGCGCATTCCCCCAAACTCAAACATTTTTACAAGTCTCATGCCTTTCTGCCCTGAACCTCACATAATTCAACAGGGTCTCCCTGGGCCTGTTGTACCAAGCCAAACAGAGTTCAACAACAAGTTGCTAATGTTTAGTACCACACCTAGCAAAACCTGCAGTTGGAGTTTGATGGGCTTGGGGTAGTTAGGGTTAATAACCCGTCAAAGTAATACATTTCACAGCTCTACGATTTACAAATTTGCAAACTGTGTACATGTGATAGAATGTGTTCTGATGGGTACCACATTTTGGGAAGTTAGTACGAAAATAAATGGGCATGATATTCATGGTCCCCCGCTGTTCAAAATGTACTTGTAATAATACCTGCCAAGTACATATTTATTAAATCCCATTCATAAATACCTTTTGGTCAAAAAAGTCTAAACAAGTCGAAAATTATACATTAACAAAAATTGTTGTTTTTTCAATTTGACTTATGTTCTGTGAAACACCCTTCTAGCTATTTATATGGTGTGCCTTGAGTGTGCCCACTGAAATCTGATAACATTTTCATAAATGCATGTGTGGTAGTACGTTGCATGCCTTGTGAAGTTTCTATAAATTAGAGTTGAGTGGGACAACAGAGGACAATAGGGTCCCCTATTTTGAAAATATTTGGACTTGCTTTTAAATCCTATTAAAGGGAAACTCCACCCATACTTTATAATTGCATGATGTTAAAGAGTATCAATTGCAATTGTGAGTTGATTTTTATTTCATTTTTATCGGTTTCGGTTTTCTCGCACTGCGCTTACCGTCATGCGAGCCGCCAGTTTGTTCTGGTTTGTCGGTACATCTGAGATATTGTGACATAGTGTCTGCACCATCAGTATGTGAAGCCCGATCGATAGCGGCCCTTCACGCGCAAGAAATGCAACTGAACTCTTTTTTGTGTACGGCATAGTGTATACATTATGTGTACCGTATGTGAAAGTGGGTTCAAAATCATACGGAGAAGGACCTGATGCCATAATTACTAGCTCACAGATTTTCTATTCTTCTCAGAAAATAAAAAAATAAACGATAGTTTGTGGCGCGTATTCGATATTCTGCACAGAAATGCAATACATGTACTCGCAATAGTCGGGCGCCGTACAAAGTACATACGTCTGCATAATGTAGTTGGCCGCGTCAAGGTAGGATACCAGTGCGAACAACACACAATAAAGCGATGTGCATTGAGGTGCAGACACTACGTCATAATGTCCCAGGTGAGGTGGGAAATTTGAACAATATGGACGCGCCCTTGTACTCCTGAATGGTAAGAAAATATAATAGGCGCCTGAGTCGTTCTCGATAACAAATCAAAACAAATTCTCTGCGGAGTCAGTATGTTACCATATATTCTTTTAGACTAGGTAAAATATTATTGAGCCTGGAATTTCCCTTTAAGCCAAAAGCAAGCCCTCAAATAGCATAATGTATCATCACGTATTTCAAAGTCAACTTACATTGGTAGATCCACAGAAGCCACTCTTGAAATACTCTGCCATAGGTGGGTCTAGATCATGTGACTTGAGGTAGGATTCTACTGACTCGGCTTGTTCATGGATTAAGCATCCATTCTCATCAAGTTGTAACTTGCCTTCCTTCAGAATCTCATTTAATTGCTGTACGCGGATAGAAAAGTCAATGAAGTACACACTATATGTGACCTGTCATCACAAAATGAGCGTAAAGTCGCACGGAGTGATTTCCCAGTACGGCCAGTCAAAGTCAACATTTGAAGGGGTGGTCAATTTTGAGATTATATGTTTTTTAAAGACTAAATCCCCAACAATCAATTCCCAATGTTTCAGGACGATCAGATAAAAAAAAAAAAAAAGGTTTTTGAGACAATTTTGACTATGCCTTTCTTTGCACGTTCACACAATTTCTCGCAAGAAATGCCCGTTTTCTCATAATCTCTGTATTAAGACTACATACTAAAAAATAAAAATAAAACAAATATTGAGTATCAAACCTCCATGTGTTATATACCATTGGAAAGCTCTGTTTCCACAGAATTTAGAAATACCCATATCTCAATTTTTGATTTTGCCGACTTTACGCTCATTTTGTGATGACAGGTCACATATATCATTTAACTCATCAATATTATGACATCCTTCAAAAAGTACAATCTACAATCTTTGGATCAAGTTAATTGTTTTTCTATTTATATAATGTAACACTCATGTAATTTGGCCTGCGGACCACAGTATGAATAAAATAAACCATAATCATTAAATCAATCAATCAATCAACCAATCATTAAATCAACCCCCCTTTACACTCTGAGCTCTTTAACAACAGTAAAGCAGTTCCACCCTTAAAATACAGTGAAATTTCAAGGAGATTTCATGTTAATTTCGGGGTGAAACAGAGTTTCTATTGTTAACCAGTTCACTCCGGATTTACTGTAACATTCACCGAGCCGAGGCGCGGGATTATTTTTATCCAAAACCGCTCTGAGGCAGGTTTAGGCCGATGGTATCAGAAAGCACATATCTGCAAATGGTGTATACTACCTTTAAAGACCATTGTGTATTTCACCCATAATTACCTCAGGAGGGAAGACGGAGAAGCCACGATCCTGGTGTATTCTGTACCGGCTCAGATGCTGTGACTGCAACACGGCTGGTTTGACAAGCTCTGTGTGGCATGTCCCTATCAGATCTAGAAACAGGGGATCCTGGCCGGGCACAACAAACATCAGGTCAAAATGAGGTCAAAGAAATATTTAGGTTATAAGTCTTAAACGAACCTTTAATGATACAAGCATGAAATTTGCGGACACACAGTCAGCGCATGTTATGAGAAAGATATTTGGCTATAGGGCCACCCCATTTTTGAAGAAAGTTCTGGAGCATTGAATTTGAAATCTGTAGGTAAAGCTGCAGGCTGTGGGTTCGAGCCAAATACTGACTCACTGGTAAGTATTGCGCATGCATTGTGAGCGTTCAACCAATAATATGGTAAAAGGTCCAAATTTCAAGTGACATTAAAAACGGTTTTAAAGATACACCACACCATTGGTAATTGCTTGAATTTAACATCAGGAATGGGTGGATTTTTTTGTTTAGGGAGGGGGGGGGGGGGGGGTATTTTATAGTAAATATCGTTTAACTGACCTGTCCAAGTTTTACAATGATAGATGCCGTGAAAAAAACAAGCGTCAGGCAGTTGTTCTTGTTTTTTTCGCAATAGCCGTCCGGCGATCGTGACTTTGTTTTTATAAAATTCAATTTTTTGGAATAATTACAGAATATCTAGCGCAATCATCTTGTTGGATGCCTGGAATCATTATTTACTTTCAAATAAGTAAGATATTTCTGAATAATTTGATAGTAAAAAAATTGATATCTGCAAATGGTATCATACCTTGACAACCAGCCATGTCTTTATCATCTGTTTAGTAACGGCCATGTGACAGGCTCTCGACCAATAGGATTGGGTAAACTGTCTTAGGTATTTGTGACCCGCTCCATCATAATCAGGAATAAGTCGCTGGGGCTGTTTTATGCAATCAGTCGTTGAAGTGAACGCATGTGTGAAATTTGTGACCAAGTCGTTTTTCTGAACATTGTATTTTTAGGAAGTGTAGTTATCACAGATTATTGTCATTAATGTCTTTCGGACACTTTTTGCATCAAGGATACGGCCCTCAATTGGTTCTCCTCATATCTCCAAGGTCGACGAAATCGTGTCGTAGTCTCTGGATCGTATTCTTGTGAACATACTATGGATTACGGACTACCCCAAGGTTCGGTCATTGGACCTATGGGGTTTTCTCTTTACACTCATCCTGTTGGCAAAGTTATTCGTCGGCACAATGTCAATTACCACATGTATGCCGATGATACACAATTGTATGTTGACTTCAATCCAACTGTGCCAGGTGAAAAAGAGAAAGCCTTGGATATACTAACGTCATGCATAGATGACATCATAGTCTGGATGCACACAAACAAATTGAAACTGAATGCTGAGAAAACAGAGTTCTTTGTTGCTGCCTCTAAGAACAACTTGTCACATGTTAAAGATGTTTCTCTTAACATTGGAAATTCTACGGTAACCCCCTCAACTAATATTCGGAATTTGGGTGTCATGTTTGACCCTGTCATGTCAATGTCATCACAAGTTAATTCAGTATGTAGCTCTACTAACTTCCATCTGCGCAACATTGCAAGGATTCGAAAATACATTGATCATGATACTTGTCACCATGTGGTTCGCTGTCTCGTCTGGACTATTGTAACTCCCTGTTATCTGGAATCACCAAAGCACATCTTAAACGCCTGACCAGTATCCAATACAGAGCTGCCAAACTTGTTCTCACTGTTAACTGTTGGAGAGCTCATGGATCCCCCTTACTTGCTAAACTACACTGGCTACCCATGGAGAAACGCATCCAGTTCAAAACTCTTCTATATGTTTTCAAATGTTTGAAGGACATTGCCCCACCTTATCTCTCTGATATGTTTCATCTTCACCAAAGCAATCGTCAAGGACTCCGTTCTTCTTCCAATAGAACTCGGCTTAACACTCACAACTCAAGTTTATCTTATGGCAAACACGCCTTCTCACACTCTGCTGCTGAACTTTGGAACAGTCTCCCAATTAGTGTCCGTGACTCTACTTGTGTTGTTACATTTAAGAGTAAACTTAAAACTTATCTTTTTCCTAAATAGTAGATTTAAGTTTTGTTCTAGTTTGTTTTAATTTATCCTTTCTTTTGTTATGCGCTTTGATCATGTTTTGGAAAAGCGCAGTATAAATGCCTGTTATTATTATTATTATTATTATTATTATTAAAAACGATCAATAAAGATGAAAATTAAGAGGATTTGTGTGCGCTGTCCGTATGGTCAATTTTGTTTATTTCAAAGCTTTTTTTCTCGGAATGTGGATTCGGCAAATAAATATACACCTGTCATCTTCATCAGACCATAACTCGTTAACCTAAGAAGATACACACTTGTGATGGTTATCATTTAGAAAGCTTATGAAATTCCCTTTCTCACCATGTGCATATCTCAAAAAGTCATTTCGAGACTTATTCCCGATTTCGATGGAGCGGGTCACATTTATGAACAGTAGTTTTACTGACCTGGTTATGAACAACACACGTTACCCTGCGGTAGTAGTTGATGGGATGGGTTGGCTTGAAGACCACTGAGACAGTCTGCGTTGTGTTGGCTGCTATCTTGCCACAATGAACCCCAAACTTGAATGCGCTCTCTTTACTGTCAATCATGAACTAAATAAATAAAAAACAGAAAGTAACTGGATTAAGATTGTCAGTCTTACTTCAAATTTGGAAGAAAAAAAAATTCTTTTTAATACTTGAGTAGCTGACAATTTTCAGTGCCTTTATCTAATTTACCTAATTTTCAGTACAATTAAATTTCAGTACCTTTCATAACCGTCTTGTTTGTTCACTAACCGATGGCAATGACATAATAAACCTTATACCATTGGACAGACGATATTCTATCCTTTATACAGATATCCGTCTTTTTTTCTGAAATATTAGTTTTGTAATAATATGAATTTGAAAAAGGGTATTTTTTGTATGGACACCCTGTATAAAGTGACACGCTATGAAAAAGTGTATATTATGTCACAACACATAAAAATAGAGTTACATGTATATACACCGTTTGAAAGTCTATGTTATAAGCTTTCATTTGGTACATATTAGAGCTCCATAGCCCCTCCCGTTCCGGCGATAATGCGTATTTGCATATTTCTTTCATGGAATTCGAGTTATACAACTGAAGAAAAAAAACAGGCTTCTAAACACAACAAAACTGAAAAAAACTTCGGAAAATGTTCCAGCCAGTAAGCAGTTTGCAACAGTTTTAATCTTATTCACTTTATTTATCGAAGACGAAATAAACCTTTTTGTTGATTAAACTTTAGATATTAACCAGTTCGCGCCGGGATTATTTTAACATCGCCGAGCCGAGGGGCGGGATCATTTTTAACAAAACTCGATCCGAAGCGTGTTCAGGTTGATAGTGCCGGGAAGCACACCCACGCATTTCCGGCCTTGCTCGCTGCTGACAGACATTTCCGAACTTGAACTTGGCATGTTTATACGTCATCCGTTTTGAATTTGGGGAAATTTGTGCGTTTATATACGTCACCCGGTGCGAACTGGTTAAAGATGTAATTTAAGACATAGTGCGACTTCTCAATTTTTCATGGAGCAGTAGGTCACATATACCACATATAAAACTAAAATTGCAAATAAAAGCATATTGGCGTTACCTGGAACACTGCTGCTACACCAGACTGATTGATAATATCTACAGTCCTTGTTGATGACTGACCAGCATTAATCAGACCATAGCTCAAAACCTTACTTCCAAGGCTGACCTCTGGACCTATATATACAAACAATAAATAAAGGTTAAACTTGGAGTGATGACAGTCTGCAAACTAGAAATCCAAGGGTCATCTTCTACTTGCAATCCAATGGTCATCTTTTACTTACAATCCAATGGCCATATTCTACTTGCAAACTGGGAATCCAAGGGTCATCTTTTACTTGCAAACATGCAATCCAATGGCCATCTTTTACTTGAAAGCCAATAGTCATCTTCTACTTGCAAACTTGCATTCAAATGGTCATCTTCTACTTGCAATCCAATGGTCATCTATGCTTCTACTTGCAAACTTGCAATCCAATGGTCATCTTCTACTTGCAAACTTGCATTCAAATGGTCATCTTCTACTTGCAATCCAATGGTCATCTTCTACTTGCAATCCAATGGTCATCTTCTACTTGCAATCCAATGGTCATCTTCTACTTGCAAACTCGCATTCAAATGGTCATCTTCTACTTGCAATCCAATGGTCATCTTCTACTTGCAATCCAATGGTCATCTTCTACTTGCAATCCAATGGTCATCTTCTACTTGCAAACTCGCATTCAAATGGTCATCTTCTACTTGCAATCCAATGGTCATCTTCTACTTGCAATCCAATGGTCATCTTCTACTTGCAAACTCGCATTCAAATGGTCATCTTCTACTTGCAATCCAATGGTCATCTATGCTTCTACTTGCAAACTTGCAATCCAATGGTCATCTTCTACTTGCAAACTTGCATTCAAATATGGTCATCTTATACTTGCAAACTTGCAATCCAATGGTCATCTTCTACTTGCAAACTTGCATTCAAATATGGTCATCTTATACTTGCAAACTTGCAATCCAATGGTCATCTTCTACTTGCAAACTTGCATTCAAATATGGTCATCTTATACTTGCAAACTTGCAATCCAATGGTCATCTTCTACTTGCAAACTTGCAATCCAATGGTCATCTTCTTCTTGCAAACTTGCATTCAAATATGGTCATCTTATACTTGCAAACTTGCAATCCAATGGTCATCTTCTACTTGCAAACTTGCATTCAAATATGGTCATCTTATACTTGCAAACTTGCAATCCAATGGTCATCTTCTACTTGCAAACTTGCATTCAAATATGGTCATCTTATACTTGCAAACTTGCAATCCAATGGTCATCTTCTACTTGCAAACTTGCATTCAAATATGGTCATCTTATACTTGCAAACTTGCAATCCAATGGTCATCTTCTACTTGCAAACTTGCAATCCAATGGTCATCTTCTACTTGCAAACTTGCATTCAAATATGGTCATCTTATACTTGCAAACTTGCAATCCAATGGTCATCTTCTACTTGCAAACTTGCATTCAAATATGGTCATCTTATACTTGCAAACTTGCAATCCAATGGTCATCTTCTACTTGCAAACTTGCAATCCAATGGTCATCTTCTACTTGCAAACTTGCAATCCAATGGTCATCTTCCACTTGCAAACTTGCAATCCAATGGTCATCTTCTACTTGCAAACTTGCAATCCAATGGTCATCTTCCACTTGCAAACTTGCAATCCAATGGTCATCTTCCACTTGCAAACTTGCAATCCAATGGTCATCTTCTACTTGCAAACTTGCAATCCAATGGTCATCTTCCACTTGCAAACTTGCAATCCAATGGTCATCTTCAACTTGCAAACTTGCAATCCAATGGTCATCTTCTACTTGCAAACTTGAGCAAGTTCGATCAAGGACTACAGTTAACAATAGTTCAACTAACTCTGACCAAACTCACGCTAGTCGACGATGGTTGGACTAGTCTAGTCCACTATTCGCGACCAGCCTACCGCGGTCGGTTGCGCTAGTTATTAATATCAACATTTCCATTAGATAGTGCAACGGGGACCATGTTATCGGCAACAAATGGCAGACAACAAAACTTTGCCGTGCAAACTGGAAGATGTTTTTTCCATGTTAATGTGTAATTCTGCCAATTTTGTCACCATTGTACAATAAGAACGGCTGTTATTTAGGTTATCCTAAAAATATCAAGTTGAAATATTGTTTTGTCGGTGCGAGTACAATGTTTTCGGAGCCACAAAAGTTTGACCATAGTTTGACTGGAATCGTTGGCACTGCAACTTCATGGCGCATGCGCTAGTGACGTCACAAACCAAGCACTAGTGAACTTTTGGTCGATAATTGAACTTGCTCCTTGCAATCCAATGGTCATCTTCTACTTGCAAATTTGCAATCCAATGGTAATTTTCTACTTATGTTAAACTGTGATTAAATGTAAGATACACCATTGGTAATTGCTTGAATTATCAGGAATGAGTGAATTTAGGAGGGGCGGGGGTTGTATTTTATAGTAAATTAGTTTATAGTTTATTGTCAAAAGATTAACAATCGTGGATGCCGAGAGTTCTTTTTTAGAAAAACGGCATTCGTTTTCAACTGGTGTCGGTCGGTCAGTTGTTCTTGTTTTTTAATTATATAAAATTCCGGCTAGTCAGAAGCCACAAACCTGTCAATATGGCCAGGGATCACGCCCAAAGTCACGATACTAGCAGCTTTAGCAATGTTGCATTTGCAGGCCACATGACAGGAGGAAAGTTGGAATTTTAATGGATTGGAGTACCCTCCCAGATGATTTTAAGAGAAACTCAATTTCTTGATTAACAATGGAAGGCATCAGAAAGTGAGTGAGCATGTATCAATATTCACCTGTGCATTTCCCCACCAGTTTAACCACCGTCTTGCTGACTTTGCCAATGGCGTGTATATGAAGATAGTCCACACTCTCCTCATTCACATTTTGTGGCTGAAACCTCACCTAGATGCAAAATTGGCAATTGTTTGGACAATTCATTAGATCGACCAAAACATTAGTATTTTAGTTAACAAAATGTATAAAAAAACTTTACTTACCACATGCGCAACGTACGATGCACGCAACCGCTCACGGCCAGGCGTGACGTGCGGGCCACGTACTTACACCTTGCGCAACCGTGCGGGTGACGTGCGTTGACGTACTCCCTCCCTGCTCTTGCCACTCCCTCCACACGTTTTCAGAAAAACGTGGCGGCCGTGGCCTCCCCAAAAAACATACGGACTAAAAACACGTTCGGACTAAAAACACGCACGGTGGGTTGTGACCCGCGCTTTAGCTGCGTTTTACCTGACTTGCCCTTGCTCTATGAGAGTTATTTATTGCAAGTCAGTGGTACATGCCATTGTACTCTAGCTGCAGGATTTTTCTTCTGCAGCCTCGTGGCGACATGTGCGCCTCCGCCTAATTTTACCGTGCGCGATCCCACCGAGACTTTGTTTTACCGCGACGTAACGTTTATTTGCCTTGCAATCACAGGCTGGCAGAATGTCACACATTGCTGACACTGAGAACTTTTCACAGCCGCGAGAAAATTGTCGGCAACCGCTTTTAGCCCGGTAGTTTTACCATGGAGGAATAAGAAGGAAACCGTCGCGGTACGTTGATGGAGATGTTAGTCTACCGCGCGTCCCCGTTAGATTGAGATCAAAATCTTAAAATATTGTGTGTGTTTTTTCGGCAATACATGTAGCATTCACAGAGGTCATATAAAACATTATCAGGTTATATTTGCCAAGAAGCTTTCTTTAGATTTTGAGCACTTTCTGCTTTTCCAAACGATACAAATTGCACAACTGACAAATGGTCTACTGTACAGCTTAAAGGTGAGGCTTAAACTTACAAAACTCTGGCTCAAAGTATTACGGGCACCTCATGAAACTCCAATACAAGGTCAAGAATTTAACAGCGTTATTTTCTAACTAATACCAGACAAATTATCACAAAATTATCACAAAAATAGAACTTACTGGAATCTGAAGTTGGCTCTGTGGTGAAGCAATTCCATTTGTTTGACTGCAGTGGAAGACAGTATCCATACATGTGCTAGATGTCGGGTGCTCGACTGTGAACGGTACATCCACCTGAAGCATGTGGTTTAAAAATAGTACAATTATTGCTAAAGTTCATTTGACAGCTCATTTGTTACAAGCAGTTGAATCTGTACCTTCATAGATCAATCAATCAATCAATCAATCAATCAATCAATCAATCAATCGATCGATCGATCGAACAAATCGATCGATCGAACAAATCGATCGATCGAACAAATGTTCTCACAAATGTTCATCCTCCCACGTAAATATTTTAATTAATCGAAAAAATTGTAAAAATTAACTTACAGAACGTGAAATGCAGTTTTACTATTATATATTATACATATAAGAAACATAAAAGACTGAAAAGCTACGTAAACGCCAATAAAATTAAGAATAAAGGTAGAAGTTGTCAAGAGCCTGTTAAAAGCTGCGTGGCTCAGGATGGCATCCAATGTCCAAGCGAATGGACCAATAGAAATGCGCGTTGGTTCGCATGCCTTTGGCTGTTTTTTAAACCCCAGCTTTGTCTTTGTCTCAGGCTTCATTCATACAGTTTAGCAATAGGCTATAGCCGAAGACGGATCCAAAGCCAGGGTTTGGGAAATGGCCTTGGTCTGTTTGTAACGGAGGCTCTGATTGGGCGCATGATTTTTTGCGCTAATAACCACGGATCTGGCCGAATGCCCAATTCTGTCTCATTTTGTCAAAACGCCTCAGATATTTGGCAGTGAGAATATTTGTTCAATTTCAATCATAGCATGGATACTGAATATGGTACTTACAGGTGAGAGATTGTGTACTTGGAGCGATCTCTCTACTGTTGCTCCAATCGGAACATCTCCAAATGATACCACACTCTCCATATTCAGGTTAGTCATGGCCTCTGGCGACTTGCCAGGGGAGCTCACCAACAAATGGGGATATTTACCTAGAAAAAGTAGGCGAAAACAGTTTAACCAGTTTGCGCCGGGATTATTGTAACATTCACCAAGCCGAGGCGCGGTATATTTTTAACGAAACTCGATCCGAGACGGGTTCAGGCTGATGGTACCGGGAAGCACACCCACGACAGACATTTCCGGCCTTGCTCGTGACGTGTTTATGCGTCATCGGTTTTGAATCTTGGAAAAACTTTGCGTGTATACACGTCCTCCGGCGCGAACTGGTTAATTAACCAGTTTGCGTTGAATGACATGTATATACACGCAAAGTTTTTCCGAAATTCAAAACAGATGACGGATAAACACAACTGTCAGGGGCCAGCTCGCAGCGAGCGAGGCCTGAAATATCAGGGTGTGCTGACCCACAGATGCCAGCTTGAATCCGTTCCGGATCGAGGTTCGTGAAAAACAATCCCCTGCCTGTGAAAGTTGGGCAGGCACTCATAAATGTTCATTTACTAAGAAACACATTTTTCTTGACTTAATAATACATGAAAGGTTATGAATAATAATAATGTATATTTATAAAGCACATGTATCCATAAGTATTGGTGCTTAAGGCACTGAACGGTCATTCCGTGTCAAATCACCCAAACAAATTTTTTTTAAACCACTGGTTGGCGATAAAACAAGAAATGTTGGCTTTTTCATTCAAAATAACCCTACAAAACAAATGTGGAGGGGTAGTTTGGTTTGTGGTTAGAAGTTGGGAGGCCTTCATGAGAGACGGGCGTCAATCCTGATGTTTTTGGGGCAGGGGAGGGCACACAGGTTCAAAGGGATAAATGTGCGTTTGCAGTCCGGCTTGCTGTTTCTCAATGTTTAATGATGACTCTAGCAAACTACTGGGTCCGGGGCGCCTGTGAAAGTTGGGCAGGCACTCACAAGTTTTCATTTACAAATTAAGATTGGATTAGAAGCTAAGTCATGCCTCCTGCAGAATTGCCTACACACCACAAATGTGATGCTTCAGACCACGAGGCCAAGTCAATCCACACATGAAGACATAAATTGATGTAGCCATGAAGATTTCCTTTGACAGTTTGAATTTAAAGAAAACATTAATCGGATCAAAGCTTTGGCAAGAGCACAGACTTACCGATTCCTTCCAATGGCAGCATCTTCTTGTTTGACAAGGCATCGCCGTAACGACATTCGGCGACCGTTTCGTACACCAACGCAGACGTGGGTTTAAAGGTAGCCAGGATGACACATTGGGATTTAGGTGCGAGAGTTCCCTCGGATGGCTCCAGTACAAAGGGATGGGATGTCGACCATGCAAACCGCGTTGCCAACTCACTGAAGAGGCAATTGAACAAATTAACAAACAAACATATGCGACCGGCTCCACAAAAAAGGTATAAAGGGCCATTTTGAAACCTTTGCTTTGTCTTCGGCTTTGTCTTTGGCTTCGCCTCCGAATTCCGAATAACTGAGAATCAAATAGAAATTAAAGCAAATGAAAATGGTCTAACTTTTTGATTTATATCAATCGATTGAATGTTTCTGAAGCACAACAGGCATCAAAATGTGTCGGGGGATCTCGCCGTTAAAAATCTAAAATCGCCTTACGCCAAAGACGAAGACGAAGCCAGGGATTAAAGAAGGCCCCAAGTCACACTGTACATTATCATGTATTGGGTATTTGCCCGCTCAATATTAAAAGGGTGAACATTTCATCAAAATGTGATTTTATTATTATTATTATTATTATTTTCTGGTAATGAAACCAAGGATCCTTCAAAAGCGCTCAAGGCACTGTAGCTCGTAAGCCAGAAGAACCCCGTAGACAGAGGCATGTCAGCCAGAAACACCGGGGCAAACCCCTTCTCTTAGCGATAAGTGTTCTGGTTAATTCTTTTACATGCATTATACAATTTTATAATGTTATAATGAGAAAAACATATTTTTCATTTTTTGTCATGAATGACATCTTTAATACTTTACAGTTTCAGGTTTCAATCACAAAAATGTTGATTTTGATGAATAAAGTGGAGAAAAAACACTTTTAGTTCTGTTTTTCCACAAAAGCGCCAATTATTTTGAAGACTGTTTTTTTAGTTGTGTAATTTGAACTCCAAGGAAGTAATTAATATGCAAACACGTCATATCTCTAGAACAAAAGGAGAAATTACTTAATGCAGCTTACGTTGCAGGCTTTCCAACTATGTAAAGAACTCATAATTTCACCTTTTTTTTTGCAACAAACAGTGGAAACAAACATCACTGGATCCACAGTTTTTGTTTGGAGTGCCGTGGCCTCGTGGTCTGGAGCATTGAATTTGTAATCTGTAGGTAAAGCTACAGGTTGTGGGTTCGAGTCCGGCCTGGGACTACGGTTCGTGTGCCCTTGGGCAAGGCACTTTGTCACTCATTGCTTCTCTCCACCCAGGAGTGAATGGGTACCTGTGAGGGCAGAGATGGTTATTGTGGTTGATTTAGCTGCTTTGCGCCGAAAATGGCAGCATCGAGCTGTATACTCCCCAGGGAGCTGAAATGGTATTTGGAATGTTTCATGGGCGCAATGACCGGGGAAATCTCAGCGCTTAGAAACACTTGTATTAAGCGCTATATAAATGTTATTTATTATTATCATTATTATTATTATAACGATCGTTCGGTATAGTGATTTTCAGCCGCCGGTCCATCAGGTGCCATCTTTAACATAAAGCACCAGTAGTTTGACGTTTTGAAATAAAAAATGGCCTACATAACGTTTGATACACCAAGTGGATTTCTAAAAACATGTTGACATATGTGACCCGCTCCATCGTAATCAGGAATAAGTCGCTGGGACCGTTTTACGCAATCGGCCGTTGAAGTGAACGCATGGGTGAAAATCGTGACCAAGTCGTTTTTCTGAACAATGCATTTTTAGGAAGTGTAGTTACATGTATCACAGATTATTGTCATTAATGTCTTGTATGTAAAAACGATCAATAAAGATGAAAATGAAGAGGATTTGTGTGCGCTGTCCGTATGATTTTGGTCAATTTTGTTTATTTCAAAGCTGTTTTTATCGGAATGTGAATTCGGCAAATAAATATACACCTGTCATCTTCATCAGACCATAACTCGTTTACCTAAGAAGATACTCACTTGTGATGGGTATCATTAGAAAGCTTATGAAATTCCCTTTCTCACCATGTGCATATCTCAAAAAGTCATTTCGAGACTTATTCCTGATTTCGATGGAGCGGGTCACATATTTTCAATAACAATGTTTGGTATGTTTTGACACACAAACATAAAAAAATTAAGAGCAAAGGACAGTGGATTTTGTTAAATCTCTTGACTATTTTCAACAACAATTAATGTTCGGTATTTTTGTACACAAAAATCAGGAGCCAAAAATATTGTTCGGTATAGCGATGTTTGGTATAACGGCTATATTTCTTTTTTTGTGGAGTGGGTCACATATATGTGAGGCGTTCTAGAAAAAATGGGCACGTACAGGCCACAGTTGGAAAAAAATTGCAAAATTGTAAATGAGAGTGACTTTCTTTTCTTCAGTTTAAACAAAATTAATGCACACTAGTATAAAGCCAATGTGATAATATCTGATCACCTTTTCTGCATGAAATCAAGTATTTAAAAAATATAAATATATGTGACCCGCTCGAGGAAAAGGTGACATAAGTCGCAAAAACTAAAAATAGAGTTATGTACATGATAAAAAATCCAGGATATAATCTTTTATTTGGTACATAGTACAGCTCCATAGCCCCTCCCGTTCCGGTGATTTGACGTTTTTGCATATTTATGGTTCCATGGAATTCAAAATACACAACTGAGAAAACAGGCTTCGAAACACAACAAAACTAAGACAATACATTGGAACCATGCACTCTTAAAAGGTTTAATTTCACCTTCGAATTTCAGCTTTTTGTTAATTAAATCTGAAACTTTAGATATTAAAGATGTCATTTAAGACAAAAAATGAAAATCAAATTTTGACAACAAAATTTACCCAATTAACTTTAACAGGTCATTACTCATAAAATGCATAGCGCGACTTATGTCACCTTTTCCTGGAGCGGGCCACATATCGTTGACGATCTCACGAAGTGCAGAAAACCTCAAAAATCAAATATTTGTTGATAATGATTTTTACTAGCCTTTTTGTCACATTTGTTTCAAGGAACAACTTGACCATGTATCAAAGCAAAATCTTGTTTACTTTTATAATTAGCGTAAACACACATTTGACAAAAAGGCCGAACTACATGTTTCTTGTTCTCACAAAGTGCAGAAGAGTTACCTCGTTAGCAGGGACTGGCGATCATTTCTTGTTTTGCTCGCGTCTACGATGGGAGCATACATGTGCACGTACACGTGTACGATGTTGAAATAGAACATACGCGCGCGCTCACAAGTAAAATGTAATAATTTTACACAGAACGGCAATCTCACGAAGTGCATACAACAGTATACAAACGTACGAATAAAGAGTGAAGGCTCCGCGTTTTATGTTCTCACGAAGTGCAAAAACAGTTGTATTAGCATTTTTTGTTTAATTAACAGACGTTTTTAACAAACGAGTATGAGTTAGCATAGAGCAAAGTATTTAGTTGTGATCCATGCAAAAAAAATGAATTCTGTTACTGCAAAATAATCGAAAATGCCTTCTGAAAAAAGGACCAACTTCAAATGCGATTATCTCGAGATGAATATTTTCCAGATTTAGAGATTTTTGTCACTTCGTGAGATCATCGTCAATATATAGATACCTTGTATTACTCAGCTCAAACGTCCTCTGAATGTTGTGCATTGAAGCACACATGCCAAAGTCAAGATGTTTGGGTAATGAAAGATCATGCTGGGGTAACACGGCTTGAATAGGAACATCAAAAACACCATCCTACGGGAAGAAAACAATCAACATCTGTGGAATTTGTTCCCTAGATGTTTCTATAAAGAAGATATGGAATCTTCCATTATTTAAAGGGTAACTGAAATTCAAAACTTTAATATGGCGAAATATATGCTTTAATAACGCTGAATACTTAACAACTGCAAAAACTTCTTATTTGTTTAGGTTTGCTCATTAATCGTGACCCTAAAATGAAAAGCAATATGCGCCGTGCCCCGCCCACAAAAGATGACGTCACGGTAAGAATATAGCGTGGCTATACCAGGCTAAGCCTAGCCTTGAATACAAGGCTGCACTGTATCCGCAACGTAGGATCACGTTTGTCATAACACCAAACGTGTACATACCCCACAATGCATTATTATACGTACTTATCATACACGCGTACACCGTTGTGCGCGCCCACGCCCGCGCGCATGAGAACCATCTGAGTATGTATAATAATGCATTGCGGGCTATGTACACGTTTAGTGTTGTGGCAAACGTGATCCCACGTTGCGGATACAGTGCAGCCTTGTATTCAAGGCTAGGCTTAGCCTGGTATAGCCACGATATATTCTTACCGTGACGTCATCTTTTGTGGGCGGGGCACGGCGCATATTGCTTTTCATTTT
The DNA here is from genome assembly GCA_037893245.1 of Crossaster papposus. Lineage (NCBI taxonomy): Eukaryota > Metazoa > Echinodermata > Asteroidea > Velatida > Solasteridae > Crossaster > Crossaster papposus. The sequence continues at coordinate 59,691 of JBAIAA010001135.1, forward strand.
AGGGTCACGATTAATGAGCAAACCTAAACAAATAAGAAGTTTTTGCAGTTGTTAAGTATTTAGCGTTATTAAAGCGTATATTTCGCCATATTAAAGTTTTGAATTTCAGTTAACCTTTAAACAAAAATATAAGTGCAAATTACTTACTGGGTACATACATTCTAATTAGTCTTTTTTGTTTACATGTCTCACAGGGTTACAAGAATATTGTACTTTCTGTTTAGTGTAGTGTCTTATGTGTACTATGTCAATTAATGTAATTGTCAAATAATGGAGGTCCTTACTCAACAAGCAGTTGCTTTGGGGGGACCCCCATCCACATTTATTTGTCTTTACCTATGTTATATTATGTTGAGACCAGTTATGTAGAAAAATAAAGAATGAATGAATGAATGAATGAATGAACACAGTCAGTCTTGCTGTTCTGGCATATAATTGTCAAAAGCTTTACAAATAAAATATCAGCAAATCTGTCTAGTGTCATTCCATAAAATTTTAATTAGACATGTATTTGCGTTTTGTGCACATGCAGCCGAATAATGATCATATCTGGAATGTTTTTTGTTTTTTGTCCAAGATTTGGAATATCATGTGATGTTCAACAGCGCTACCCATTGGATAATGGTCATAAACGGCGAAATGTCAATTGAGAAGGGTTACAGTTAAAGGTAGGATACACCATTGGTAATTGCTTGAATTATCATGAATGGGTAGATTTGGGGGGTTGTATTTTATAGTAAATACCGTTTAACTGAGCTGTCCAAAGTTTTACAGTCATTGATGCCGAGAAAAGCACGAAAAACAGCGTTTGTTTTCAACCGGCGTCGAGCAGTTATTCTTATGTTAATATTGTATTTTTTGCGATCATTTTGCTGGATGCCTAGAATCATTATTTACTTTCAAATGAGTAAGATATTTCTTAATAATTAGGTAGTAAATATTTTCGATATCTGCAAATGGTGTATCCTACCTTTAAGATATTTGTCAACTTACATTTGTCTGAAATTCAATCTTGTCCATGTACATATTTTTTTCAAGTGGTCTGAAGGTGATGGGTAGACTGAAGCTTGTGCCAGCGCTCAGCACAATAGGCTCAGGATAAAGTGTTGAGAAGAACCGAGTGCTTGGTGAGCTGTCAATCAAAAGACAACAAAATGACACATTCACATACAAATTATGTGACCTGTCACCACAATATGTGACCCAGCACGAGTAAATGAGACACTTTGAGGCAAAAATAAAATTTGAGATTTTGATTTCATCATTTAAAGCTTGTTTAGCTTTAAATGATGAAATCAAAATCTCAATTTTTATTTTTGCCGCAAAGTGTCTCATTTACTCATGCTGGGTCACATATGAGAGTAAAGTCGGAAAAAAATGAAAATTGAGATATTGGTATTTTCAAATTCTTGAGAAAGAGAGCTTTCCAATAACACTTGGGGGTTTTGGCAATAATTTGTTTTACAGCGCTCCAAAAGTAATGGGTTTTACAAAACGTTTTTGTGAGAAAACTTACTTAAACTTACGAACATCCTAAACAAAACACACAAAAGATTGCAAAACAGGACTACAAGTAATAGTCCGGGAGCCCAGCCAGGTTTAATCATAATTTTGAGTGCAAAAGGTTTGAAGCGTGGGATATGTTGGGGTGACTGGGACAACTGCAAAATGGGTTTTCTTAAGTTTGGCGAGTGGTGCGTTGGGTGGGGGGAGCCCCTGACAGACCCCCCAAAATTCGATTTAATCATAATCTTGAGTGCAAACATAATTTCTTCATGAGTCGAAAGTTTATCGTGTACTGAATAGGATTTGTATACTTAAGAACAATATAATTGGTGCTAAGTACACTTAAGAAGGTCTTTAATTAGTGCTAATTACACGTTTAATCATAATTTTGAGTGCAAGGATAAAACAAGTGTCAATGTGTAGCTGACACCTTGCTGGAGCAAAATCGGCCACTTAAGAAAGTTTCAAGTGGTGCCATCCCTAATTAAGAAAGGGTCAAAGGTCATCATAAGTCATTAAACACCAATAATTATAACGTTGAGTGCAACTTGCATTCATGTGTATACAAACAGGTTATCATAGACTGATCACTGATCACAAGCTTAAGAACAGGATATATAGTGCAAAGTCTAATTAAGAAGGTCTGTAATTAGTGCTACTTACACGTTTAATCATAATTTTGAGTGCAAAAATAAAACAAGTGTCAATGTGTAGCTGACACCTTGCTGAAGCAAAATCCGCCACTTAAGAAAGTTACAAGTGGTGCCATCCCTAATTAAGAAAGGGTCAAAGGTCACCGGGGGTGTAAACTGAACACCAACAAAGAACAATGTAAGTGCAACTTACATTTCTATGTGGATCAACCGTTTATTATGGACCAATCACTGATTACACAGCGCAATGTCCGATCAAAATGTCTGATTAATAAATGATTAGAACGATAATTGAAATCATAAAACGTCAAAGTGTACATGTACTTTACCAAACGCAGGAACAAAACCCACCGCATACGAAATATCACAAAACAGTCATGAAGTTCATTGCAATTGCCTGTACCCTCTCAAACACGAATGGGTGTAAATATGTAATACAAAGTTAAAGTTAGACAAGATGACAATACTGCCGCCTCTTAATGAAGAATGCGTAGTACCTAATGTTACCTAAGAGTTTGTTCAAAAGCAAATATAATCTATGTCGGTTGGGAAAGCAACAGCTCTGGATGGCATTAGTGTTAAAATGATCAGAATTGCTTCACCTTATCTTAGGCATATATCATTAAATCTTTAACTGGGATTTTTAACCATAAGATGTGAGCGATACCCTACAAATTTGAAACATGCAGGATATAAATGTAGTACAGGTAACTATCGGCCTATTTCTATACTGCCAATTATCTCTAAGATTTCTGAAAGATAGGTGCACACATCGGTATATAGCTACCTTGATGAAAACAATCTGATTCCTAGTTGCCAGTCAGGATTTAGACTCCTGCACTCAACTGAAAGCACCATTCACGACTTAACAAACATTAGCCTCTGTCATGAAATGACGAAAATCAACCGAAGAGGGCGTTTTGCGGAAATTTGTCAATATGGCTTTCGAGCTCGCGCGTAAAACTAACGTAAGTAGCCATACCATGGAGGAAAGACAACAGATAGTTAGTGAATTGCGGGGAAATACTTAATAAAAAATGGCCAATCATAAAACTAGATTTTCTTTCCTGCACTTGAAAAGACCCGCCGTGTATTTATGCTCCTTAGAAAACCGGTTAGGCCAAATTAACATTTAAACAAAACAAAAAATTCAGTGGCACTGAACTGAAGCTTTATTTGAAAGCCATATTTGAATGCCATACAGTAAACAAACAACTTGATACATGTACAAGCAATATTATTTTTGTATTTTTAATTATTTACACACAAGCACTTGGTTCACATAATTACTATATGGACGTTAAACCTCACAATTCCTGATCCTGCAATGTTAATTTAAAAACCAGTTTTAAATACTGTCACATTAAATGTAGACGCCTGTGAAATCTAGTAATATTTTATCCTTTTATTAACTGAAACCTGACATTGAAAGAAGTTCGTAAATATTAAACTTGGATTTTCCAAAAATTATTCAATTGCGCCACGACCAATTAGGGAGCACTCGGTCGATTGTGTGCACAATTTCTGGACGCCACCGTTTTGGTTTTTTTCGGACTAAGCTTACACCTAAATTGTTAACAGAGGGTAAATAGCAAGCATTAATAACATTAACATGGTAAAGGTACAATGAATTTGCAGTTTGTCAACAAAGAAGTATGGCAACATTGCATGAGGAAAGTCGGCCCAACACTAACTGTTTATAAACAATGTAAACGTCGAAGTACAGCTATAGCTCTCCCAAAGGTCGAGTTGTCTCAACGGGCGAGTTGTCTCAACGGGCGAGTTGTCTCAACGGTCGACTTGTCCCGAGTCGAGTTGTCTCAACGGTCGACTTGTCTGACATCCGCTAGCTACGCACGTACGTATATAGCGCAGCACGCTTTCACAAACTGACCATTTTTTCAGTCGCTGTTTCTTTTTCTTTCGTAATTTTACGGTTTTGGATGACATTTAGCCTTATGCCTACGGTTTATCCTTTCGAAATAACCACAGCCTTTAGAGCTCCGTCGTAAGCCATAAAGTTCTGACATCGACGACACACGTGTTGCTGTTGGTAAGCGCCGCCATTTTGACAATTTTCCTCGCGTTGACCTTTTAGAAAGGTCATGACAGAGGCTAATGTGTGTTGAGGCCATGGAGAATATAGAAGTTACAGGCAGTGTGTTTTTAGATCTCAGTAAAGTATTTGATTGTGTTAATCATTAAATCTTACCAGAGAAACTAGAAAAGATGAACATGTCATCTTCTGTAATTAATTGGTTTATTAAAGTCGTAAATAAGTGACCGGAGTCAGTCTGTAAATATTGGCGGCACCATGTCCGTAAACATTGGTGTTCCGCACAAGGGTCGATACTAGTTCCTTATTTATACTAGTGATCTTCCATTTTCTATATTACCAAACTGCAACTTATTTATGTAAGCTGATGACTCCACGTCAATATGTGAAGCTCCTCAAATACAGCTCTTACTAGTTTTCACAACTGGTGCGTAAGAAACAAGCTAGCATTAAACCCCCCTAAAACTAAATGTATGCTTATTGGTACAAGGCAGAAAATATCCAATGTTGACTTAAAGGTAGTATACTATTTGCGGATATCGAACAAAATGACTATCGAATTATTAAGAAATATTTTACTAATTTGAAAGTAAATAACAATTGTAGGCATCCAGCAAAATTATTGCGCTAGATATCCTGTAATTGTTCCAAAAATTAAATAGTATATAACAAAAATAACGATCGCCGGACGGTAAATCTAACAAAACAAGAACAACATAAAAAACATTGCCCGACGCCGGTTGAAAACGAACGCCGTTTTTGTTTTGCTTTTCTCAGGATCAATGACTGTAAAACTTCAGACAGGTCAGTTAAACGATATTGACTATAAAATACAACCCCCCAAATCCACCAATTCAAGATAAATAAAGCAATTACCAATGGTGTATCCAACCTGCATTGCTGAGTGATAGTCTTATTGAAAACCTGAGGTCTTGTAATTGTGTGGGCGCAGTTATTGATGAGCATGAAGTTGGTGCCCACATGTCGAATACGTAAAGAACGCTGTTGTATCTAAATTTAAACATAATTCGTGATTATGTTCCTAAACACAGCCTACATACACTATTTTGTAAGTTTAGTTATGCCAACATTAGAGTATTGTTGTACTGTGTGAGGAGGAAGGTACATTTTGTGCGGGTTTTCGTCTTTCCCATAAATCAGAATTGGCCTTAAACAGTACGGGCTGTAACTACGAAAGCTGTTTAAGCCATTGGATGCGTATAAATTAGTAGTCACTGTTTAAACCTGGTGACTAACTTCAAACAAGTACTACAAAGCTTGTTTTAAGTTAGCCGCGTTTAAATGACCATTGGAGTTAAACATGTGTTTATAACAAACAATAGCAATTCTTAAACAAGGTACGGGGGTTGTTTAGTGAGTATTCTGAGCCATTTAGAAGCCAGATATGTACACAGAAAGGTAGAAAGGTAGACAGGATGGATGCGCTTCAAATCTTCTTAAGTGAGTGAGTGAGTATTTAGGGTTTAACGCCGTACCAGCATCAATGGCCATATTCACGGCGGGAACAAATTTCATTCAACAATTTTTTTATTTCATTTAATTTAACAATTAATGTGAAGAAGTTACAGTTTTAGAGGTGGGAGGAAAACCCCAGAAGAATATCCTGGGGGAAAAACCCACGGAGTCGGGCAGGGACTGAAAACCCAATCCACATATTGGCCCAGGCCGGATTCGAACCCGGGTCATAGTGGTGGAAGGCGAGGAAAGAACCGCTACACCAACCCGACTCCCCCCAAATCTTCTTAATTGCACAAGAGGAGGCCAACTAACAAGAATATCGTCATGGTCGCCAACACCAACGTGCACCAGGAGTTTTTAGGGACAAGGTGAATCCCTTAGAAGAGTATTTTTCAGACGTTTCAGAGTTAGCAAAGACACGTTGAACGATTTACTTGGACTTCTCGGATTGTATTTAGGACACCCAATTCGTTGTTGTCCTTATAGCAGATCGGCTTTTATGGTCAGGAAACGAGATGGACATTTCTGAAGTATTAGCTTTCCAGGCATCAGCTTTTTTCTGGTTGGCTTTAGTGTCACATCGTTTGTCACCAATACATGTAATGGAATTAAAGTTCCTCATGGTCTCAACGAGAGCCATCCTTTCGTCAGCAGTGAAACTGTTACTGCGTTGCCTTTTGGTATCAGCCATTATGGCTCAGGCTGTAGAGTATCTTAGTAAAGACCTGCTGAAGATTTATCTACTGAGGCCTATCGTATGTTCATACTGTTGCGCAATCCTCTATATTACAATGTAATTAACAATAGGGTCCACGGTCAATAAGTTTAGACTGTCCAAGTTACACGAGGATAACTAAACAATCATTTAAGATAATTAGTAAGAGCTGTTTAATTCAGGTGTTTAGGAAGACGCGTGTAACTTGGATTTATCCACGTCTATATGCTACATTGGTATAAAGATAAACAGCTTTCGTAGTTACAGCCCTTCTTTTCTTAAAGTTAATGTACAAACATACCTAAGTATCAATGCTTTGTATTCCTATAAATATCCTTGTACATCTGTAAATATTCTGTTTGTATTTTTGTGTAAAAAATAAATATATAAATCTGCTTGGGGAGGTTGTCAAAATAGTATTTCGCAATGAACCCAGCCCATATCGGGATATTTTTGGCCCGTTAGTACATGCTGCATCATCCATAAACCATAAGATAAAACGTGTGCCCGTACTTGTAAACGTCTGGCAGATTTCAGATATCTTCCACTTCAAGCCTTCTCTTTCTCGATTTGCAAGACGCAGTGTTCAGTGGTTGTGCAGAAAAGGCCTGTTGGAGCTCGCTTTGATACAAGATCCCCATCGTGTCATAAAGTGTATCAGACCCTGACAAGGTGTTTGTTGATTCACAAAGTTATCGATCGAATGCATAAAAAACTCGACTTTATTACGATAATTCGGAATCCTGGTGACCTTTGACAATTTCTTTAGTAAGTATGGCACAATTTGGAATGTTCTTAATTGACACACTTTGCTCTACCACAGTGTATGGTACACATTAAAACGTGTTTGTTTTTATGGCACTTGACATTATAATTAAACCGTGTAATTAGCACTAATTAAAGACCTTCTTAATTGAAATTTGCACTATATATCCTGTTCCGAAGCTTGTGATCAGTGATCGGTCTATGATAAACTGTTGATATACAAAATGCAAGTTGCACTCAACGTTATGATGAATAGTGTTTATTGATTTCTGATTACCTTTGACCCTTTCTTAATTGTGGATGGCACCACTTGAAACTTTCTTAAGTGACGGATTTTGCTTCAGCAAGGTGTCAGCTACACATTGACACTTGTTTTATCCTTGCACTCGTAATTATGATTAAACGTGTAATTAGCACTAATTACAGACCTTCTTAATTAGACTTTGCACTATATATCATATTCTTAAGCTTGTGGTCAGTGATCGGTCTATGATAACCTGTTGATATACACATAAATGCAAGTTGCACTCAACGTTATAATTATTGGTGTTTAATGACGTATGGTGACCTTTGACCCTTTCTTAATTAGAGATGGCACCACTTAAAACTTTCTTAAGTGGTGGATTTTGCTCCAGCAAGGTGTCAGCTACACATTGACACTTGTTTTATCCTTGCACTCAAAATTATGATTAAACGTGTAATTAGCACTAATTAAAGACCTTCTTAAGTGTACTTAGCACCAATTATATTGTTCTTAAGTATACAAATCCTATTCAGTACACGATAAACTTTCGACTCATGAAGAAATTATGTTTGCACTCAAGATTATGATTAAATCGAATTTTAGGGGGTCTGTCAGGGGCTCCCCCCACCCAACGCACCACTCGCCAAACTTAAGAAAACCCATTTTGCAGTTGTCCCAGTCACCCCAACATATCCCACGCTTCAAACCTTTTGCACTCAAAATTATGATTAAACCTGGCTGGGCTCCCGGACTATAAGGTTCGATTGATCATAGCAACGGCTATGTTCAATCATTATTTCTTTTTGAAACTTTCCACACATATAAAACTATTGTATAATAAACAAAATATAAAAATTTCGCAAACGTGGGACAGTTACGAAGACCTAATTTGCATATTTAATTACCGTGTTAATTAGACCACTGATGGACTTTAATCCAAACACTAACTATGCAAACACTACGCAAAATCGCATAATTTAAGAGTTTTTCGATCATATGATTGCACTTGAAAATGGAAATATGTAGAAGAGGACTTTGGTTTTCCAAATTAGGCAAAATCTCACGATTGACCACCCCTTCATATTTTGACTTTGGATGGCCATATCGCCACATCACATTGTGCGACCTTACTCTCATATTGTGGTGATATAGCAAACAAACAAACAAACAAACGATGAAGTTTGTCAACTTCCAATACCTCGGGGAGCTAAATCATCGACTACCGGTACCCACCACCAAACCATGTCACATTTGTTAGGGGTTTTGGCAATACGAGACAGAACTGGGCAGAGGCTGAATTAGGATTTTGAGATATTAGGAACGAAAATACAATTCTCCTTACAATTCCGTTTGTTGTCAATGTGCTTCAATCGGACATTCCGTTAACCGGAATTGTCCCCATCCAGTCAAATTCCAACACCAGGTTTTGTTGGGATCTGTTAGGATAGGTACTAGACCGCTATAATTGACAGACTTTTACACTGGGTAAGGGATACCTCCAGAATCAGAGTTTGCCATATGGTGTTGGGATTTGCCTTGATGGATATGGTTCCTATAATACTAGGGAGTTAAAAAGTCTAAAAAATTACCCCCATTTACTATTTTGAATTTTTCTCCATAGTGGCCTATGCCCAGTTCCATCTCAATTCTCAATAACGCCTCACATTTGTAAATAAATACTAAAATATACACAGCACTACCACAAAATTTAACCAAGCGCACTCTAGTAATAATACAGTACCTGTACTTAAGCTTCTGTGTCTTGACATTGACATTTTTGAGGGTCACATTCTTTGTGTACTCTCCACCAGGCTCCCATACCCTCCACGTCAGACCTTTGACAACCTCAATGCCATAATGCTTGACTTTGCTCTTATTTCTGTGCCCATCACATCGGAGAGCAGAACCACTATGACTAATGGTAGCGCCTGAGTGGTGATGACGACTTGCGACAGCAACTGACATCTTTAGGTATCACAACAAACTGCTAGTACATTGCACGGAAAGATACACCTAAACAAAGATTATAATAAGCACACAAATTAATTTGGTAGCTAGTTCAAGCCTATAGTCTTGGTTGCAAGATGTCCTAATCACGGTATGCAGCGCGCGTAGGCCGCCAATGCGGGCGCCCTCTAACGTACGATGTAGACCTCGCCATGACCTTCGTATATGAGGTCTTGGCTAACTGACATAATCGCTTGACAATTTTTGAGCAGAATTGTGTCGCATTTGCATGCGCGTGTGACGTTGCGTTTATAATCGTGTGCTGTAACATGCATAATTGCTGAATCATTCATTTGTCAAAATTTTACCAAAACAAACACTTTGTTCTTTTATTCAACTAATAATCATCAAAGAGGGTTTAAGCCGACGCAATATGTGACCTGTCACCACAATATGAGAGTAAATTTGTCGGGAAAATTGAAAAATACTTATGGACCACTTATGAACTTTAATCCAAACACTAACTACGCAAACACTACGCAAAATCGCGTAATTTAAGAGGTTTACAATCATCTGATCGCACCCAAAAAATAGAAATATGTAGAGGAGGACTTGGGCTTTCCAAATACGCAAAATTTTAAAATTGACCACCCCTTCATATTTTGACTTTGGATGGCCATATCTCCGAATCACATCGTGCGACTTTACTCTCTTATAATATTGTGGTGACAAATGTAGTAGAACAGCACACCATATCCACCGACGTTCCACCCAGAAATGGTCGAGCCCTCACCGCGTCTTAGAGTAGACCCATAAAAAAACATGAGAACAATGCGTTGGTCTGGTTCCCAAGCCAAATAATTCCGACTATAGACGTTACGGGCATTAAATACAATCTTGTTCACGTGGCAAATTTACACGCGTTGCTGTGTACACATCTTCGATCGAAAACTTTTGCACTTCCAAGTCATCATGCGTTCACTCTAAAATGTGCGCGCGTTTAGCAACGCGTGGTAATTTTTCCCCGTGAATAAGATGCCGCATATTACCGTGAAACACCTTATTGTCAGTCAAGGGGACCAAACTAAGCAATATAATATCATGCCAGTGGGGCCAGGAAAATTAACGTGTCGCGTCACGTCAGTTGGCGAGTCACGTCAGTTGGCGAGTCAAAATTCAGATTTTACAACAAATTGTCATTTAGATCGTCTATAAATCCACCTCCGTGACGTGAGTAAAAAGAGTACAGTTGTTTTCCTAGTTCCGGATTTTTCCTAGTTCCGGATCGCTTCAAATAAAAACCTACCTCTTATGGCTTAGTCTCCAATACTATTTTTTAAGATGAAGTGCATTTTGAAAAGAAACATACAAGCTTCTTGATACATAAATATCTTTTCAATAAAATATCCAGAAAAGGAATTTTGGCTAGATTTTCAACTCGTACTTTGACGTGTTTGGACGGTTTGTAGAAATCACGGGAGCCGCAAAACCACGAACAAATATTCTGCGACATGTCACTCAAAACGTTTGATTTCATTTTTCCCCTTTTTGTAGTCTACAGTTGTATAAAACTCATGCATCGAATATTTGTTGAGTAAAAATAAGTCTAAAAGTCTCCAGTATTAAAAAATCTGCCAAAGACTGAACGTATATCTTTTCCTAGTTCCGGATCGCGCGTAAAATACATGCATCAACTACACGCGCGCAAGCGTTTTTATACGACGTGTTCTGCGATGTGATCGGTCAACGTTTATCGGCTCGTTGCCGCGCCACACACGTACCGGTCGCGCACGCTACACGGACAAAACATTTTAAAACATTTCCTTGCAAGTCTTCTTTTTTAACTTTATTGGAAGTAGAAGTATTTTAAATGTATTTTAAACTGTATTTATATAAACTAATGAATACTTTATCAGAAATATAGGCTTGATTCGGGTTGGTTCTAGCGTGATTATTTTTCATGTACGAAGCAGTTTTTCACCCGATCCGGAATTGGTTAAACCGATCCGCAACTAGGAAAAGTGATGTCGGTATATTTGACGTCGTATTTTCAAATAAAGAAGAGCATAAATATCGAAACAAAAACTGTAGTTTCTCCATTACTTAAGGTAAACTACTAAACCTATTTCATTTGAATTTCGAGGATTAGACTTGCCTAAAACAGCCTGAATTGTTTTTGCGATCCGGAACTAGGAAAACGTCTGTACTTGTAAGAGTAAGACTACTAGACTAGGTAGACTAGGACCGAGTGAGAGCTGTATACTAACAAAATTACGTACTGTTTTAGGAAAGTAATGTTTAAGAAAGTGGAATTCTAAGGCCGAACAAAAAATTAATTCAAACATTGTCTATAATCCCATTGAAACAAGTTTCAGAATCTCAATACAGTTGTTTTCCTAGTTCCGGATTTTTCCTAGTTCCGGATCGCTTCAAATAAAAACTTACCTCTTATGGCTTGGTCTCCAATACTATTTTTTTAGATGAAGTGCATTTTTAAAAGAAACATACAAGCTTCTTGATACATAAATATCTTTTCAATAAAATATCCAGAAAAGGAATTTTGGCTAGATTTTCGACTCGTACTTTGACGTGTTTGGACGGTTTGTAGAAATCACGGGAGCCGCAAAACCACGAACAAATATTCTGCGACATGTCACTCAAAACGTTTGATTTCATTTATGCCTTTTTTTAGTCTACAGTTGTATAAAACTCATGCATCGATTATTTGTTGAGTAAAAATAAGTCTAAAAGTCTCCAGTATTAAAAAATCTGCCAAAGACTGAACGTATATCTTTTCCTAGTTCCGGATCGCGCGTGAAATGCATGCATCAACTACACGCGCGCAAGCGTTTTCATATGACGTGTTCTGCGATGTGATCGGTCAACGTTTATCGGCTTGTTACCGCGCCACACACGTATCGGTCGCGCACGCTACACGGACAGAATATTTCAAAACATTTCCTTGCAAGTCTTCTTTTTGAACTTTATTGGTAGTGGAAGTATTTGAAATGTATTTTAAACTGTATTTATATAAACTAATGAATACTTTATCAGAAATATAGGCTTGATTCGGGTTGGTTCTAGCGTGATTATTTTTCATGTACGAAGCAGTTTTTCACCCGATCCGGAATTGGTTGAACCGATCCGCAACTAGGAAAAGTGATGTCGGTATATTTGACGTCGTATTTTCACATTAAGAAAAGCATAACTGTAGTTTCTCCATTACTTAAGGTAAACTACTAAACCTATTTCATTCGAATTTCGAGGATTAGACTTGCCGAAAACAGCCTGAATTGTTTTTGCGATCCGGAACTAGGAAAACGTCTGTAATTGATATGTCCCGGTACGGTGCCGTTAATTTTTCGTTGATATTTTGAGCCACATTTAGAAGAAAACAATGAATGGGAAAACTGAAAGTAAAAGCAGAGAAACAGTCTGTTCACCTCATTGATCCATCTACAAAGCAGAATAACAGTTTCCTCATCTAGTTTGGTCGGCGATGGTTGGAAATACATAAAACTCAGTCAAAGTAAAACTGTACTCCTAGTCCTACTACCGCCATCTTGTTTTGGTAGACCTAATCATGTTGCTATGGGTACAGTCTAGTTCCTGGCGTTCAAGCAATGTATGCTTATGTTAAAGTTTAACATAAGCATAAACTAGTAGAGAGCCAGGCCAAGAGGGTGCGTTCGTTTAGTTCAGCCGGTTCAACTAGGATTAGACCCGTGCCGTTCGATTAGCTCTCTTCGCACAGATTCTACGATGGAACGTCGATAGTAGTCTTTGGGCAAGACGTTAGTCAAAAAAAGATTCTTCGAATGTAAAAAAAAAATGATAGGTTTGGGAATACGGGGAAAGTGAAAAAGGAACCGATTTCGAATGTTTTGCTGAGCAGAGACCCATACAAAAATGTGCGCCAGGTGTCTGAAAGCCTGGTTTTGTTGTTGCTATGGGGCTAGGTAGTGCATCAGTGACATCAGGCGCCATAGTGCCCGACAAGTAGTAACTGCCAATCAAGACAAGTTGGAGAAAGTTATCTTAAAAAATCATACCGCATTTTGCCGACTAGGCATGCATTTATTCCTGGCCTGTGCGTTACATATAGCTAGACATGGGATAGGGCCAATCAGGGACCTAGAAATTTACGACAGGTGTCCGAGTGGGAACAAGTTACTGAACTGCCAATCAAACTATTTAAAGGAGAGCCAGACACATCCGCGTAGTCAATAGCTAAGACGAGCCAGACAAAAGCGAGCTAGAAGAAGGCAAGCAAGACAAAGAAGAGGCGAGCCAGAAATATGTGATTCAAGTCATTCCAATTAAAATTTCAAATCGTCGACATTCGTTAGGTATTTACTTATTCCTGGCCTTAGTACATTGAGCTAGTCTAGGCCTGGAATATAACCAATCAGTGACCGAGAAATTTGCGACAGGTGTCCGAGTGGGGGCCAAGTTACAGAACAATGTACTGTTTTTATTTCTTAGCCGAATAAATAATAATAATAATTACGTGCATGACATGAGTACCAATAATACCAATGTGCGACGTCATTGTTACTTTCTCATGAATAAACATCGAACTAGCTGAATAATCATGATCCGTTCTTAAGACTAGTGCAAACAAAAACACCACCAGCCGCGCCGCGCCGCGCCGCCAGCTGTGATCGGGAAGTGACGAACGGGGTACGACTGCACGGAGACTACGTAATATGAAGGCGAGCTAGCCAGCTAATGAGCTAGCGCTGCCGCTGTGTGGCGCTATGTAGTCTGGCCGGCTCAAGATGGCCGGCGAAGCTTTAGGTTTTTTGTTTGTTTAAAATTTGATTGAATCGAAGATCGTAAGTAAGGCTTTAAAATTAATGCACGATCTTAATCCTCGACGTCGGCTTGTATTTTTTCGAGAGGGTGGCGTCTCTCTAGTATTAGACTATGGTGCAGAACTAACCAGTTCGCGCCGGATGACGTATATAAACGCAATTTTTTTTCCAAATTCAAAATGTCTGTCAGTGTCAGCAGCGAGAAAGACCGGAAATGCGTGGGTGTGCTTCCCGGCACTATCGGCCTGAACCCGCTTCAGATTTGAGTTTAGTTAAAAATAATCCCGCCCCTTGGCTCGGTGACGTTAAAATAATCCTGGCGCGAACTGATTAAAATTAAGGACGTTTACCTAACTCACAGTGCCAGTCACAAAATGTGTATTCTCACGGTCGGAGGCTGTTCCACCTATTGCACACGCCGTTGGGCAAAGGGGTCGCCCTCCATTCAATTTGTACAGGGAATTACGTGTTTTCTATGTTTTTGTACAGCAATAAAAAAATGCATACTTTTTTTCCCGGTGTATCGTGGGAGATTTTGTTACTTTATAAAACAATGAAATTTGAAAATATTTCGGAGTAGTGTTTAATAGATATTAGACAATAACTAATTATTTAGATTTTTTTCACATAGACCACCACACTATTTATTGCTACTCATTCCCCTTTGAGTCCAGAGGGGGTGATAACTAACAGCCACCACTGACCAATCAGAGACAAGAAACAGGGCCGGTGACGTCATGCTGACCGCGAGAATCCTCGACCCTCCGTAAATCTGCGCACCTAGTATTAACGCCGCGCGCGTGTTGCCAAACGTAAATTAAAAGTGAATGCGTAGAAATAGGACCGTGTGGATTTAGAGGGTCTGACAATATCGAAGTAGAATGGTGTTAGTCCGAGTAACTAGGACCCTACTTATCGCTTTTTTAACATCTGGACATGATCTTGCGATTACTATCGCAAGATTATGTCCAGATGTTAAAAA
Organism: Crossaster papposus; assembly: GCA_037893245.1. Taxonomy (NCBI): domain Eukaryota; kingdom Metazoa; phylum Echinodermata; class Asteroidea; order Velatida; family Solasteridae; genus Crossaster; species Crossaster papposus. Next base: position 74,855 of record JBAIAA010001135.1, read on the forward strand.
AGCAATAAGTAAAGTAGGGTCTAGACCTTTGTTACCCTCTTTTGTTTTCCTTTGTCCTATTGTAATATTTAACGCTATGCGTTTCCACTCTGGGGTAAATAGATTTCTAAGGATTTTCGCTCGGGGGTAAATTTACAGGCCCGTACGCAGGATTTTGTATGGGGAGGGGTGCGAATTTGTACTGATGGGATGGGACCAAAAATGGAACAAAAAATGGAACCAACAATTTCCGTGTGCCAGTACCGTTATTTCTACCACAAAATACCATTATTTACCACGGAAAATGTGGACCTTTTGGTAATTTGGGGGCAAATTTGTACTGATGGGACCAAAATAGGGACCAATTTTTGTGTGTGCCACTGCCAGTACAGTTATTTCTACATCAAAATACCATTATTTACCCCGGAAAATGTGGACCTTTTGGTAATTTGGGGGGGTGCGTACGCACCCGTCGCACCCCCCCTGCGTACGGGCCTGATTTATCATATTGTCCTATTGTGTTACCTTCCCCATAGGGCTGCGTGTATACGAGCACACCAGTGTACTTGTACACTACTTATTAGACCAACATGGTAGCTTATCTTTTTTATTTTTTATAATTTGTTTGTTTTTGGTCTTCACAGTGGGTACATATACAAGTATGTCTGGATTGTAGAAAAAGTCTTAGCATGTTCAAAAAAGCGCTGCCCAAGCCAACTGATGCGTCGTGCCTAGGTAGGGCCCAGATATGTCTACATGTCTACCACCATCTCCGTCACTCCTGCTGTGCTGAACTTTTCCACACCAGCCATGAATGTAATAATTCATCATCATCATCATCGTCATCGTCATCATCGGTGTATCCCACCCAACAACAACAACCTGTGCAAGATAACAACCCTGCTAAGCTAATCAGGGAGAAGGAGGAGACAACCTGCCTCATATGCCAAAGTTTGGTGTCCAGAAACAATGAGAGAATGGCTCGTTGCGGCACCGCGGGCGCATCATTCAGGCTGTCTAGCGCCAAGAACATTGGCAGCCAGTGCGTGCACTACCTTGGGCAACTTCTGCAGTTGCGGAGATGGAAGAGTGCGCATTCAGTGGCGCCTGCGTTGGGTCACGTGTACCCGGGCAACGGAGTTGGAAATCGCGATTTGAAAAGGTTTCTTGAAGAGGTGAGTTTTGAGATCATAAAAAGTAGAAGATATACTAAACGAAAGAAAGGGCACTCGGTAAAGTGCCGAACTCCGCCCCATACGCAAAAACACGCCTTATCTCTCAATGTTAAAAAAAATTATTCAAAGTGATCCAGATTTCTGATCCAGACTCCAGATCAATCTAAAAATGTAATATGAATAAGATTAAAACTGCTGCAAACTGCTTACTGGCTGGAATGACCTGAAATATACAAATCAAATAAGTTAAGAGGGCCTAATATTTCGATCTTAACAAGATCTTCTTCAGAGACATAATGGCTGTGTACAAGAAACAAACATATAGGGCAACATAGAGCATTATGCACATATTAAACATTTAATAGAATCTTTCTCAACCCATAAGCTATCTACCCACCAAATGACAATAAGGGGTACTTGGAAAGGGTTGTACAATTTGTTGCCCAGCCCTACCGGGACATTAGAAGAATTTGCCGAGGTTGTACAATTTGTTCTGTTCATATTTCTGTAAGTTTTTTTATATTATCGAGTGGTGAAAATATGGCTGTGGGTTCCAGGGAGTCTGCATGCATTATTCAGATAGGCATTTTTATAATGAGCGACCGGAAAACGGATATTTCCCATTTTTTGGGGGGATAAGTGGTCGCACGAAAGTCTGCATTTACACGCTGGCAAAGTTGTCTCAGAAATCTGAAACAACCGTTACGGGTCAGAGAGAGTGTATGCAAAGATTTTCCTTGAGATGCTTGCATGTAAAGTTTTTTAACCCTAACCCCCTCACAGCTTTTTCTAGAAAGTATCCTGAATCCGCCACAACAATCTACCAATTTTGGTTGGCAAAAACTGCTGGTGTCCTGAGTCCATCAGACTCCACCAGTATGCATACTGGAGAGATCCTGAGTCCATCGATAATCCAACAGCAAAAGTTGATGGACTCTGGCGGATTCAGGATACCAAGGTGGCATACAAAAAATTGCAGTGTGTTTCTCCATAGAGTCCATCACAGTCCATCACCAAAATTTCTGAATCTTGAATCCATCAAACTCCTGCAGTAACGCTAGGCTTAAAATCCTCAATCCATCACACTCCTCCAGTTTGTTAATGTTCAATATGGAGGTATCCTGAATCCGCTAAAATCCTCCAAAACAGGAAATGAATTTTGATGGACTCAGGGTGGTTAGGGTTAATGGGCGTTGCTAACTCACGAACGGCGATAGGTCAATTAAATATAATTCTTGTACAGTTCATTTATATTCATGTACCTCTTAGTTTCAGAGAAGAATTCTTATTTCTTGACGTAAGTCTCATTTAATTTGTGTGTGCTACCCTTAGGTTGGTACCAATCCCAAAGAAGCCCGATACTGGTTAAAGCAGTTCCAATTGGTAGGTGGTTCAACACCATCCAGACCGTTTGCTGTTGTTCAAGTTGATCAAGAGATATTCCACGATTCTAAGCAGGTGTGTTGGTGATATTCTGTCACATAAGGCCTCTTAAAATTAATAAAAAGTTTTACATCGCCGTCCGTCCTGATTTTTTGCTTCGTCCCGATATTTTTTATATTTTATATTTTTTCTAAAACTGTGTTTTTCTACTTCTGTGCATGCAATTTGTGATGGTCTAAGATCGTCGATAACAACTGCTCGCGCCATCCAGTGCTTGTAGGAAGACGTACGCTATCGCTTCATCAAAACCCGCCTTCAGAAAAGACGCATCACGTGGCTGACGGCATGCAATAGCGCGCTCTGCAAAGATCGTCGGTCAAATCTGTGTGTAGATCGTGCCTGTGTACCTGGCTTCGCGGACGTAGCAGAAATCACTGAATTCGGGAGCGATGCACGGAGCTCATCGAGTGCAAATTTGTACGTGTTTCAATGGTGCGCTTCGAGGTACGGTAGCGATCTATACGTATTTACTGTATGAGATGTGCGGCTTGTGTCGCTCAAATGTATCTCATGTTTCTCCCTTCTATGCGCATGCGCGTTTACATGCTTCCGCCTACATACATGAAAGAACAGGCGCACATGGCAGACCCAGTGCGTGACATTGCGTCACCTTGGTTATGAAAGAAAGTAAAAAACCAAAAATATAAAATAAAAAAATATAAATTCCCCTCCCCACCAATTTTTTGAAATCTTAGTGATGTAAACCTATTTATTAATTTTAAGAGGCCTAATGTATGTGGAAGTGCTGGGGCCTTGTGGTCTGGAGCATTGAATTTGTGGTATGTAGGTACATGTACATGTGGTTCTACAGGTAGTGTATTTGAATCCAGCCCTGGCTAAGGCACATGGGTAAAGGCATTATTGATGCCTTGTAGTGGACTAGTTACCCATACCAACCCTAAAGGCCGTATTATTGAACGTAGAGGGCGCTGTGCTCACGGTATTTGGGGGTATAATTAAAAGTGATTAGGAGATAATTCACGTCAGTTTGAATATTCTTACAGCTCCAAAATATATTTGTTTATAATATTCAATTTTTAGATAAAAGTAAAGTTACTCAAACTACTTTAATAAACGCGATTTTGCCTGTGTTGGGTACCCAGAAAATGGCGTCCTACAGCGCCCTCATGCGGCCAAAAATACGGCGCATTCGCACTGTAAAGAGATCAAATCGTCTTGTTTCATTGTGAGGGGCTGGTTCTTCCACACCTCGAGTGGCCTATGGCCTTGTGATGGGCAAGGTACAGTTTTTATCGTTTGAACTTAAGCAGTGGATGTTTAATCAGTTACAATTGTTCGCATTCCTATTCTCTTCAGCTGAAGGCCCTGAGTTCCAACCTTGCCTTTCTACATCGTAACGACATGAAATTGCTTGTTGTCCATGGAGCTAATCTGCCTGATGACAAATACTTATCCGATCAGGAGTTGCAGGTACAGTGACATCAATTATTTCAATTATTTCTTCTGTAATTGTGACAAATATCAATCTAAAATGAGTTAGTCAGGCTAGTTAAGGCCATGCCACGACCTTCTTTGCCCTTTACATGCGACATTCTTTTTGCCCTTTATGAATGTGTATAACTCAGTGTTGTTCTGAGGGATTCTTTTGAAAGAATCAATGACTCGAGTGGGACTCGCACCCACGATCTCCTTCCTGCTTTCTAGTGCAGATGTCTTACCACTCTACCACTGAGCTAGCAGCAAATCTGCACTACAAAGCAGGAGGTTATGGCTTCGAGTCCCACCCGAGTCAGTGATTTGTTTTGGAAACAATTCCTCAGGGCAACACTGTTATTTAGCTCCACAAATTGTCAATTTAAAAACCTCTCGAATTTGTTAAATTACCAAAAATTGCAAAGTGTACTTAGGAATCTTGAAACATGAAATGAGTTCGTTTACCTACACTGTACATCTACCTACTAGTACCTACTGTACAAATCAAGGTATCTTGAATCCGCCAAAATTTTCAAAAACAGGGGGTATAAATTTTGATGGATTTAAGGGAGGTTAACCAGTTCGCGCCGGGTGACGTATATATAAACGCAACGTTTTCCCCAGATTCAAAACAGATGACGCATAAACACGCCACGAACAAGGCCGGAAATATCTGTCAGCAGCGAGCAAGGCCGAAAATGCGTGAGTGTGCTTCCCGGCACTATCGGCCTAAACCCGCTTCGGATCGAGTTTCGTTAAAAATAATTCCACCCCTCGGCTCTAAATAATACTGGCGCGAACTGGTTAAGGTTAATATATCCAACTGGCCAATTCCAATCCACAGAACAGCCGTCATCAAGTCACCACAGAAACCATGGTGATGGTCAACTTCCTTGAAGCAAGTGGGGCTCCAGCGCATCCCATCTTTTCGGGGAGTAACGTCCTGAGCGCTGAAAGTGTCGGGCGAGGGACTAAGGGGAAGGTCATCAATGTTAACAAGGAGGCACTCGAATGGTGCATCAGGTACTTGCTCAATTAACCTTAACCCCTCGAGTTCTCTTATACTAGAAAGTGTCCTGATTATGCCAAAATACATCAAGTTTGTTATGCAAAAACTGCTGGTATCCTGAGACCCAAGTCCGTCAGAATCCACCAGTATACATCTAGCGAAATCCTGAAGCCATCAACTATCCACCATCAAAAGTATGATGGATTCTGATGGATTCCAGATTCCAAGCTGGTATTTAAAAATATTTGGCAGTGTTTCTCTATAGAGTCTTCAAAATCCATCACCTCAAAATGCATTTTGAAGTACTGCACAATCCTGCAGTACTACTAGGCTTACAATCCTGACTCCATCAGATTCCACCAGTTTGTGCACTATGGAGGTATCCTGAATCCGCCGAACTCCTCCAAAACAGGGAAGGGGTTTTGCTTATGGATTCAGGTACACGTTGGGGTATAAACTCCTGATTATTGTCCTTTATTCTTTTCTTTTTCTGGGGTCGGCAGTTCTGGCCACATCCCTGTGTTGAGCTCGATTGGCGAAACCAGCAGCTCCCAGCTTGTCAGTATAGATGCAGCACATGCCACTGCAGAGGTAGCAAAAGCCGTCCAAGCAATGAAAGTATTGTTTCTGAACACGACAGGCGGGTTACGAGACCGTTCAGGGAAGGTGAGAAAAGGGGTTTTCTAGCTGCTCGGTAGACATTTTTTATTAGGTATGGCTTGGCATTTGTCTTTAACTAGTCTTAACCAGTTCGCGCCTGAGGACGTATATACGCGCAAAGTTTTCCCCAGATTCCAAACGGATGACGCATAAACACGTCACGAGCAAGGCTGAAAATGTCTGTCAGCAGCGAGCAAGGCCGTAAATGCGTGGGTGTGCTTTCCGGTACCATCGACCTGAACCCGCCTCAGATCGAGTTTCGTTAAAAATAACCCCACGCCTCGGCTCGGTGATGTTAAAAACATACTGGCGCGAACTGGTTAAAAGTCTTAAATTTGACTTTGAAACATGCATATAGCCTGTGTTTGTCAACACATACTCCTATTAACTCTTCTTACCTCGTGTAAACTTGACTTTAAAAAGGAAAGGGTTAAACTGACATTGCCATTTCTGCATTGTTTTTAGATAATAGAGGAGGTTAACATACCGGCCGATCTGGATGCCTTGATGAAGCAGTCATGTAGTGGCCAAGACCACCAAACCAAAGAACTGGTATCTGGTCTGGTAGCCGGCCTCCCGCCGTTGTCTAGTGTAGTCATCACTTCAGCTAGGACTATCCTCACTGAGTTGTTTACGCATCATGGTTAGTTCATTAACACCTTTGCTCATTATCCCTGTCTACCCCAAACCCATCAAACTTCAACTGCAGGTTTTGTTAGGTTTTTGGCAGGTTTGGTACTAAACCATAGCAACTTGTTGGAGATCCGGTTGGATTCTGTGAGGTTCAGGCCAGAAAGGCACGAGACTTGTAAAAGTGTTGGAGTTTGGGGGAATGCACAGGCATTTATGCGTGGGTGACCCAGGGCTGGTCACGGCACAGTTCCTGGTCAACTGTAAGTGTATGTACATGTACACCCTGTGTGTCCCCACTCAAGTACATATATACCACTGGCCAGTCATCACTGCACTGTTACTGAACAATGCATTGACCCATCTGTACCAAGTTAATCAAACTTCAATTGTTGGAAATCGAGTTTGGGCAGGTTTAGTACTGTTAGGTTCAGTATAGTGTACCAATAATTACTGAACCTGTGTTCAAAATTTGCTGAGTCACCAATTGGAATTGCGACCACACAATCTGTGTTCAGGGTGCATTCTCATCCAGATACTCGCATGACACACACTAAACAGACCAATAGTAGTGCCCGAGCGCTTGCGTGTACTATTTGCGGAAATTTCCAAAAGTGCATCTCTGAGACGCATCTTTAGAAACGACATTCTTTTGTTATTTTTTTCAACATGAAAGCATGCAAGAAGTAATAATTTCACAGGGAGTTTAGAATCGTAAATATCTGGAAAACGATTAATAACTATAAAACTGATGACTTTCACTACTGTTCGTATTTGTTTTTTAATAGGCGCAGGAACCATGTTCAAGAAGACTGAACGAATCCTGAAATATTCAAGTTTGAAGGATGTGGATATTGACAGACTCAAGAAGCTTCTAACAAGGTACATGCACCAAAATATACCGTCACTAACTGTAGCGAAAATGGTCTTTCCATATCCTACTATAATTTGAGGAATCTCTGTTTGTGTGTGTAGATGGGTATGTATGTACAAGTACATGCATGGCTTGGGCACAGCACACAGTATATAGTGGCTCTACCATTTTAGGAAGTGGGGAGATTGTGCAATGGTAAGGTGATGTCGGCTCGACCATTTTCTGGAGAGGGGAGATCACGCACAGGGACATGAGATGTAGATAATGGCACGTTGTTATTCACGTACCTAGCTTAAACCATTTCGCACCGGGATTATTTTTAACGAAACTCAATCCGAGGCGGGTTCAAGCCAATGGTACCGAGAAGCACACCCACTCATTTTCGGCCTTGCTCACTGCTGACAGACATTTTCGGCCTTGCTCGCTACTGACAGACATTTCCGGCCTTGCTCGCTGCTGACAGACATTTCCGGCCTTGCTCGTTGAATCTGGCGAACTGGTTAATTGCTGTCTATTTGTGTCAAGGCATTCGGCATTCGGCTTTAGTGTTGAAATCCACTTAACTGTAAATCATTAAGAATTAGCACAGATACAAACCTTTTGGAAGTGTTTAGGCTACAAGACCATAGGGCAATTTTCCCTACTCCGAACAGGCACGTTGTCAACGGGCACTGCACTAGTCCAATTCAGTTTTGTTCTATTCAATGAATACGGAGACGTTATGAAATCCATTCTTTCATCTGATTGTACCTAGGTCCTTTGGGAGAGTCTTAAGGGACAACTACTTCCAAGAGCTTGACGGGCGACTGCATACTGTCTACCTGTCGGAGGGGTATAGTGCAGTGGCTATCATTACAAAGGAAGCTGGCGTCACCGTACCATATCTGGACAAGTTTTCAATAAGTCTTCAAAGACAGGTAAACAAAGATTTAACCCTTTCGGTACTGAATTGCTATATAATGTTAACTGTCTATACTGAATTAAATATGTTAACTGTCTATACTGAATTAAATATATATTTTTCATAATAACATAAAATGTTGTGTACAAAAGTTGTTTAGGACATTATAAGCTTTGTAAATATTCAAAAAAAATAGTCAGGCATAAGTGATTTTTTTTAAATTATTTTTTTGAATTAGTTTGGGCATTTCTCATATTTTAGGTCGAATTTTGGACAAATTTACCGTTATCGTACACATCAATCGTGTGTACCTGGTCCTTCACATCGTGTGTACATGGTCCTTCACATCGTCGTCAATGGACATATCGCCACTTTTACTATCTTTATCATCAAAAATCTCCTCCAAAACTGTGCCTAAATCCAACAATCTTACAAGCCGAGTGTTGCTTGGTAGGTCATCTTTCATAATGAATACAAAATCTGACAAAAGCACGTCTGATTCGGGTGATTTTTGAAGGATTATTGCGCGAACATTTTTAATGGAACACTACGTATATTTATGTTGCCATTGAAAGGTCAATGTTGCGTGATGGGAACGTTCTAGGTCACGTAGTCTTTTACACCAGTCGCAAATAACAGCTGAAATGGACCCTTTTGTTGGAACGCTGGGGCGTTCTGCAGGGCCGAGCGTGGGGAACGCCCAGGCGTTCTGTAGGGCCGAAAGGGTTAAGGGTGGTTACAAAAAAAGTTAAACGTAGAATACACCATTTGCAGATTTTGAAAAAAGGTAGGTCAATTGAGATTTTTGTTTTCATAAAGGGATACACATCTTTGTTACATTTTTGGCTGCGATACATTCTTCCAGAATAAATTTGCGTTAGTGATATCATGCTAGAAGTGTGACATGCAATTGTTTACATAGACTTGAGTAGCTTGGTATTTGTTGTTGCGCAGGGTGAGGGTACCAGTGATATGCTGTGGAATTGCGTCAGAAGGGACTTTCCAAGTCTGTTTTGGCGATCTAGGATGTCCAACAAGGTCAACGCATGGTGAGTGACAAAAGATACACACATGAAGGGTTTGTTTTTGTGTCTGTCTTTAAAGGGATCGTTTACGTTTGGTAATTACTCCAAAAATTAATGGCAATAAAAACTTACTTGCTAAGAAGTACATCAGCAGCTTTGGATAGTATAATGCATTTTTTGAAACTGTTCACTTCGAAGTACTGCGGTTATGGAAAAAGATATAACTTCTTATCCCCAAAAATTTGAATCTGAGAAGCGTTACTGCAGTAACGTTTCTCAGAGTGTGTATTCCTATGCAGATTATTCTTCCTGCGTGGACATAACCGCTCTAGATTTTCGGCAATATCTCAAAATCGCTACCACCTTTTGAAATGAAATTTTTACAGGTTAGTTTTATGGTATAAATCTATAACTATATAGGATTGAAACAAACAGTGGGTTCCAATTACCAAACGTAGACGATCCCTTTAAAGGTAATGATACTTGTACATCATTTGCAAACACCCAGAAACACGCATACTGAACTATTATACAAATACAGCATGGTTTGAAGGGAAGTAGCGGGAATTAATGGTCCTAAGATGTAGGTCAGCTCGACTACATCCCGACGCAAAGCGGAGGGAGGTAGTCGAGCTGATCTACACCGAGGGACTGGTAATTCCTACTATTTTTTTGAAATAAACCATGCTGTATTTGTTTTACTAGACCTCGTATCAGGATCGGGATTCAGGTTTACGTAGCGGTTCTTTCCTCGCTTTCCACCGCTGTGACCCGGGTTCGAATCACATCTTGGCCAATATGTTGATTAGGTTTTCAGTCACTGCCTGATTCTCTATGGGTTTCCCAAAAAAATGTTCTTCTGGGATTTTCATCCCAACCTCTAAAACTGTAAATTCTTATACTGGGCCCCATGGGAGATCAGTGAATTACACTGAATGGGCTACCCAGTTAAAACAAATAAATAAATAATAAATTTACATCTCCCGATGCAAATTCCATCTTACGGAACCCTTTTTTTTCTTCTAGGTATTTTAAGCGTTCGGAAGGCAGCTGGAGTAACAGCAAATGGACAGTGTTTTGGTACGGCATCTCCAACCAACAGTTGTCCTACACGCTAGTGGAATGGGCAGTCAAAAAGCCCAAATCGTTTCACGACACGGAAGAAGAAGACGACGAATGGACGGCCATTACCGAGTCGTTATGAGGAACAACAAAAGACACCCACCTGGTTTGTAAATATAAAAAGGACTCATTGTCCGGAAGAATATATTCACAATAATGAGTTTACCAAGGACGATGGAAGTTCCATGTAATATACCGATCCAGTATGAACCACGCCGCTTGAAACAAATCATCACAGTGCATGATTTTAACCAGTTTGCGCCGGATGACGTATATAAAGGCAATGTTTTCCCCAGATTCAAAATGGATGACGCATAAACACACCACGAGCAAGGCCGGAAATGTCTGTCAGCAGCGAGCAAGACTGGTAATGCGTGGGTGTGCTTCTTGGTACTATCGGCCTGAACCCGCCTCGGATCGTACAAATTTTCGTAAAAATAATCTCGCGCGTCGGCTCGGTGATGTTAAATTAATCCCGGCGCGAACTGGTTAAGAACTGACATATTTGTCGCCATGTTGTCTGACAGCGGTGGCATTGTAAATCTGACTCCCAGTACCGTTAATAACGGGTAAAGATACATTTTTTTGCCATTTCCTATTAAGCCAAAGGCATTGCCTGCTTATATGGAATTACACTAGGTTATAATGCACTGAGCAAGTGATTGGCCATGCGTCACGCGTATACTAGGCAATTGCTGGTGTGGATGTCCTACTGGATCGGTGTATTATTGGGCGCTGGTCCACAGAACTGGGAATTAATTATAAACCAACTTGCTACACTGTAAATAAAATTTTGTTTATCACTGTCAAGAAATAACTGACTTTGAAGTCAGCGTATCCAGTGGTGTGTTGCAGCTGAGAATTACAAGTTACGCAACTTGAATTTTGTTAGACACCTGGGCCGATATTCATAAAAGCCTGCTAAGCCTAGTTGACTGCTAAAATGGCCTCTAGTTGACAGCTAAACCTAAGTAATTTTTCATAAAACTTTGTTAAGCTTAGTTGGTTGCTAAGTTAACTGCTAACATTAGAGTTCATTTAGGGTGTATCTAAAGTCACTAGCTGTCAACTTCCCTAATGTCCCAGCTGCGTGCTTAAAATATCTATTTGTCAACTAGCTGGTAATATTCTTAGCAAAATGTTATGAATACAAAATTAGTTGGTAACCACGGAGCAGCAAACTACGGATTTAGCCGGCTGCTAAGCCTAGTTGACTGCTAAGTCAGCAGGTTTTTATGAATATCGGCCCTGGGAATTATTTATGAATATTAGCAACCAACTAGGCTTTGGTAGGATACCATAAAATGCCCTGTAGTCTATTATAGAGTTGCAATCTATAGATTTCTCTCGGAGAACAAAATTATGAATCGAACAAAGAACTCATGCTAGTCTTCACAACCATGTATGTGTGACCTACTCCCACGAAAATGGCCTAAATTCGTGCTATGCTATATTGAGTTATGATTGAAAATAGCCGATTTGACAGTAGGGAATCGTTTTGGGGGTCCAGCTGATGGGAAACCCCCCGACGAACGTTACTCACATTCTTTGTTGACCTCGTTTGTGACACTTTTTTGATCGCAAATTTAAGTTTTCTCAGTAACTATTCTTAATTTGATGTGTGTAATGACTGCTGGTTTTGCTCAATAATATTTTTTAAATACCCTACCCAATAAATTAAATATCATTTTAAAGCTAAAAATTCAAGGAATCTGGAATTACCTCAAAATATCAACTTTACTCTGATTTCGTGGGAGCAGGTCACATATAACACTTACGTGAAACTCAATGACTCGTAAACAACTTCCATCCAATTGATGAGGTTATGAACCAAACATCTTCAAGATGATCAATGATAACGGTCTTCTTTTCCCATCTGGAAAATCTATGTAACTCACAAAACCCTTGGAATTGATGTGCTGTATCGCTCGCTGCCATCACTAAGCCACGCCCCTTAGATAACCCTATGGAATTTTGTGTGGTAATTTGTGCATCGATTTGTAATTTAACTATATTTCAAAAGATGTGTTGACGCGATTCTACCTTGGCAAGTCCATCGCAGCAACTGATGACGAGTCCAGGAATGGACGAAAATGCATTCCCACTATTTTATAAGGTTATAAGCCCAACCAAATTGAAACTGGTTAAAATATTTTGTTTGGTTAGAGACCCAGTTCGGTTGAGCAAGTTTGGATTTTTAAATTAAATAGAAAGTTTTAGGTAAAAGTATTATAACTGTTTATACAAAATCCTTGTTATGAACCATTTGTTAGTAGCTACATGATCTTATTTTAGACACCTGGGGCCAATTTCATAAAACATGTAAGCACAACAATTTGCTTAGCATAAAAACAGGTGACCAGCCAAAACTCCATGTGCTTTTCATGCTAAGCAAAAATCAGCTGAATATCAATCACAAACGATAAACATCACCTGAACATTTGATTTGTAACCTTGTTTTTTTTCCCCAAGGAAGAATGTTCATGCTAAGCACATTTTTGTGCTTGCAGGTTTTATAAAATTGGCCCCTGTTTATAAAACCACATCGGGGATTAACTGTAGGTCTTGGGTCTGTTCAAATGTTCACCAACACTTTCTACGTATTTGTCTAAAATATGTCCGAAACAAGCTCGATTGGATCTTGCTGCGGGTCAAAAAAAATTAAACGATTTTGTGTGCACATTTTATACAGCCCATTCTTTTTAGTTTTTCAATGGATAATAGATTCCCGCTGTGTGGTGCGTATGTCCTTTTATAAAAATAAAATAACAAAATAATTGACTGAATTTTAAACCTCTTCGCAAAGAGACAAACTGTTGCGGTAAAGCATAATATTTGCGGGACTTTCCTTCGCTGTGTACGTCGTGACGTTTAACATTTGTTACAAACTGTTAACAGAGGGACAGGGTAATTTCTTTGAGCAGCTTAACCAGTTCGCGCCGGATGACGTATATAAACGCAAAAATGTCCCAAAATTCAAAACAGATGACGCATAAACACGCCAAGTTCAAGTTCGGAAATGTATGTCAGCAGCGCGCAAGGCCGGAAATGCGTGGGTGTGCTTCCCGGCACTATCAGCCTGAACACGCTTCGGATCGAGTTTCGTTAAAAATAATCCTGCCCGTCGGCTCGGCGTTGTTAAAATAATCCCGGCGCGAACTGGTTAATTACCAGAAGCTAAAAATGATTAACACATGCAATTTATAGGAGATGTGACGTTTAATGCCTGTGTGACCCGCTCGGAGATAAGCTAGTATTGTAGACTTACCTTAAAGAGGCATTACGGCCTGGAAGGTGCTCAATTGGGCTAACCTTAAAGAGGCATTACGGCCTGGAAGGTGCTCAATTGGGCTACAAAACGTATTTAAAAGTAGGATTTGAACATCCACACAACCATTCTTTTAAAGAGTTTGTGTTATTCGTGTGAGAACACATTTCGAGGACCACTTTTGCGACCCCAAAAAATTGGGCTGTAGAGACTAGAGTGCTCTTGGTGATTCCAGCCGTAAAATGTTCGCCTTCTGCGAACGTGTATTCAAAGAAACAAAATTGCGTTCATTGGTGCTGTGTGAAATTCATGTGACACAAAGAATGTGTATCGTACATTGAATGAAAACGACAGGAAAATTGTATGCGTACACCGTCGTGTCCGATGTAAACAACAAGGGTTTTTATCGTCTTTTCTCGGTTGGTTTCCTTTCAACTAGATGATTGAAATAGGATAAGTCAACAATCCAAAACATTAAAGATTTTGTGGATTTCATGCTGTAAAACTAATATACCCCTTTAAATGTAATTGTTTTACAAGAGTTTTCTCATATTAAAAAAACATGGTATATGTGTGTTTTATGTTTAGAGGGGGTAAGAGTGGTACATTGTATATTGTAAAGAAGAGCAGATTCAACATGTTTTTATAGATTTTTGTGCGATTGGATTGAAATTATAACCGTTTAAAATATATTGTGGACTTTATTTATGGGAATATTATGATATATTTGGTGCAGCTTTCTATGTTTACTTAAAGTAATGTACCATAGTAGGTGTATAGGCCTACCTGTATTAAAGTGGAATTTGGGATTGTATTCAATAAACAGTCTACGTTGTCAGTGTATTTAAATCATAGTTAGGTACACAGGCTAAATTGTTTTATTGTTTATTCCACAAGAGGTTGCAGTGTATTAAAGGTAGGATACACCATTTGCAGATATCAAACCATTTTACTACCAAATTATTAAGAAATATCTTACTTATTTGAAAGTAAATGTTTGCAGGCATCCTAAATCGTAATATATTTTGTTTTGCTTTCCTTGGAATCCATGATTGTAAAACTTTGAACAGGTCAGTTAAACAATATTTACTATAAAATACAACCCCCCAAATCCACCCATTCATGATATACCCTACGAACAAGGTTGCTTCACCTGCGCTTCTTGAAAGGGGAAATTGATATAGTAAAGTCAAGGTTTGTGTATGGATTTTTTAGGCTTTTGAATTCACCTAACTTTGACCTAATTTCTGAAGTAGGTCAAGCTACTTCACTCCCAAGACAAGAATATACCCGGAGGCATGGGTCTGCCAGTTTCTAATAAGGAAATAACATTTATTTAATTTCTTAAGCGCCATACATTATAAGCATAATTGTAAAAAGATTAAATAGCAGTACGAAATTACAAAGTCAATAATTATAAAAACAACAAATAAACTTTGATAGGATAAAACAAAAAACCAATCGCCACCAATCATCATTATTAACCGCAGCTCAACGGGACCAAACAAGGAAGACCCCCAAGTAAAACACCAAACGGAGTTAGGGTTGATTGCTCGCTTGAACTCTCCTTCATTTGTAATATACTTTAACTGATGTGGCAAGGAATTCCACAATGCAGGTCCAGCAAATGTACGGTCATTTAATTTATTATATGATCGGGGAACAATAAGATTTAAAGTATCATGACTACGTAGGCCATAACTACAACGGGATCTCACAATCAAATCGGAGAGATAAACCGGTGCTTTATTTTGCAAGACCTTAAAAACCAAGAGCAAGACCTTAAAAACCAAGAGCAAAATCTTGAATTGAACACGTGCACAAACTGGAAGCCAATGCAAATCCTTTAATGATTGTGAAATTCTGTCATACTAACGCAACCCCAGAACCAACATTTTGTAATCGCTGTAGTTTGTCAAATAAAGATTGAGACATTCCATACATTACAGAATTGACATAGTCTAAGTGAGAGGTAATCAACAAATGAACTAAACACTCAGTAGCTCCTTGATTTAAATACTTGCGAATACGGCGCAAATTATACAAGCTAAAATTCACCTGGCATTTAATTCTGGCCTTGCTTGTGACGTGTTTATTTGCCATTCGTTTTGAATTGGCATGTATATAACAATTGCCCGGAAAAACCTGATTTTGTTTAACACTGCCCCCAATGTATTAAATTTAGTTTCACATTTTATTGGCAATACAGTTGCACAACTATGGATGAGTGCAAGCCAACATAATTCTCCGACATCTATAAATTACTCTTTTTCTTCTGAACAAGACTTGTTTAGGGTTTTTGAGCATCTGTGAACACAAAACTAGTATCACAATATTTATTATCAAATATAAATCCCTGTAACCCGTCCATTTTCAAAAATTACAGCAAAGGCAGATGGTGTTTCGGCCCCCTACTAGTACTTTTAAGTTGAATTAATTTCTAACAAATATATGTGTACATCATGAACATGTAAACAATTTATATTTAGCATCAGATGTAAGTAAAGACTACAAGAACATTTTTTTTCTTGGTTTTGTCCAGCATCTAAACACACAAAATTTCTAGCGGATCTGCAATACATATAACTTAAAGGGATCGTATACTTTGGTAATTGGAACCCACTGTTTGTTTCAATCCTATATATACAATAAAACTAAACAGTAAAAATTTCATTTCAAAAGGTGGCAGCGATTTTGAGTTATGTCCACGCAGGAAGAATAATCTGCATTGGAATACACAATCTGAGAAACGTCACTGCAGTAATTCTTCTCAGATTAAATATTTTTTGGATAAAAAGTGTTATCTTTTTCCATAACCGCAGTACTTCGAAGTGAAAACTTTCTGAAAAATGCATTATACTATCCAAAGCTGCTGTACTTCTTACCAAGTAAGTTTTTATTGCCATTGATTTTTTGAGTAATTACCAAACGTATACGATCCCTTTAAGCCAAGGTAAGAATTTAACCATCTCGCGCCGGATGACGTATATGAACGCAAAGTTTTCCCCAGATTCCAAACAAACACGCCACGAGCAAGGCCTGGAAATGTGTGGGTGTGCTTCCCGGCACTATCGGCCTGAACCCGCTTCGGATTGAGTTTCGTTTAAAATAATCCCGGCGCGAACTGGTTAATGACACATCAACACAATTATCATATGGAAATGACTATTTACAATGCATTCAAATGTCACCACACTGAGGTGAAATATATGAAGTGTGATGTCAACTTATAGCTCAGTCACAATTAGCTTGCGACGGATTTCTAGGCATTTTCGGCCGGGGCCCCACGGGACTCCTTGCAGCTGACGGGTAATTTTAGGGCATCAAGTTACTTTTAACTCGGACTTAAAGAACCTGGTGCGGCGTTTCGCATTGCAAACTGATCGCCAATAAATCGGTCGATGCCTGGCCAATGTCTGGCAGGGCAGCGCACACATCGTGCTGGGGCCAGGCCAAATTTTGGACAATCTATGAATCGGCCAGGTGCCGGACGTAGGCCGGGCCCGTCCGACCACCCGCCGGGGCATAAAAGGCGACTTATCGCATCATCCATCAGATTAACCCTGTCATGGCAGCGTGCGGGGAACTTTTAATTGTGACTGTGACCGCCCTATTGCACGACCTCTACACACCGATCGATGCCTAGAAATCACACACGCTTTAATTGTGACAGGCTTAACAATTACAAATAATGTAGCATGGGTTAGACTTGACAATATTGACAATACAAGTTTTACTTGCATACACTATTTGCATCGCGGCGACGTTGCGGGCGGAGGATCCACACTCACTTGGTAAATCGTTGCACTACGAGCATGACGTATTATTGCTTGCGCTGGAGTTTTGGGTGCCCACCCATAAATCGGCTGGTTGACCAGTCAATTATTAAGTCGGATTGCCATAACGGGTGCCGGAAAGGAAGAGCTCGATTCTAAATGGTTGGAAATTGGGCCAGGTTTGCGATTCTGATGGAGGTATAGAGCCTGGATTGGTGTTCGTTTTAGGAAACGAGGTAGGAGATATCTAAATTCTTGCCGGTGGTCCCATATGGCACTGGTAAGGAGGTACAATTTTATAGGGCAGCCAGGTCATTTTGTCAATGTGAAATTTTATAATGGTTATTAGGCTGCGAAAGTGTGGTAATAAGAATTTTAGCAAGTTCGAAATTCGTTCTTTTAATACCATTTTGTGTGTTTTCACATATACCATGTTATGTAGGAATTCCTCTATGCGTGTACGTACGTTGGTGCAGTGACAGGGTCATCAGTGCAACGGGCGTGGCACATTGAGTAGGGTACGCAGTCTTTGTATTGTACAAAGCTATTGTACAAAGCTATTGTGCTTTAGCACGCGCTCAAGCATGCACGGCGCGGCACGAAGGTGGCATCGCATTCCTGCGGGATTTTCATGAAGGCGTGGGTATTGTCAAAAGGTATGTGGATATGGATAATTTATTTATTTATTATCAGTAGGCCTGTATCGGACCGGGTTTTATCATGGTTCATAATAGTAGCACTCATTAGTAATGCAAAATACCGGTCCAGTTATCAGAGTATGATAATATGCCTAATGTAAGGACGGTCTAAAACGAAGAGGATGTAAGGTGGCTTTCAAAATGCAAAGCACATGTACATTTTATTTGTATTCCCTTAGCGTCGCCGTGATTGAATTTGTTGTAGCTTTCGCGCAGTATGGTACGGCTAGGCTGCGCATGTTCGGCGTTCCTAAAAAATCTGAGATTTAAGGAAGTAAGGCCTATGGCAGTTTAAGCCAGCAGTCTCAGTAAACCCTTCCGGGTTATGAGTATAGGGTCAAATGGTTGTTATCCTTAGTTTGTTTCACAGTTATTAATTTGTTCTTTACAAAACATGATTTACGTTCATCTTCGTGACAATTGTGCATAAACAAAAAGAAAAATTAATCCCCAATCGGGCTGATCGAAATAATTAATTTGGTAAACTTTTAGGTAGATTTTCAGAGAATAGCTGTGGAAAGGCCTATATCAAATAAATTTTATAGCTCTTAGACCACTGTAGCGCCAGCTTATGCAATTAGGTTAGTGAATCACCATGGGCACTAGGGGATGTTTCATATCAGATGCGACAGGTGAGTCCGTAGGTATAGCCAAGTGAGTACCAGATGTGGGGTTGTTTTTCCAGACTTTGTCTAAATTCAGATCGAGTTGTGAGAGAAACTTGTAGTCCTATAAAAGGACATGTCAGACCTTTTCGGAGTTAAAATATTATCACTGGTGACTGCAGTGGCAATACGCCATAAACATACGTGTAACTGTAAGTGCTGGTAGTAAGCGGTAGGCCTAACAAGGTTATATAGATGGATTTATCCCTCTGTGATTTGACGGATGCAGCACCGTTTATGTATCTCACGTTTCCTTTTGATTTAATCCCATATGCACAGGACATGTGACGGCTATGGTGTGGCAGGGGTCATAGTGAAACAGAAGCTTCATCATCAGAGGCACTAACAAGATGGAGGAGGTCCTTGGAGCGATAGAGGGGTCAAGCTTTGCCCTGGGTCCCCCAAGGTTTCAGAGTGAATATAGGCCTAAAAAGGAGCATTTATAGTTAGCCCCTGAAATTGTTTTATGTTTGGCGCAGCCCGGGCGATCAGACCTTGATTGGTATGGGAAAGTGTATTTGGAACATTTGGACGGTGGTCTGTGCGTTGAGTTTAGCCAAGAGGTGGATGTTGGTCGGGGATTGGACGCAAGGGTGGAGTGTCCTAGGTAGTGTTGGTGGAAAGGGCAGTGGGCATGTACATTTATACGATGGGAAAATGTACAGTAAACGCAACTGTATAGGCCTAAACAGATTATATCAATTTATTTTCAGTTGTGGTTCCACTTGCAGGATTTGGTTGCTCTAGATGACTATAGTCTTGGCAGAGTGTAACAATGAGCAACAGAAGGTACAGGTCAGGCTCAAGCATAGTTTCTTGGCGGGGTCGGGCCCCGAGGTTTGCAAATACTACCTGTAAAACGGTGTCTGGGAAAGGCCTATAGTTGGCAAATGCCTTAAAATTATAATAAGGAATGTAACGCTTGGTTCACAAATAAATCTGTAAACGTGATGCCTGTGAAAATTATGCTCGGCTGGGAGAATGTCTGATCGGCAAAATGATTAACCAAGTATCCGCGAAATCTATGGGGGTGTAGCCCGGCGGGTGAACCTATGTTGTGGGAACGATTTCCTATTCACAAATTGTATGTGCATGTCAGCCAATTTTCGGTGTCGGGCGATTTATATCACATTGTGGTAAAATCCTTAGAAGAGTATGACTGAAAGTAGACAATTTATGCTGTCTAATAAACGCGAGCATCGCAGCAATTGACAACTGAGCGTCACAATCGAAAAGGATTTTAGATCATTCGTTCGAGTACGTGCTGCGCCTATGGAAAATAGTTTTGTAATGCTTGGAGAAAACAAAGGCAGGCCCCGCATACAGATGTTTTTTGCTAAAAGTAAGTCTTCGGGAAAACTATTTATCTTCTATAACAAATATTTATTTCGATTACCTATTTTCTGGCTGTTGAACCTTTGCTAGGCAAAATGTAGCGTGAGTTACCTTTACGAAAGTTGCCACCGCGGTATGTTTGGGTCCAAAACAGAAAATGGATTTTCAAATCATCTTAATAAAAGGATTATATTGCGGCATAACACTTTTATAAATTAAATTTTGTAAAGTACTAAATTGAGTTGGTTTTAGCTAAACAAAATTGAAAACGAAGGTTACCGGTGATAAGCATTTACATAAATAATGGGGTCCAGTGTGAACGAAGTAGTTCATTTTTTATTATTAAAGGTTTAAGGTCAAGTGTTGATCATAAAACCACTTTACATCAGGAACCCACGAGTGCCAAGAATATAATGTATACATGTAAACTGTCGATAGAAAGCGCTCAGAATGTAACATGCGCGCGATGGCGCAGGGCCGTTGCAGAGGGGCGCGCCCTCTGAATTTGATCTATTCTCTCTATAACTCAGGATTTATGTACTTTCAGTCGATCTGGTCAGCTGGAATGTCAATTGGTGGGCTAGGTTTAGACTGAGCTCTAACTTTACTATGAAGGCGGCAATACAAGGTACTTTATAGTGACGAGTCTGAGCCGCTATGGAGTGGTAGGGAAATCCCTGGCTACAGGGCGCTACATGTGCTAGGGGAAAACCCCGTTTACACGGCGGGAGGCGTTTATGCATTATGGGGTGTGTAGTCATGCGTGAGTTCGTTTTTGATTGAAATAGGGGACGTATAACATTAGAGGGCTATAGGGTCCCCTATTTCGAAAAGGGGCCTTCCGAATCATTTAAAGCACGAACAAAAGAGGGATAATAGGAGGTCCATCAATTTGTTTCGTATGTTACGTTATGAAGACACTCCATGGGAGGTTCGTGGGCTGAGGAAAATCTCTCTGAACTAAAACTTAGAAAGGTCTGTCGACCTAAATGGTCCATGTATACACGCGTTTGTTTAGGGTGTAAGTGGACGACACGAAGGTGATTTGGGGTTATGGTTAGAATCGAGGACGTCCTCGATTGAGTTTCGTGTACAAAACCAACGAGAGCCGTTCGAAAAAGTTATAGTGCAAACAAAGGAAATCATCGAGAGGAACAAACTAAACTCCTCGACCTCTAAAGGCAAGGAAAAAGGCAAGGAAAAAGGCAAGGAAAAAGGCAAGGAAAAAGGCAAGGAAAAAGGCAAGGAAAAAGGCAAGGAAAAAGGCAAGGAAAAAGGCAAGGAAAAAGGCAAGGAAAAAGCCAAGGAAAAAGCCAAGGAAAAAGCCAAGGAAAAAGCCAAGGAAAAAGCCAAGGAAAAAGCCAAGGAAAAAGCCAAGGAAAAAGCCAAGGAAAAAGCCAAGGAAAAAGCCAAGGAAAAAGCCAAGGAAAAAGCCAAGGAAAAAGCCAAGGAAAAAGCCAAGGAAAAAGCCAAGGAAAAAGCCAAGGAAAAAGCCAAGGAAAAAGCCAAGGAAAAAGCCAAGGAAAAAGCCAAGGAAAAAGCCAAGGAAAAAGCCAAGGAAAAAGCCAAGGAAAAAGCCAAGGAAAAAGCCAAGGAAAAAGCCAAGGAAAAAGCCAAGGAAAAAGCCAAGGAAAAAGCCAAGGAAAAAGCCAAGGAAAAAGCCAAGGAAAAAGCCAAGGAAAAAGCCAAGGAAAAAGCCAAGGAAAAAGGCAAGGAAAAAGGCAAGGAAAAAGGCAAGGAAAAAGGCAAGGAAAAAGGCAAGGAAAAAGGCAAGGAAGGGAAAAGTGGAAAGGAAGGGGAAAAGGCAAAAGGAAAAGGGGAAAGGAAAGGAAACTGAGAAAGGAAACTGAGAAAGGAAACTGAGAAAGGAAACTGAGAAAGGAAACGGGAAAAAGAAAAGGAAAAGGAAGGTGGAAAACCCGATTGGTAGACATAATGGGGGAAAACCCCCGAGATGATGTGGGGAGAGCCCCAGGTATTGATGTGGGGAAAGGCCCAGATTGGGATATGCATTTGTAAAGAGGAAAATAGCCCCAGTGAATTAAGGAGGGAGGTAAAGGGATATATTTTTGTCTTTATATTTGTATTAGTTATTCGGCCACGAATGGCAACATTCGAATGAATATGCCGGTACAGAGAGTAGGATAATGTAATAAAGTGATGTAGCAGCACAAACAGGGGCAAAGCAAAGGGTTATGAATATTAGACGGCAATGGGAAGTCAAGGTGTTGCAATAGAAGACAAAACGGAAACGAGACAATACCGACATAATAGTCAGGAAAGGTGAAAGGAATAATGAAACGGGGATTTACGGTATTTATGGTAAATTGAATCTAAAACTTTTAAGATTTGATGCTTGTAGAGATTGCTCAATAAAACAGATGCATGACAATGGGGGGAAACAGCCCCAGTTATAATGGCACGGGATTTGTTTGTGTGTTCTATATTCCCCTTAAATTTGAGCTAAATAGGCCGATTCTGTAGACCACGCTCCCCGGAAGGTCGACAACTCGCAGGGTATTGTTTTGACGTCTGATCAATTGGTTGCTATGCTGTCTGGTTAGATTTTCGCCTTCCGCTTGTGGGAAAAATACGATATGCCCATTTGGTTTTAGTAATGGTCGAGTGTTAAATGAAACATTTGAGCACTTTAAGGTTTTAGTTACCTGCTTTTATACAATCACGCTAAGGTTAAATTGCACTGTGCTAGTAATTGAACATGTACATGTACACGTCACGCTACAAGTACTTGACGGGCGCGGTCCACTCTATACATTTTGATGTCCACGGTGTTTTGTACATTTTGAGAAATAAAACAAACAAATGGGGAGATGAACCCCGGTTATAAGAATGAGATAATAAAACATCTCGGGAAAATGAGACAAATAATAATAATCTTGAATGAGTACCGTAAATAAAGGGAGCAAGCCGCAAAATTAGGCAGAGCGGATTATCAGGAGATAAATATCTCTATACAAATATGGCAGAAAATAGCATCGGGAAGAAACGCATGCGTGAAAATGTATTTATACAAAATTAGAGAATGGAGTCCCTATGTATCGACAATTTTGTTTTCTCCGTTGTTTTTACGATTTGACCATGATGTTGTGTCCAGTTTTGCCCTGCTTTTGTAGAAAAGGGCCACTGTCGGCCAATCATCAAGAATGATTTAAATCGTGAATTACATACTTTGGTGCCGATATGCATTAGTAGATAAAATATTTTCAATTGTTAGCTGAGCTGACCGTTTCGCATAAGAATGTTTTGCAGGAAGGACTCTGGTACATCGAAGTGAGGGAATGCAGTAGCAAGCACTGACCTTGTTCGGCACGCAAGACGACGGGCGTGTAGTTTGATGATAACGCGCTTACGAGGGACGAGGGAAGGATGCAAGTCAGGATTACTACTTCGGCAGCTCAATTGGGTATTCTTCACGACAATGGCCTCGTCTGGCGCACTAATTGAAGAGGTAGCGATGGAGAAGGGACATCCAGAAAGATACTGGAGATTGTGAGTATTGTTTGAAATGAAGCAGCACGGAGATGCTGCCTGTGTCCCGTGAGGGCTGGTAAGTAATAGCTCAGACTCTTTTTCGATTGCTCTTTTTTGCCGTCGAGACTTGGTGTTCCCCAAGTTCATGTATGCTGCATTTTATGTTTCTCTTACAGGCTGTGCAACAGGATAGGGAATGCGAAAATAACATACTTTATTCACGATTGAGAACGCGAATAATTGGAGAACTACATTTCGGAGAAGGATGCATACGGGGATCTTCTGGCGTGATTTGGTCGGCGTATGGCACTATTTTTGCCGCTTCTTTCGGACATCCGTATCGGTGAAGAATATAAAGAGGTTTAATCGGCTTAGGGCAGTTCGTCACAAAAAAAAAAAAATTAAAAAAAAATTAAAAATAAAATATAAAACAAATAAAATTAAATACAAATACAAATAAAATATAACGAAATAATTAAATAAATCGCAGGCGGAAATAAAAGGAATACCACGCCACAACTGGTGATTCACAGATTAGTTGAATACAAACAACCGTTTGAGGTTTTGGCAGCGGAGCGTCTACCACAAAATATAGCCAGGAAGGATTGTGATACACGTAGTCCCATGTGGCCGGTGTATTTCGAAGTTTGAGCGACAATGCACATTCTTTTAAGTCATATCTCTTCTGCTGCAGTAAGTTCAATGGAAGCCAGGTGTGGAAGTCCAAGTTTCGTGGAGATCATGTCACGTCAACATCAGGGAAATAAAATGTCTACACTTTTATTCCAGCTCCCTGGCTTGGTCTACACAATGGTTCAACCGCTTCAGACGGAGAGTCCAGGAGTATGAATTTCGAAATGATAAAATATTTATAAAAGATAGCAGAAGAGCCTCGACGGACGACTGGGCAGGAAAGGCAAATGGTTTCCTTAGGTTTATGCGACGGAGGATATACGTTCTCATTTTAGGGGGTTGTGTTGTGTTGTTTGTTTTGTTGTTGTTTGTTTGTTTTTTGACAGGTTCACATACACGAGGCCACGCCAGCATGAGGAGTTATGTTCAGCGGCAGGCAAATAAACGGGGTATACAGTAAGACGTTTCTTGGTTAAACAGACGATCGGAGATAGGGGAGGTAGTCGGCGCAGCCGGAAGTGAAATTGATACACTCGTATTCGGTTGAGGTTGGATTATAGGATGCTTTAGGCAAATCCACACAAGTCCAGTTTATATGTACAAGGTATCATTTCACATTTGAGGGAATTCGGATGGCGCGGGTCGACTCGGATGAGGATGTCCTTTGATTTAAAGCAACCAGGAGGTATAGTGGACAGCTGCCAAATTTCGCCGATGGATGGGCTCGGTGAGAGAACAGTTTTCCTCGAATAAATTGCTGACGGGCAGGGCGAGAGGTCGTTATAGGCAGCTCAGGATTCAGCATGCATTGTAAGAATAGTCAAGATGCTATAATCCATCTAAGCAACTTGTTGGGATAGTGCCTTCACTAACAGGCCAAGTGCAGAAGCGACATCGGGTGGCAAAGCGAAATTAAGAATTGGTTGGCTACAGCAGATATGAGTACAATAGCAAAAGGTACAATGCAAAAAAGGTAAGGCAGCTGGAAACGGCTCTCTGAGGAATAATGTAAGGTGCTGAGCTTCTTGCGGTAGTGTGCAAACAAGGATGGTACCTACAAAGCATGGGCTTGGCCTCATTTGAGGGTCTGCGGCAAGCGGCTAGAGGAGCCTGTCGGCAGGGAACAACACCTCAAGATCCTTAACTGGTAGACAATTAATAGATGCAGAAATTATTGGTGGCATATGCTGTGTATCCCGAGGAGAATCACGGGTAAGATTAGGGGTGAGGCGTGGGATGAGATGTGGGATGAGATGTGGGATGAGATGTGGGATGAGATGTGGGATGAGATATGGGATGAGCTATGGGATGAGATATGGGATGAGATATGGGATGAGATATGGGATGAGATATGGGATGAGATAAGGGTTGGGTGTAGATGAAGAGAACATAGGGGAATGGATTGGGAGTCTAAGTTCAGAGCGAAGAATCCTTCCCCCCATTTCTAAGATCAAATGTGGACTCTGGAGTCCGAACAAAGCAGCGATGCAAATACTTTACTATTTGCATCGCGGCGACGTTGCGGGCGGAGGATCCACACTCACTTGGTAAATCTGGTCACTACGAGAGAGGACGGTATAAGGCGAAGAAGCCTTTGGTTTGTTTGCTCCAAGGACAGGTAAGGTCTCAAACATCTTTCCCACCCACCCGCCCTATACTGTAGAAGGTACTGCTGTTCGGATTCTAGTCTCTACGCTCGAATCCTTCCCCCCATTTCTAAGATCAAATGTGGACTCTGGAGTCCGAACAAAGCAGCGATGCAAATACTTTACAAATCTACACCAAAATAAGAAAAATTTAATATAACATGAAAGAAGCTCAAGATAAAATCCAATCAAGATGTCAACTATTACCTATTTTTTATAATTTTATTTTAGAGGGATCGTATACGTTTGGTAATTGAAACCCACTGTTTGTTTCAATTCTATATAGATATATACCATAAAACTAACATGTACAAATTTCATTTCAAAAGCTGGTAGCAATTTTGAGATATTGCCGAAAATCTGGAGCGGTTATGTCCACGCAGGAAGAATAATCTGCATTGGAATACACAGTCTGAGAAACGTCACTGCAGTAACGCTTCTCAGATTCAAATTTTTGGGGATAAAAAGTGTTATCTTTTTCCATAACCGCAGTACTTCGAAGTGAAAATTTTCAAAAAATGCATTATGCTATCCAAAGCTGCTGTACTTCTTACCAAGTAAGTTTTGATTGCCATTAATGTTTAAATACAATTTCAAAATTGGAATTATTGTGATGTAATGATCGATAGCTACTAATTAGAACAAATTACCCAACGTGTCTCCTGGAATCCAGAGCTGGTTTCAACCAATGAAAGGGTCATCGAACAGACTTCATGTGACACTGAAAAGCGTTTAAAGCTGGCTGGGCCATGTTTTATCGGCCGTTTAAACATACCAACGTGTCGGCCAATAGGAATGGCTAAACTGTCGGCGGGTTTTGGTTCCGTGGCATTGCCTCGCAAATTATTAATTTTGTTTATGTTTAGGACAGGTCCAACAAGTCAGGCTTGTACATAGTTCGCTTAATCAGTTCGCGTCGGGATTATTGTAACAGTCGCCGAGAAGCGGGAATATTTGTTACGAAACTTGATCCGAGGCGGGTTCAGGCCGATTGTATGGGGAAGCACACACATGGTATTTCTAGCCTTGCTCGTTGCGTGTTTATGCGTCATCTGTTTTGAATTTGTAAAAATTGTGCGTGTATACATCCTCCGGCGCAAACTGGTTAATCAGGGCCTGCTAGCTTCTTATCCAAACTGCGCAGATACAGATACTTCGTTAATGTGGAGACCTCCATTGGCACCTGTTTCCCTATCTGGCCGGCGTTTCCTATTGGGCCATCCTGATCACTCAGTGTTTGGTTCACCACAGTCAAGATGTCCTGCATGTGTCTCTTATTGTGAAGCTCGGTCATCTGGTCCACTAATGCATTGACATACCAGGAACCTTCCTTTTGGTGACGGTACGCGACGTAACCTGGAACAGTGGAGTAGCTCATTAGAACGTCGGCTTCGTTTGGTACTGTTTTGGACATGCTAACACCTATGCCATGCGGGCCATCAGTTTCAAGGGCTTTTACTCCTTCTTGCTCGGTTGTGCCTTGACAAGCCTGGAAGGTAATCACATAAATAGCAACATAACTCGTTATTTGCAGCGTAATCTCCATTCCGGTGCTCTACCAACTGTCAGAAGCCACCAACCCGTAATTGCCATTTGGCCAGGGATCACGCCCAAAGTCACGATACTAGCAACATCAGCAATGTTGAACTGGCCTGGAAAATATAAAACAGGGATCACTCAAAGAGGATACAGCCTTCTTTTTTAATACAACATTTTAAATGAACCAAAAAGGAAACTGACTAGGTGCAGTTAAATGCTATTTTCGAAAATATTTGAAAATTGAACAAAGAAATTTATTGGAGGGTGTTTCAGTGCTCTACCAACTGAGCTATCCAGCCCCGTGTTGACCGTTCACCAAATTAGTCAATATCTTGTTTAGGGGCGCCAGGAAGAAAAGGTCTTAACAACTGATACTCAACTTACCTGTATAAAAAACATTTTTGGCTTGCCAACAAGACTCGGACATGAAATTCCTGAGAAAAGACCCAGAATCTGTTGTATCTCCAGTGTGTTGCCGTCCGTGCCGTAGACTTTACCCAATTCTCCATGTGTCAAGATACAAACGGCGAGACAGTCATAGCCTCCGTGGTCAGTCTGGCTGACTTTCTTGAACCAATTAAGCATTTCACTGGCGTGTAGATTATCCTCGTCTTGCACTTCAAAATCAAGTTCGCTGAACAGCTTTTTCAGTTTACCTGCACATACATGAAAGATGATATTGATACGTGTCAACCTTATTATCAAATGATAAAATTGGCTATACCGAACACCAACCTTGGCTCCCAATTTTTGTGTACCAAATTACAGAACTATGTTGTTGAAAAAGTCAACAGATTTAACAAAATCATTCATCCTTTGCTCTTGTTTTTTGTGTCCAAACATTGTTGTTGAAAATATGTCAACGCTATTTAGGCCATTTTTTTATTCCCGAATGTCAAACTACCGGTGCTTTATGTTAAAAAGAACACCTGATGGATTGGCGGCTGAAAATCACTATACTGAACGATCGATATACCAAACAAAATCTACTATAGCTGCGATCCACTGTATAACATGGTTCGAGGGTGAGTAGTAGATAGCTTCCCGACGTATTGGAAGCTGACAGACTACATGTAGTTCCAATCACGCAAACAATAGCAAATAGCAACAACAATTCTGCACATGATATTCTTTATGAAAACGCAATTAAGAGTCAGCAAACGGACGAAACAAGCCCACTGGTATACGCGTATTAAATGAACAAGAATTACAGTGCAAAATACCAGCAAAACTTTATTAGTACTGCCAGAGGAAGTACTGCTGTTTAGTGAATGGTATATGGAGCCTATATGAGGCAAAAAAAACCACATTTTGATTGACACACCTATGACACTACAGATTAGCACTAAAATTTCAAACCTGAGTCCAAGTCACTTCCTGCACGGTTCGGTAATTTTTTAAACGTGACATTGTTGATGATCAAACACAGCCCCCTTGGATCCCGTTCCATTCTGTATTCTGGTTGAGGTGTCTGTGCGCTCTCATTGTTGACTAGGTTCTCTGGAGCTGCAGTACGACAAATATAAAACATGACACTAGAGTTTTGTGGGTGTTGGATCTGCAGATCAGTGAGTATCTCCCGCTTGGGCTCTGATTTCGTAATCACTGAGAAGCAAATTAGAAATGGCAGCAAATAGAACTATTATAACTTTGGGGTTCATATCAACGAACTGAATGTTTCCTGAAACACAACAGGCACCAGAATGTGGCTAGGGTTATCACAGTTGGGAGCCTAAAATCATCAGAAGTCTAAGACGAATACGATGTCAACAATAAATTGAAAAGGCTCATAGATTTCACAATTTCCTGATAATTCTGTCCAGTATTTCAGCATGAGGATGTACAGTAACTGGTGAACATTGTTATCCTATTCCTTACTACATTTGTTTTTTCAACACTATGCTTAAAACGGTCAGGTAAACTCAACATTGGTAAGCCTTCGGCTCGGTCATTAACGCAACCAGGCTCATACTCGTTTAAAACTGGCCAACCACTTTTTTTATTCCTCTAATTAAGCTTCATTTGTTTGCCATTCTTTGTGAGAGTATGGAAGCCGTTGAATTTAGTGCGGCTTCATATTTGTTGGAGATATACACACTGTAGGTAACCTGCGACATGATTGATTGATTGATTGATTGATTGATTATAGTTTATTTCATTCATATCGTTGCCCAAATTATACATACAAATGGGATATAAAACATAATAAAGATAAGTAAAAGTTATGGACCAGCCATTAAAATACAAATGATAAAATTGTCCTACTAAAATGAATGCAAGGGATTGCCTCAGATCGATACCATAACAAATGAAATGTTACAATTTACCAATAAAAAAATGGAACATGACTCACTTACTAGTTCATTAATTTGGTAGTCGAGGTTGGGACATTTTAGGTGTTGTTACTTATTAACCAGTTTGCACCAGGATTATTCTAACATCCCCGAGCTGAGGCGCGGGATTATTTTTAATGAAACTCGATCTGAGGCGGGTTCAGGTCGATGGAAGCACACCCACGCATTTCTGGCCTTGCTCGCTGCTGACAGACGTTTCCGGCCTTGCTCGTGACGTGTTTATGCGTCATCCGCTTTGAATCTGGGTAAAACTTTGCGTGTATCATCCTCCGGCGCAATCTGGCTAAAAAGCATGCATAGCAAAACTGTGAGATGAGTACTGAAATAGCCTGGTAACAGGTTTTGGACGTAACAAGGACACTGTGTTCAAACCTAGTGGAATGTCCTATGGCCATATATCAAGGCAGATATGTTTAAAATCATACAGAGAAAAAAACAAATTAGTCAACAAGAACTTACCTGTCTCTTGCATTGATGGTTTATTGTCTATATGTGACTCAGCAATACTCATTTCGTCCATTTGTTTACCGACATCATTCAAATCTGTACGAATCACAGAGGTGCCAACATTCAAAATTTAAAAAAGAGTAATTTTCCATCATACATGTACATCAGAAAAATGTAGACCACGCGGTTCAATCCACTGCCCCCAGGGCACCCGCAGAACGTTGGGGTGACTTGGTTTTACTGTCCGTAACTGGTTGCCAACCTACTTCCATGCATTGCCTATGTGTAAACTTGGGAAACTAGCTATTTTTATTACGCCAAATTGGGCTCTTACTTTGAGTGATGCTGTTTTTGTAAGCACACTACATGTCGGCGCTCTTTTATGCGTTACAAATCGCACACCCAATAGTCTGATACCATGCAAGAACAGCTGTCAAGACACTACATGTATTACAAATTGTGCACACATTATTTTATTCACGTAAAATCTTTGAAAATCGTAGAAAATCATGTAAGGATCGTACAATCGTAATCGGGATTAATAAATCGTATAAATTATGAGTGTTTGCGTAGTTAGTGTTTGGATTAAAGTCCATTAGTGGTATAATTAACAGCCAATAAATATGCAAATTAGGTCCTTGTTACTATCATATCTCACGTTTTCGAAATTTTTATATTTTGTTGTTTATACAATAGCTTGTATGTGTGGAAAGAAATAATGATTAGAACATAGCCGTTGCTACGTTCAACCAAACCAATACTTGTCCTGTTTTGCAATTCTTTGCGTGTTTTTTTTTAAAGATGTTTATTTGGTAAGTTTTCTCATAAACTTGTTTTGTGAAACCCATGACTTTCTGGAGTGTTGTAAAATGTCTTTATAGCAAAGCCCCCCCCCCCCAAGTGTTATACCATTGGAAAGCTCTCTTTCACAAGAATTTGAAAATACTAATATCTTAATTTTCCCGGCTGTACTCTCATATTGTGGTGACAGGTCACAATAGTGTTTAAATATTTGTGACTCAACTCGACTTAACTATACACTGACTCGACTCAACATCCTGACCAAGTAACTTGACACTTCTTGTGTCACTAAATGTGACCCCGCACGAGTAAATGAGACACTTTAAGGCAAAAATGAAAATTGAGATTTTGATTTCATCATTTAAAGCTTGTTTAGCTTTAAATGATGAAATCAAAATCAAAATTTTTATTTTTGCCTCAAAGTGTCTCATTTACTCGTGCTGGGTCACAAATCAGCAACTTGTTACAACTCTGAACAAGAACTAGTTTTTGTTTTTGATTTCCGATTCAACTTCACGCATGCGTGGTCTGTTTTTCACTTGAACGCGTCCAGTCAATCGTTGACTTCAAATCTAGTTTGTAAGCAGATGACAGGCCTTTACATTGTTAATGCAGCAAAATGTTGTATTAATTTGTATTTTTTTAAAGACATATTTCTATTATTTTCTCTACTTAATTTAGTGCAATAAATAATTATCTTATTGCAAAGAGTTATCATCATTTATCGTAAACTTTTGCAAAGCTTGCCCTAGTTTACGTTTCCTCAATCTTGAAACCGTGACGTAACTCGCGAGTGACTAGAGAAACCATGGTCCCCGGCTAGGTTGATCCAGTTGGACTAGCTAGTCAAACCACACAGCATTCAAGTGACAATTAGATTCACTAAAGGTTAATTCTATTTAGTCGCCCAACCGAACTTGCTCTCTGATGAAGTCAATGTCAGTTACCAACATTAGTATGTTACCAACTTACTGGATTGGTATGTTTCGGGTCCTGCATCAGCCTGTGACATGGGCTGTTGTGCAGTGTGCTCGTGGTGTGCTGGCTGGGGATCTACAATCTTTGGCTGTTGGGTCATCTGTTCATCCAAGGGTTGGATTTGACTGGCCATGGGTTCCGATGAACATGTCGTCTCTACAAATGGGAGAAACATTGTTGAGAATACTGCAGTCATTTCTGGGTTGGTGCTCCAGCCTGCTACCTGTATCTTTGTAACAGGTTTTTCAACTGGGGAGCCCATTCAGTGTAATCCACTGATCTTCTGGTCCCAGTATAATGTGAAGACAATGTTAAGAATGTTAAGACAATGTTAAGAAATAACAGTTTTAGAGGTGGGAGGAAATCACGTAGGGACTGAAAAGCTAATCTACATATTGGCCAAGGCGGGATTTGATAACCCAGGCCACAGCGGTGAAAGGCGAGAAAGGCGTGGGTGTGCTCCCCGGTATCATCGGCCTGAACCCTCCTCGGATCGAGTTTCGTTAAAAATAATCCTGCGCCTCGGCTCGGTGATGTTAAAATAATCCCGGGGCGAACTGGTCAACTTTGGTGGGAGTTAGGACGAGTGGGGGTTAGGACGAGTGGGGGTTAGGACGAGTGGGGGTTAGGACGAGTGGGGGTTAGGACGAGTGGGGGTTAGGACGAGTGGGGGCTAGGACGAGTGGGGGCTAGGACGAGTGGGAGCTAGGACGAGTGGGGGCTAGGACGAGTGGGGGCTAGGACGAGTGGGAGCTAGGACGAGTGGGAGCTAGGACGAGTGGGAGCTAGGACGAGTGGGAGCTAGGACGAGTGGGAGCTAGGACGAGTGGGAGCTAGGACGAGTGGGAGCTAAGACGAGTGGGAGCTAGGACGAGTGGGAGCTAGGACAAGTGGGGGCTAGGACGAGTGGGGGCTAGGACGAGTGGGGGCTAGGACGAGTGGGGGCTAGGACGAGTGGGAGCTAGGACGAGTGGGAGTTAGGACGAGTGGGAGTTAGGACGAGTGGGAGTTAGGACGAGTGGGAGTTAGAACGAGTGGGAGTTAGAACGAGTGGGAGTTAGAACGAGTGGGAGTTAGGACGAGTGGGAGCACCACGCATTTCTGGCCTTGCTCGGCGCTGACAGACGTTTCCGGCCTTGCTTGTGACATGTTTATACGTCATCCGCTTTGAATCTGGGTAAAACTTTGCGTGTATATACATCCTCTGGCGCAATCTGGCTAAAAAGCATGCATAGCAAAACTGTGAGATGAGTACTGAAATAGCCTGGTAACAGGTTTTGGACGTAACAAGGACACTGTGTTCAAACCTAGTGGAATGTCCTATTGCCATATATAAAGGCAGATATGTTTAAAATCATACAGAGTATAAACAAATTAGTCAACAAGAACTTACCTGTCTCTTGCATGATTGATGGTTTATTGTCTATATGTGACTCAGCAATACTCATTTCGTCCATTTGTTTACCGACATCATTCAAATCTGTACGAATCACAGAGGTGCCAACATTCAAAATTAAAAAAAAGAGTAATTTTCCATCATACATGTACATCAGAAAAATGTAGACCACGCGGTTCAATCCACTGCCCCCAGGGCACCCGCAGAACGTTGAGGTGATTTGTTTTTACTGTCCGTAACTGGTTGCCAACCTACTTCCATGCATTGCCTATGTGTAAACTTGGGAAACTAGCTATTTTTATTACGCCAAATTGGGCTCTTACTTTGAGTGATGCTGTTTTTGTAAGCACACTACATGTCGGCGCTCTTTTATGCGTTACAAATCGCACACCCAATAGTCTGATACCATGCAAGAACAGCTGTCAAGACACTACATGTATTACAAATTGTGCACACATTATTTTATTCACGTAAAATCTTTGAAAATCGTAGAAAATCATGTAAGGATCGTACAATCGTAATCGGGGTGAATAAATCGTATACATTATCGTAAATCGTAAATGTTAGCATCTCTGGAATCATTTCAACAACAAAATGCTACATTTGTCTTTTCTTTTTTGTTTTCTCTATAATGTAGCAACTGACAATAGGTGAACAAATGATACATTATGTCAGCTTTAAACAGTGTCGTTTTTTCTTAGCATGTTTCAAGTGTCGTTGGTCACCACAACCACTTCTCAATAGGGATAAGACTATCTATCTATCTCATCAATTCCCTAATAAGGTAGTATATTATCCACATTTGAAGGTAGAAGTAACTAGACCATGTCATGATAAGATCACAGGCAAGGTTTAGTTATTTCTCGGTGCGAAACGACCCCTGACTGTGCTTCACAAAACAGGGTCTGCATGGGGAGCTAAAACTAATAGCCTAAATCGAGATATCTTGGTATCATTTTAGTTTTAGAAAGATTCTCCATCCATTTGATGTCACAGTAGTGGAAGTATGCTTGCAATTTTTGTATGGGTCATCCTATATCTGGGACCTGTCACCACAATATGAGAGTAAAGTCGCACGATGTGATTCGGAGATATGGCCATCCAAAGTCAAAATATGAAGGGGTGGTCAATTTTGAGATTTTGTGTTATTTCTCTACATATTCCCATTTTTTAATGCGATCAGATGATCAAAAATCTCATAAATTACACAATTTTGCGGAGTGTTTGCGTAGTTAGTGTTTGGATTAAAGTCCATTAGTGGTCTAATTAACAGCCAATAAATATGCGAATTAGGTCATTGTTACTACCGTATCTCACGTTTTCGAAATTTTGATATTTTGTTGTTTATACAATAGCTTGTATGTGTGGAAAGAAATAATGATTAGAACATAGCCGTTGCTACGTTCAACCGAACCAATACTTGTCAGGTTTTGCAATCCTTTGCGTGTTTTTTTTTAAAGATGTTTATTTGGTAAGTTTTCTCACAAACTTGTTTTGTGAAACCCATGACTTTCTGGAGTGCTGTAAAATGTATTTATAGCAAACCCCCCCCCCCCCCCTCCCAAGTGTTATACCATTGGAAAGCTCTCTTTCACAAGAAATTGAAAGTACCAATATCTTAATTGTTAATTTTCCCGGCTGTACTCTCATATTGTGTATTTGTGACTCAACTCGACTTAACTATACACTGACTCGACTCAACATCCTGACCAAGTGACTTGACACTTCTTGTGTCACTAAATGTGACCCAGCACGAGTAAATGAGACACTTTGAGGCAAAAATGAAAATTGAGATTTTGATTTCATCATTTAAAGCTTGTTTAGCTTTAAATGATGAATTTTCATTTTTGCTTTAAAGTGTCTCATTTACTCGTGCTGGGTCACAAATCAGCAACTTGTTACAACTCTGAACAAAAACTAGTTTTTGTTTTTGATTTCCGATTCAACTTCACGCATGCGTGGTCTGTTTTTCACTTGAACGCGTCCAGTCAATCGATGACTTCAAATCTAGTTTGTAAGCAGACGACAGGCCTTTACGTTGTTAATGCAGCAAAATGTTGTATTAATTTGTATTTTTTTAAAGACAAATTTCTATTATTTTCTCTACTTAATTTAGTGCAATAAATAATTATCTTATTGCAAAGAGTTATCATCATTTATCGTAAACTTTTGCAAAGCTTGCCCTAGTTTACTTTTTCTCAATCTTGAAACCGTGACGTAACTCGCGAGTGACTAGAGAAACCATGGTCCCGGGCTAGGTTGATCCATTTGGAATAGCTAGTCAAACCACACAGCATTCAAGTGACAATTAGATTCACTAAAGGTTAATTCTATTTAGTCGCCCAACCGAACTTGCTCTCTGATGAAGTCAATGTCATTTACCAACATTAGTATGTTACCAACTTACTGGATTGGTATGTTTCGGGTCCTGCATCAGCCTGTGACATGGGCTGTTGTGCAGTGTGCTCGTGGTGTGCTGGCTGGCTGGCTGTTAAGAATGTTAAGACAATGTTAAGAAATAACAGTTTTAGAGGTGGGAGGAAATCACGTAGGGACTGAAAAGCTAATCTACATATTGGCCAAGGCGGGATTTGATAACCCAGGCCACAGCGATGAAAGGCGAGAAAGGCGTGGGTGTGCTCCCCGGTATCATCGGCCTGAACCCTCCTCGGATCGAGTTTCGTTAAAAATAATCACGCGCCTCGGCTCGGTGATGTTAAAATAATCCAGGGGCGTACTGGTCAACTTTGGTGGGGGTTAGGACGAGTGGGGGCTAGGACGAGTGGGGGCTAGGACGAGTGGGGGCTAGGACGAGTGGGGAGTTAGGACGGGGGGGGGGGGGGGGGGGGGGGGGGTGGAGTTAGGGGGGGGGGGTGGAGTTAGGGGGGGGGGGTGGAGTTAGGGGGGGGGGGGGTGGAGTTAGGTCGGGGGGGGGGGAGTTAGGTCGGGGGGGGGGGGAGTTAGGTCGGGGGGGGGGGGGGGAGTTAGGTCGGGGGGGAGTTAGGTCGGGGGGGGGGGGGGGGGGGGAGTTAGGTCGAGGGGGGAGTTAGGTCGAGGGGGGAGTTAGGTCGAGGGGGGAGTTAGGTCGAGGGGGGAGTTAGGTCGAGGGGGGAGTTAGGTCGAGGGGGGAGTTAGGTCGAGGGGGGAGTTAGGTCGAGGGGGGAGTTAGGTCGAGGGGGGAGTTAGGTCGAGGGGGGAGTTAGGTCGAGGGGGGAGTTAGGTCGAGGGGGGAGTTAGGTCGAGGGGGGAGTTAGGTCGAGGGGGGAGTTAGGTCGAGGGGGGAGTTAGGTCGAGGGGGGAGTTAGGTCGAGGGGGGAGTTAGGTCGAGGGGAGAGTTAGGTCGAGGGGAGAGTTAGGTCGAGGGGAGAGTTAGGTCGAGGGGAGAGTTAGGTCGAGGGGGGAGTTAGGTCGAGGGGGGAGTTAGGTCGAGGGGGGAGTTAGGTCGAGGGGGGAGTTAGGTCGAGGGGGGAGTTAGGTCGAGGGGGGAGTTAGGTCGAGGGGGGAGTTAGGTCGAGGGGGGAGTTAGGTCGAGGGGGGAGTTAGGTCGAGGGGGGAGTTAGGTCGAGGGGGGAGTTAGGTCGAGGGGGGAGTTAGGTCGAGGGGGGAGTTAGGTCGAGGGGGGAGTTAGGTCGAGGGGGGAGTTAGGTCGAGGGGGGAGTTAGGTCGAGGGGGGAGTTAGGTCGAGGGGGGAGTTAGGTCGAGGGGGGAGTTAGGTCGAGGGGGGGTTAGGTCGAGGGGGGGAGTTAGGTCGAGCGGGGAGTTAGGTCGAGCGGGGAGTTGGGTCGAGCGGGGAGTTGGGTCGAGCGGGGAGTTGGGTCGAGCGGGGAGTTGGGTCGAGCGGGGAGTTGGGTCGAGCGGGGAGTTGGGTCGAGCGGGCAGTTGGGTCGAGCGGGCAGTTGGGTCGAGCGGGCAGTTGGGTCGAGCGGGCAGTTAGGTCGAGCGGGCAGTTAGGTCGAGCGGGGAGTTAGGTCGAGCGGGGAGTTAGGTCGAGCGGGGAGTTAGGTCGAGCGGGGAGTTAGGTCGAGCGGGGAGTTAGGTCGAGCGGGGAGTTAGGTCGAGCGGGGAGTTAGGTCGAGCGGGGAGTTAGGTTGAGTCGGGAATTAAGTCGAGTGGGGAGTTAGGTCGAGTGGGGAGTTAGGCGAGGGGCTCGTGCTGATAGACCGTCATTGAGATGATATACAAGGGAAAAAAGCAACGTCAGGTTGCAACATTTTTTCAAAAGGAATAATAATAAAGGTCTATGTACATTGTGTGGTGTACTACAATCATTACAATAAAAAAAAAATGGACTACATCAGCTAAGGTGGTGATATTTACTGTAGTTGAAAATCAGCCGAGACGAAGCCTCGTTAATCGTTTCAAGTAAAGCCCGGTTCATACTCAGCAGGAAAGCGAAAAAAATCTGGTTCAGTGTGCACATGCACAGTTGAAATAAGAACTCACCAAATTGGTGAATTTTCTTCGCCATCTGAAAGTTTTTAGCCGTGGTGAACAGCTCCAACAAAAACTTGAAATTGGAAGGTGCAAGTTTATCACGCTCCTCGAGAAGTGTGAACAACTGGTAGACATTCAAAATTTTGCTGAGTGTTCGCCATCCAGCAAATACTTTGCATGCTTGCTTGAAGGAGTCCATGTTTTCTTCGGTTGTGTTATCCGCTATCTCAAGGAGTAAAAGCCTGCAAATTGAAACATTACAATAAATCCGTCTGTCCGTGTTTTAATTATCTCCAGAACCGGGCATTGTATGAATTTGAAAATCGGCAGGTGTATAGCTCAGGACCCAGGAATGTTCAGTGTCAATTTGTTTGGATTCTCAAAAAAATCAAAACAGCAAAACCGGATGCCTATAGACCCACAGACGCGGCGGCATTGACAGCCAAGTACTGCTGCACATTTTGAACAGGCACTGCACTCTATACGGCCACATTTGCGGGTCGGGTCCGATCGGAAGCCAAGCAATTTGCCCGTTTCGAACAGGCACAGTTTGAACGGGCACTGCACTAGTTATAATCAATTGCAACATACAATGTATATCGATTGAATTTTGAATATTTGTTAATATTTGGAATAGGAGGCTACTTACAGAACTGTAAAGTTTGTACAAACCTAAAACCCTAATTGAAACTTTGCCTACTATTTCGGGGTGCATAATTGTAACTACAGTTTACATGCGTGGTAATGTAAATGTAATGTAAATTAATGAGCAGTATTGTGTATTAATTGGGTGCATACATGTATGACGGGTGCTTCTTTCAGATTAAACCGCACAAAAGGGAGATCCCACTTTAGAGTAACCAGCAAAGCAGAAAATGTAACAGGGGGTTAATTGGCCTTTAGCTATTAACAAGAATGCCCACCTGTACTCGCTGATGTGACCTGCTGTACGTACTTCCTTGACATAGTGCCTAGTGCAATACAAATCGACGTTACGCATAAGGTCCTTCCGATGAATCAACTTCATTAGCTCCGACAAGAGACTGACATCATCAGCTGCAATCATCGACTGCTTCTCAAGCTCGTCAAAGATGTCTGTGGCCTGTCGGACACGCTCCAGTTTAGGTTTTGCGATGCCGAGATCTGCCATGATAAAGTTGAGCTTCTGGCATTCCTCGGTGCCAAGTCCATCATTCAGCTCTATCAGGAGGTGATAGAAGGCCATGGGATCGGCGGGGATGGCGTCCGTTGCCATGGATGCCATGCTCATCTGCATCAAAACAAAACAAGAATGTGTTATCCCTGACGCTACTTCAGCAGTTGTGTACAATGGAGTCGAGAAATTGTTTTTAAACAAAATTGAAAATGTTTCTCGGTCCTAGATTCATGTCTTTTCAACATTTTTGCGTATCTTATTAGCACTGCTTCACAAAGGAATTTTGTGCATGTTGCGCTATGTTTAAAAATGCCATTTTGTGATCGTTGATTGGCTCCCTAGGAAAGCCTGCAGAGTAATACAAAAAAAAACTGACGACAGTATACATGAGTAGGGAAGCTGGTCTATCTTGTGTCATTTGCGGGCAAACTTTGTGAAAAGGATTTATGCGCTGTGTACAGTATCGATAACTGTTGTCTTTGGCAAAGACTACATTTAGTACCGGTACATGTACATAGTCCAAAGGGCCTTACAGTTCTGAAAGTAAGTTTGGGTAGGGCTCCAATACAGAAGACAAAGGAAGTACTTGAGCGGTTGAGCTACACACCTACAACAATGTGAGAGGAGGCGATGCACGGTAGCAGTGTCCCTCTGGTTGGACGGGCTGTAAAGCTCAATCCGGGGTGAAGGGCGTGTGCCTTCGGAGTAAGAAGATTCCACAATCAGACAGCAACTGCTTAGTCGTATATTTATCCTTGTATCTTTATATCGTATCTTTATATCCCTTTTTAGAAACACAAACAAAATATTATCATTACAACAAAGAATAAATAAGACTTATAATGTATTTAATTATAATGTAACATATTACAATGAGTGTGGCACACGGGTTTGAGCATCAAATAAAATATTGTGTTTCACATATGACCCATGTTCTACATGCTGCATTATGTGCAGGAAACAGTTACAACCATGGTTACAACTCGCCCAACACTCCTGGGCTAAACTGCAACGAACGTCAGGCCTGGAACCCAAAGACGAATAGTAATATGTAGTGTACCAAGTACCTAAATATTAGCACACATTAATTATTGTGAAAATACATGTACACACTCATTCACAAATCCAACTAAATGAAATGTGTAGCACCCAGGCTAAAAATAGCACACGCGGCACAGCTGTCAGCATGGATACGACCCAATAGACCGGGAGCTAGGTTGAGTTTCATTAACAATTTAAGCACAAAAGGTCTCTGCGGTGAGTAGGTGCTTCATCTTCCACCCACCATAGCCTTCCAAAACTCCCATCCACTTATTTTGAAGAATTGGGTTTCTGACATTGCCACTTCAGTATGCTTGCAATCGATCATGCGTGATAGGAAGGGGGGGGGGGGGGGGGGGGGGGGGGTAAGAAATGGCCATTCTTAACCCTGCACTGTCATTGCAGTTCTCTAGCCTATCTCTAACATAGACTCTGCGGTGAGCAGGTGCTCCATTTTCCACCAACCATAGCCTTCCAAAACTTCCATCCCCTTGTTTTGAACAATTGGGTTTCTGACATTGCCACTTCAGATTGTCTGCAATCGGTCATGCGTGATTCATTGGTATCAGGGGTTTAATCTAAACACTTGAATCCAAAAACAGCACTTGTGATTGACATGTTAATTAAAATGATATTTTTTTTTGATTTAACCGTTTAACCCCATGCGTAATCAATATGCAAACACGTCATATCTACAGAATGAGACTGAGAGGGGCTATGGAGCTCTATTATCTACCAAATGAAAGCTTACTTTGTGGGCTTTTTAACCATGTATATAACTCAATTTCTTTTTTTGCGACATTAATACACCAAGTCTGCGTTATAAGTCCTACGCAGGCGCAGCTTGCAAAGCTCGTTGCACCGAACAACAGAGGCGACGAGCTGTGCACGCCTGCGCAGACTTGATCCGCCAATTTTGTTTTGCGTTTATCGCAAATTTCTTTGAAACTTTATAACGCAGACTTAGAGACAAATTACACCAGACGGGACCACGGAAAAGTCCTAATTTTAGCAAAATAGCGATGCGATAATAAATGAACCTGCATGCCGAGTTTGAGACCGAATGATTTCCATGGCATGAAATAAGTGAACAAAATTCATAGACTAGGGGCATAGACTAGGGCGTCGTAATGCAATAACGTTCAACCTGGGCTAAGACTAGTGACAAAACAAATCTACTTCAACCAATTGAACTAAACAAAGACCATTGGAAAGGGCTTTAAAAATGCTTTAAAGTGGTGTATAAATTACTTATTTTTAATAATTATCAAGGAAGTTATGATTTTTTTAAGATTAAAAATATTTAATAGTTAAATGTGTCTCACGGTTTCTATGAAAAACATAAGAAATTAATGTGACCCAAATTAAGGTATTTTTTTAATCAATGGCCATAACTCTCTTAATATTTACCATATTGAAATGAAATTTTTTATGTGAGGACAAATACTTTTGAACACTGTCATGTACACCAAGAAATTAGGTAATTAATATTTTTATATTATTTATTAATTAATTACTCTTGATCAGAACTTGGAATGCTTGATTACATTGTAAGGGGGGGCTTGATCCGTGCCGAGATAACTCCCGGCAAAAGAGTGGACAAACTGCAGGTTCTTTCTGGGGTCTCTCTCCAGCCAGGGCCGGGTTTATTGTCGTATACGCCTGTGGGATACCTGCACAAACTGTGAAAGATTGTGCAGGCAGTCAGACAAGATAATTAATTAGACAAATTGTAATACATGAACAAATATGACTGACATTTGAAAGAATATCAACAAACTAAAAGTGACTGTATAATTACTTAAAATGCACATTAATTTAACCCTAACTCCCTAGGGTGTGTGCACAATCGTATTGATTTTGGAGGATTTGGGAGGGTTAGGGACATTAATAAAAATAGTGAGTGAGTTTTTAGGGTTTAACGCCGTACCACTCAATGGCCATATTCACGGCGGGAACAAATTTTCATTCAACAATTTGTTATTTCATTCAACAATTAATGTGAAGAAGTTACAGTTTTAGAGGTGGGAGGAAAACCCCAGAAGAATATCCTGGGGAAAAACCCACGGAGTCAGGCAGGGACTGAAAACCCAATCTACATATTGGCCCAGCCTTAAAAAAATTAGGGTGACTATAGTATTACTGTATCCAACTTGTTGTGCCTTAATTTGTCTCCTTTTTCCAATAAACATTCCTTTCAACAAATGTCATCATCAATTTCTGGAAAAAATGCTCACCGACAGTAGTAACTTGTGATCCTGGATCAAGCAAACAGTTAACTGGTACTCCTCCAAATTTAACTCGAACAGAATAACATTCACCCACAGTCTTTGAAAGGAATGTGACACTGAGAAATCACGATCTACAGGATGGTGTACGTTCAGTGCCTGATTCATTTAATGGTGTTAACACGCAAAAAAAAACCAGCCAAGTTACTCTGTAGCCCTAATGAGGAGACGGCCTTAACTTAGGACTGCTCTGCAAAGTGCATGCATGTGTTGTCCATGCTGATGGGTGAATGACCCACTTGTAAAACCAGCACTGGGGTGCGTTCCACTCCAGCGAACGTTGCCAACGTTGGCCAACGTTAGCGTTGTTCGCGTGAGTGGAACGCAATGTGCGCCAATTATGTTGGCCAACGTTAGCGAAAACGGCGAACGACATTCCGAGCTGTTCGCTGTTGGCCAGTGACGTATTTTAATGATGGCGAAGCGGTTAGCAGACGGCAGGGTTCTTTTCACGGTTTTTATTTACGTTTTATACTTTTCGTTATAAACGGTGGATTGTTTTGAGCAGTCACAGGGATCTTTTAAAGAAAAATAATGAGTTGGACAAAAAGCAGCGAACCAAACGATGTCACTTTCACCGGGCGCCGCCATTTTGAAAACGTAGTTTTTAAAATATCGTTCCACTCCCCCTAACGCCAACTCAAAACGTTGGCGAACGTTCGCGCAAACAGTTCGCGTAAGTGGAACGCACCCCTGATATCTATATCTTATATCAAGCGAGGGCGCTGTGCCAGGGTACTATGCAAATGAGCCTGTCACATACTCCCCTGCTTAAAGGTTGGCATCCCGACAACCTCCACTAACTATACATAACAAATAAGAAATGTTTAATACAAATATAAAAGCGGTATAAACCTTACAAAAAAACATTATCTTGGCTGGACTCCTGCCAACATATGTGCTAGCAGCAACTGGGTTCGGCCGATGTCTGCTAGTACACGAGGATCCACAGCTAGTGCTGGAGCTGGAGCGAGCATTGCGGGTATCTCCGACTGAATTATAGACTTGGGCAGGTGATGGAGATTGGAGTGATGGCCTGCTCCAGTACGGTTGGATTGACGAATTTCAACTGGTGGCTCACCTGGACCATCACTGGTGTCGTTTTCCTGGACAGGCTCTTGTGGTATTTCGTCCTCTTCCAGAATGTGTGCTGGCGAAACATCAGCTGGATCAACTAGCTGCCCTGTAGAGTCTGGGTGTGATGCTAGTTGATGCTGCTCCCCTGCTTTGTGTGAAGCTGTGGGTTCCTCCTCTGGCTCTACACTCTGGTTGATGACTGGCATATCTGGGGCCTCCTCTGGATTTGTCACTATGAAAAGAAGTTCATCCTCCTTCCCATCTGCATCAGTGTGAACTGATGAGCTACGTACATCCTCTTTTGTCGGGTGAAAATCTGCATTAGGTGCAACATCCTGCACCAAGGCCCGACCATCCAACAGGTCTCTCCTGTTGATAGTCTTATCCTGACCATCTTCATCAAGTGGAGCTACAATATATACATGCCCTGTAGGGTTGGGTTTGCCTACCACCTTGTAGGGTCTGTGGTCCCAGACATCTTGGATTTTGTTTCTACCCTTGATGGACCGGTTTCGAAGAAAGACTCTCGTTCCGATGAGAAGGTCTACATCTTCTGCTGTCTCGTTGTGTCTCTCCTGTCTTCTCAGAGCCTCCTTCGTGGTCTTGCTCGAAGCCATTTCAAACGCAAGTCTCATCCGGGTGTGATGGTCGGCTACCCACTGATCTAACTCGGGAGCTTTGTCATCTTCTGCCTGGTCATCTACGCGGAGGAACTGGTCAATTGGCAACCGGGGCTCACGTCCGAAGAAGAGATAATATGGGGAGTAGCCAGTCGACGAGTGGGGTGTCGCATTATAAGCGTAGATGAGTTCGGGAAGAAGTTCCGGCCATCGTCGCTTCTTCTCTGGTGGGAGTGTTCTCAGGCGGTCATGCAGTGTACGGTTGAACCGTTCACACTGGCCATTTCCTTCGGGGTGATACGAGGTCGTTCG
The DNA here is from genome assembly GCA_037893245.1 of Crossaster papposus. Lineage (NCBI taxonomy): Eukaryota > Metazoa > Echinodermata > Asteroidea > Velatida > Solasteridae > Crossaster > Crossaster papposus. The sequence continues at coordinate 119,063 of JBAIAA010001135.1, forward strand.
GCTTTTGGAAATGCCATACATACTACATAGCGCGATGACAACATTACTCTCGAAATTTCTCCCTTGGTCACTATGTAGTCGGTGAGGCACTCCAAACCGAACGAACCAGTCGCGTACTAGGACACGGGCCACAGTTGTTGCTTTCTGATCTCTGCAGGGTATGGCCTGGGTGAACTTCGTAAAGACGTCCGTCAGAACCAGCACGTTCTCTACGTTGTTTGTCCCAGGCTCAAGGACAGTGAAGTCCATTGCGAGAACTTCCAGTGGTCGTTTAGCTATCAGAGACCCCATTGTCGGATGTAGCTTCCTACCGGCCTTGGCAAGTGTACATCTCTGGCAATCTCTGCAATGAGCTTTGATGTCAGTGGTCATCCCAGGCCAGTAACATCGGTTTTGGGCGAGCTTGGTCGTCCTCTCCACGCCTTGGTGTCCAAGTTGTAGACCACAGGGCATGGCTGCAAAATGTGCTCAGAAATTGATTTCCTTGGCGCACCTCTTGAATCTAAGTGGAATCACTGCAGTCTGTTAGCTGGGATCATGTGGATCACGAAAAACCAAAATCCCCAATCGCAAGTTCACCAGTTAATTAAATATTTGCATTTTTAATGACCTGTATATAGAGGGCGCCCTCTATTGACCAGGATTGGAAAGCTGTGTACATTTTCAATAGGAATTGATTGCTCATTGCTGTTGCTTGCTAAAAAGGGACTATACAGAGACATAATTCGATTAGGAGGAATTAGGGTGTGGTTTGATGTCCCAATACAAATTTTCATTTTGTTATTGCCATATTTTTAACTTTTGGATAAAGTGTCATTTTCTTTTTTCTTTTTCTGTTTTTTTATTATAATTTAATTTGTGTTAAGTATTTGTTGTTTTTTTGTGGTTTTTTTTTGGGGGGGTAAAAATCGAAATCTAAATTGTATGAACAAAATATATACACGACCAGAGGGTTTTCCAGCTTTAGCCTTTGATACATGTTTATTCTTAACGGTAAAACTTAAATTTGTCCATGTCTTTAACAATGTACATTTGAGTGGGTGAACAACAACTCGTACTGATTTACATACACAATTCTGTTATAACAAACATTTTGCCCATTTCCAGCTGAGTTTTTATTAAGGAGAGTCGGATAGAAAGCAGACTGTGTGATACAATGTTTCTGTGGTGACAAGATCCTTTCCCTCGATCTGTGAGAGCACCCACTGATCTTTTTTCCTCGCTGCTTCCAGAAGCTTTTCTGCAGTTAGCGTCTGGCATTGTGAAAGTTTGTCAAGGACAGTTGTTCGGGTCTTCTTGTCCAAACCTCTACCTCTGTCTTTTTGCAGATGATGCATATACGTGGCAGTATTGTGAAGTTTTTGTTGGTTTCTTGGAAAGAAGCCAGAGGTTGAACGCAGTTTTCTCCTTGGGGGCTCAGTGCTGCATTCGCATATGTCTTTTTCCGTCGTATCTGCATCTGAGAATATTTGGAGAGGGGGGAGGGAAATGGGAATATTTATAAATAGAGTGCCCGATGAATTAAAATCTGGAGATAAATTAATAATGGGTAAAATTATACATACAACAACATCTAAAAATGTTGGACAGATATGCTTCACTCCACTCTATAAAGTGGAGCATATCTGTCCACAATTTATTAAAGACATAGGTATAAACACAAACATGGAATGCATTTTGTTTATGAGAAAAACATTCTTTCCAAAGTACAGGTTCCAGGAATGCCGTATTTTTCACATTGATTTAACTTTAAAACTATGGAACCCTGACTAAAACCTTAAATGTGTAGAGGAAGACTACATTGTATCTCCAGCCGACCCCTGCTCTATGTATTTTTATTATATTTTTCTTGCTCCGTCATGCAAAAAATCCTTCATAAATGTTGCATTCTTGCTTCGCCTCGTAGAATGTAACATTTCCTCTTTCAACTCGTACTATTATACTATTCTGGACATTGTGTAATCACAGGAAAGTAAATAAATACAATTGGAGGAAAAAAAACGAAATTTAAACAAAACATAAATATTGACAGTGAGGGGGTAAAAGAATACAATTAGACAAGCAGGCAGGTTTTTTGTTTTATTTCCAGAAAAAAAAAGGCAAGGAAATACAAAATACTGACAAATAAGGACGTTATATGAGCTTCCAGGTTAAGAATAGAAAAATGTACTGGAAAATGTACTATATAAATGTCCCTCTCCCCCCCACCCCCCTAAATTGTTGTCCCCCTAATATAAAGTAATAACTGCTTTCAGTACTAGTGACAAGTTACATGTATATTTGTGTTCCTACCCTAGTTTCAATTTCCATGTGACCAAGTTGCATGCCTATTTAGAGCTGGAAGCAGAACTATTTTATTTTGCCCTTGTGGAATTGAAGAAGATCGCTTGAGGTATAAAAACTCTCTAAGAATTATGGGTTCCGAATTATGACCCGACAGAAATTGTCAACAATGGTCATAACTCTTTTTAATCTCCATTTAAAACATGTTTAGTGCAAATTACACAATCTATGGCGACATAGAAGGAATAGGTGGTTCTTGGATTAAGACAAATTAATTCTGAAAAAGCCCTATTCCTTTTTTTTAACGGAATCTACTCAACTACATCATCACATACCTGTGACACTGATTCCGGCCGTACATCAACCAGTGCGTGTACGATTGGAATGCCGATGATCATCTCCGCTTTTTTCGGCGATTTCTGCTTTGGTAGAAGTAGAAACATTCTTCCACCTATCGGCACAAGCGTGGAATTTGTTCCAACCTTTTTCAGTGAACGACAAAACCCTGGAATCTGCATCTGAAACGTGCATAATACACTTTTTCGTGTTCGAATCGCTGTCATCTGAGCAGCTCGTGTCGTCGGCCATCTTGCTGTAAACAGCGCCTACGCTCACTCTATTTTACAGCGCCCGCTATTGGTCCATTTGCCCACTATTCGCACAAACGTACCGCACCACGACAAAAGGGCCTCGTTGATTGGTCGTTGAAAAATAATGACGTAATTGTTTACTGGGCAGTTTTGTGCATCGAAACGGGAAAAACATGAATTTTAAATGAAGATTTTATCGAGTACTGGTTCGCAGATCGTCTGGGGATTTTATTTGTGAGTTGCCCAACAACTTGCTAAGTAGTTTAAAGTAAGATTTATATAGATTCACGATATGCGTCAAGAAAGTGCAAGATAATCGGCCATGCCCTGTGGTCTATTGGCCGTGAAGCGCATCGAGTACTTTAGCCCGTAGTGCCAACGGCAGAAGTAATTGGTGACGTTCTTGACCAGCATCTATCCTCTTCTTGTATAGGACATCATCTTTCAACTCCAAGACATCCCAAAATTTTAACAACTTACGGACTTGTTTGGCCTCTCTCATAATCTGGTCTGGTCGTGGTTTACACCGTCTCTCCCAGAAGCGCCAGAGTGGTCCAATGTATTTGTCGCTTCTTTGAAGTGCGGCGAGGTCTTCGGTACGGATGGATGGCAGCGTTGCTGTTGCCTTGGGCGCCGTCACAGATGGCCTGGCCCGAACCTCTTCCAATTCTGCCTCTTCCAGGGTATCTCTTATGTGCCGCCTCAGAACGGGTGGGACATAAGTAGAAGTGGGTGTGGGGAGTACAGTGTCTGCCGTAGTCTCCTCGAACCGGACCGTCTGTGGTTCATTTTCATGATTAGTCTTCCTGCTCAAGGCATCGGCATTTGTGTTGTTACGGCCAGGTTTGTACTTGATACTAAACAGAAACTGTGCCAGCTCCGCAGCCCATCTGGTCTCGATGGCGCCCAATTTAGAGTTGGTCTTGAGGTAGCTCAGGGGATTGTTGTCTGTAAAGACAACAAAGTCGGCCCCTAACAGAATGTCACGGAACTTTACAGTTATTGCCCACCGCAGTGCCAACAACTCTAACTTCATGCTGCTGTAATTGTCCATGTTCCGCTCGCTCCCTCTAAGCCCTCTGCTAGCGTATCCAAGAACTACACGACTAGTGTCCTGTTCCTGAGAAAGAACAGCACCAAGACCAAGGTGACTGGCGTCAACTTCTAGGATAAATGGACGTTTGAAGTCTGGATAGCCAAGGAGTGGAGCGGTCGTTAGAAGCGACTTCAATTGATTGAAGGAAACTTCACATGCTTCGTTCCAAGCTTCGGGAAATTTTCCCTGAGGTGGTACAACTCTCTTACCCTTCTTTTTCTTCGGACCACCAAGTAGTGCATGGAGTGGAGCAGCGACCTTAGCGAAACCTTGAACAAAGCGGCGGTAGTAGCTTGCAAGGCCCAAGAAACTTCGAAGTTCACCTTCATTGGTCGGTCTTTTCCACTCGGCCACAGCTCGGATCTTCTCCGCATCTGGTGCAATTCCATTCGCTGATACTTCATGGCCCAGGTACTTCAACCTCTTGGCAAACCAATGGCACTTCTCGGGTTTCACCATCAAGTTGAACTTCTGCAGGCGATCAAGCACCATCTGGAGTCGCTCGAGTGTCTCGTCAAACGTCCTGCCAAACACAAGAATATCGTCGAGGTAGACAATCAGGGACTGGAAATTATTATCTCCAAAAGCCTTGTCCATTAGACGCATGAAGGTTGCTGGAGCATTGCAGAGGCCAAACGGCATTCGAGTAAACTCGTACAAACCGCCTGTACCGACACGAAAGGCTGTCTTTTCGATGTCTCTCTCTTCGACCGGAATTTGGTAGAAACCATGTGCAAAATCAAGACTGCAGAAGTACTTGGCTCCATTGAGTGCGTCGAGGTGCTTCGTCAATCCGGGGAAGTGGGTATGCATCTTTGTGTGTTTTTGCATTAAGTGCTCTATAGTCAACACACATTGTCAGCTTGCCATTGCCTTTCCGGACAAGAACTACTGGTGCAGCATATGGGCTTGAAGACTCCTGTATTATGCCACGATCTAGAGATGCTTGGATGTGGTCTCTTACTTCAGGCCATAAGTGCGGGGGAATGCGTCTGTGCGGTACCTTTACTGGTATGTCGTCTGTGGTGATGATCCGGTGCTCTATCTGGTTGCAGAAGCCGATGTCATCCTCATCTTTGCTAAAGACTTCACCACACCTAGACAGCAACTCTCTCAAATCTTGACGCTGCTCGTCACTTATGTCCTCACCAATCGTTATCCTTGACATCAATTTGGATGTGGTGTCATCACTCTCGGGGTCTTTGTGTGCAGAAACTTCACAGTCTGTCGCAAGGGTTTGGGGAAAGCAATACTCGGGGAATGCACGGGAGTGTACTGCAATTGGGGTCCTGGGTTGAAGGTACAAATCATCGTCGTTGAAGTTAGCTACTTGGACAGGGACTCTGCCAGTTTTATCAACACTAACGAGAGTCGGGGCGATCTTCAAACCTTTTGGGAGATGTTTTGTATGTACATCAAGCTCCTCCACCATTGCTTGATAGACATCGTTACCGGCTGCAGGCTTCACAGAACACTGCACAACAAGTAAAGACATCGCTGGTACCAGAATTGGCTTCTGACTGAGAATGCGAACATTTCCAGGCTTGTCTGGTTCTAGAGAGGCGCTCCTTACTTCCTCGTAGAGGGCTAATACGTTGGCCCATTCAGGTCCACTGGAGCTGTCCTCCAGGCTGTTCAGGAACCCTGGTCCAATCGTCTGCTGCAGAGTTTCTCTCATATCTCTGAAAATGTTCGAGCCAATAACTCCTGGTACTTCTCGTTTACGTTCGACCATCGCTGTGCCTACCGGGTCCTTTACTACTAGGAAACCCACTTTGTCGAAGGTTTGCCCTAATGCTTGGAGTGATAGCTCAATATAACCCAGGTAGGGGATTACAGCACCGTGGGCACCCGAGATGCGGAGCAAGGCATGAATGTCAACTAAATCTTCCTGGGAGAAGTTCTCTTTGAAGCAAGACTTAGTCAGCGTGGATACCTGGGCTCCCGTGTCAAGTAGGCATGTCACCTCGATACCTCCAATCTTCACCTGTGCTATTGGGCAGTCCCCTACTATCTTCTCAATAATTGAGCCGCTGTCTTGTAAAACCCGGTGGCCTGTCGTTTGACTCACAATGGCAGGCCGTCCTAGTTTAACGGCTGTCGGGGGGCTGGGTGTCGGGGAACAAATCGCTGGTGGATAGGCTGCTGGGTTGACTGTCGAGGAACGGACTGCTCTGGTCCAAACTGCTGACCATGGGGATTGAAACTGCTCTGTTGGCCTTGTCCCGAAGTAGGGCCATTGATTTGTGGGGGGTTGGGGCAGTATCGCTTAATATGCCCTGTTGACTGACAGTTATAGCACCTACGAGGTTGCGGTTGACCCCAGCGTTCCTGTGGTCTATCATTGAGTGCCTTAATGAGGGTGTCTATTTGGTGCTGCTGTTGCTGTAGCTGCTGAGCCTGCCTCTCCAGTAGAGCCTTTACATCATGTGCGCTGTCAGCAGCCTTCACCTCCTGTACCGTTGCCTCCTTCTGAGATTTAACGTGGCCAGTACCGAGCCACTCGATGGCACGATCCCTGGCATCAAAAAAACTCAGGTCTGACGATTCAATGTTAAGACGACGACTCTCTCTTCAAACCTTCGTCTCTCACTGCCTCTGCTAGGATTTCTTGCCTCGCTCTACCGGCCAGGTGGTCGACAATGAAGGCAACTGCGTCTCTCCTCTTCAGCTGTCTTGCCGTCAGTTGACCTTTGACATCACTGACCCATTCCAAAACGGATGGATCGCTGGGCTTTTCTGGTTTCCCCCGGAAGCGGTCTAGCCTCCGCCCTGACGCCATGTACACCGTGTTTGCGGCTGGGGCAGTAGAACTACTGGTGGGGACCTGTTGCACCTGCTGACTCTTCTGCAGAGCCAACTTCAACTCTTCAAGTTCTGCTCGCAGCTGGTCTACCTCCATCGTAGCTCTTTAGCTCGTCTTTACCTCACCTGACTGGGGCTGCAGTGTTTAGCACACCATCCTGTCTACGACGCCAAATGTGACACTGAGAAATCACGATCTACAGGATGGTGTACGTTCAGTGCCTGATTCATTTAATGGTGTTAACACGCAAAAAAAAAACCAGCCAAGTTACTCTGTAGCCCTAATGAGGAGACGGCCTTAACTTAGGACTGCTCTGCAAAGTGCATGCATGTGTTGTCCATGCTGATGGGTGAATGACCCACTTGTAAAACCAGCACTGATATCTATATCTTATATCAAGCGAGGGCGCTGTGCCAGGGTACTATGCAAATGAGCCTGTCACAGGAATTTGGATCCTAGCACTCCTGTTGAGCCTTTTGCTCCAACCTCTGCCGTATGACTCACTACAGAAGAGGGGGGAGTTTCCCTGGTTCGAAGTGGTTGCTTGGTTTTTCTGTCTCTGCTCGCGTGATTCTCGTGTCGTACCGAAGGGAAGTGTGTCATGGGGACCGCTCTGATGGGTACTAGAGCCCAATGATATATCCACACCTGGGGGAGTGGCAAACTGGGCCTGCTGTGGTCGATATATGTTTGAACTCTGGCTCTGATAGTACTTTTGGTCACGCCTTGGCCACTGAGGGGCGGAACTTAGATTGTCTGCAGTGGCGAGCGATGTGTCCGAATTCACCACAACGGAAGCAACCACGGGGTCTATCCCTTCCATATGGAGTCTGGCTTACTGATGGCCCATGAGCACGGCTAGATGGGGGTTGAGCAATCTGCCGGACTGTCGCCACTACCTGGTTGGCCATTTCTCTGAATGCATTACAGTTCTCAAGAACGGTGTTGGAAGTCCTACAGTCAGAAACAGATAGGTGCAGCTGAAAGAACTGTTGTTTGGAAATATTTGCTTTGTGTTTTTAGTGTAATTCACACTCTTTTACATAATTCTTTTAATTGAGATTGAGGTTGTACTTTACACCGATCATTTGTTTTATATCTGGTGTTTATATAATTGTGTGTATTGACATACTACGTGTTCCGAAGTATTGTCGTGTCAATAGACTGGTGTATTGTTGTATTGGATGTTCCTAAATATTGTCATATCAATAGGCTTGTGCCTGGTACAGTAAAAGGTTTTGATATGTAATTGGTGTATAGTGTATAACACTCAATCAAATTGGTTGGTGGTTACTGTGTAATTGGCTGAGGCTGTCAGTCAGAGTGTTATACTGTACTATACGTTTTACCGTATTGTGAGGACACCACTTACATTGTGTATTTTGATAGACTTGAGTACCTTATATTAATATTTTGGAAACAGGCATATCAGATAGCACTATGGCGGCATACATTAGGATCCAAGGGGAAGGCCCCACTGTCCACCAATTCCCCCTGGACGAAGATGATGACACCCTCAGTTTGGCTGTACTCCAGTCCCAATATCCCTCAGCTACGGGACTGTTATACCCAGACGGCGACTGCAAAGTAGTGGTCCCAGCCCAGGAGGAAATCATAAAGCCGCCCAAAGAAGGATGGGGAGAACACACCTGTTCTGTTCTTCTTCCAGAACAGGCTAGTTCTCAGAAAGAGGATTCTACTCTTCTCGACATTCAGTCACAATTGATGAAGCTGCTTCTGAAACCACAGTCTCAACTTGTCATGACCCCCGAGAGGAAAATCTCCACATTTGAAGGGAAGGTTGGAGAGGTCCGCGAGTTCATCACTAGTATGGAGAATGCCTTTAACACGCTACTCCATTCCCGAGGAACAGAGAGGTGCCTTTCTTCTTGATTATTTACGCGGCGGTCCGAAAGCTGAAGTTAAGGCCCTCTTAGTGGAGAAGAAGACTGTCGACGAGATAATGGCGTTCCTACGCGAGTCGTACAGTGACAAGTTAGCTGTTGGTGAACTGCAGCGGATGTTTCTTGAGCGGAGACAGAAGAGTGGAGAGGCGATCCAAGACTATGCGGTCGATATCGAGAAGCGCTTCTTGAGACTGACACGCCGGGACCCAAAGCTCTACTCATCAACTCCAGACTCGACGCTTGCAGAACAGTTTATAGAGGGCATCGAAGATCTCTACCTTCGCAACTCGTGCCGTGACCAATATGAACAAGGCACTATGGAGACGTTCAGAGAGCTACGGGAGTATGCAATCAAGCGCCAGGGACGAGAGGAAGCCCGAAACAAGGCCAGCAGTGCATTCAACGCCGTAATGCAACTCCCTGGAAGCCCTCGACATCATCTCGCCACAACATCATGGCTAATCCCCATCTTGTTGGTATTCAAAATAAAGCTTTCGAAGAACTTCAAACAACTCAACCTTTAGTTTAAACATGTGCTGCTTAATATGCTGATTGATATCAACTTAATGTAATTAATTAAATTAACGACATGGAAAAGAACTTCCCTAGGATCATAGGCAGGGAGGGGTTCGCACTCGGCCCCTCCCCCCAAAAAAATAAAATAAAATAAAAAATAATAAATCCCAAAATAAAAAAAGTGCACCCCAAAATTTACAAAGATGTACACAAAAGTGGAAAAGAATAAGGCAAAAATTGACCAAAAAACTGGAATTAAGCCTTCACTTCCCCCAAATCCTTCGCTAAAGTTCCATTGTCCAATCACAGTGCGACAAATCGGTCACGTGACCACAAACGCGCGTGTAAACAAAAAAACCTAAAGAAGCAAGCCATTTTAATCCTTCGACATCCACTTTATAACTGCATTTTTTAAATAACAAAAACCCATATTAGTTATGAAAACACTCTTAACATTACTTTAGATGTATTTTTGGTGATATAAAACACTTCTTTTAAAGAAAAATTGTACGACAAAATTGTACTAAGATTCGACTTTTTTTTCATTTTCATCGCCGTCCATGATCATTTGTTGTCAAATTTGGCGATCCGTACATCTTTCAAGGGATTCGTTCAATTTTCACCAGATTGTATATACATGTAGAGTAATATATATATTTTGTAATCTATAAGTTTTAAAATACATCTTAACTTAACTTCAAGTGAAATAATGATGAAATTTCCGATCCAAAAGTTCGACTGTGATTTTCGTAGCTATTTTTAGATGAGAAAGGAACTCAAAAATCTCTTCGACAAATCTGGCATAAACACCGTATTTAATCCATCTCTACAATCATTCAGGATACACACAGTGTACTCATATTATCAAAATTGTCGTGTTAAAATAACGTAAACTAAATTAATTACCGAAATTACAGATTTGTATCCGTCCTCCCGAATGGCAATAAGTCTATGGCGGAAGTGATTGACAAAAAAGAGTCGTGCATATTATTTATAGATCAACTTGGTGCCATTTACTAATTAGCGGTCCATTCGGTATATACACGGGGGACGTTGCGGTTGCCTCGTCCCCGTGAATTTGAAGAATTCGAAGTTAAGTTTAATAGATCTGTCGCAACTAGACTCGGCACGTTACTAGTCTTAAACCAGCGTGCCGATGGATTTTGACTGAATTTCACGGATGAAACACGACTATATCTAACGACTTGTCATCAAATATCTACTTCCGCCCAAGGGGGGGGGGGGGGGGGGGGGGGGGGGGGGGCAAAAAGTGCGCCACCAACGTTGAAACTATCTCATTCATTCTTCCACGCTCACGAGCCGCACATCTCATACAGTAAATACGTATAGGTCGGGGCGGACATCCGGGAACCTTCACAATAACGCATTATAATACGCGGTACACCGCGCCGATGAAAACGATGATCGCGCGTGCAGTCTTGTATGAGTGCAGTGTCTGTTGTTTTCATCGGCGCGCTGACCTGTGACGTACGTCCGCGGTGATCAATAGATCGCTAACTCGAAGCGCAGCATTGAAACACGTACAAATTTGCACTCGATGAGCTCCGATCCGTGCATCGCTCCCCCAATTCAGTGATTTCCGCTACGTCCGCAAAGCCAGATTCGTAAAGTCAAGGCATGGCGTAAACTTTCGCGTTTAAGAATTGGCAGAAACCATTTTTTAAAAAAATCAGAGGATGTACCGAGGGATTAACTTTCAGGAATGAAAGATCTATTCCTGAATTATTACGTTAGTGGAAAAAAAATCAGAGGATGAACGATAATTTTTTTTAACAATATGTCGATATTTGTAGCCATTTTAGGGGAGACGTTTTGTAACGAAATTCTCCCCTGGACCCATTCATACACGTTAGCTGCTGCAATAAACCAACGGAAAATTGTCGGTAATATTTGTACGCATTTTATTTAAGTACCTCAATAATTGAAAATACTCTTTCAATATAAACTATTTTGTTTTCAGTGCTGTTAAAGAGAAAATTTTAACAGTATACATGTATTTTTGTATTTATATTTAATGGTCATCACCTTTTTTTTAAATGGAGTGTACCCAAACTGCGATCGCAAATGATTGCGCAACACCCCTTCCGCCCCCCCCCCCCCCTGCTTCCGCCCTATACCCAGCACGATATGTGGCAAAGGGGTACCCCCCTCTTATCCCTATACTTTATACGCACTCAACACTAGTGTAACCTAACCCCCCCCCCCCTTGAAACCTAAAAGGAATTCCTGAGATTCCGGGAACACAATGGTCAACACAAAAGAGGGGGGGTTTTCTCTGCCACATATCGTGCTTCATAATGTTCCGCCCACGATTTCATACTTAGTCAGGCGCCGTCAAAATTACGGTACCTGCACGTTGATTTCCATAGGCGCTGTCCTGTCCATTGATCTCCGTTACTGGAGTAAGAGACCGTGTATTTTTTTTCCTAGGGGGTTAGGGGTAATTATCATAATTGGGCGTATCTACACCACACTGAGTGGAAGACATTTATAGGTTCTCAGATCCTTATTTTCACTTAAATTAAACTCCACTCCAACAACAAACTTGGAGACGAAATAGTCAATGAAAAATAGGCACTAAGAGGGAATTCGAACCCCAGTCGAACGATCTGTCACCTAACCCATTATCCACTGATCTACCGTGAGAGGTCATATAGAAGCTTTGAAACAATTGGTGCGTTCGTTTAGCTCACCCGGGGCGCCCCGGGTAAGCCCCGCGCCGTTCTTTTAGCTCTGACGTGTACTCGTGGCTAGGCACGGGTCAGCCACCAGAAACCCTGCTCCCGTAGCAGGGTCTCTGGTGGAATGACGTCACACGCATGCGTAGTCGAGTCGACGACGTCTAGGGCGGGGTAAAGATGGCGGAAAGGTAAATATTTTGTTGCAAAATATTCCGATTTTTCATTTTGTTTGTTGTTGTTGTTGTTGTATTTGAAATGCATGCAACTAAAAAATACAACCATGCAGAACATTTAGTGGAAAACACGAGTGCGTTCGATTAGCTTCCCCTCGTGCCATCCCCCGAGTGTTAACCCTAACTCCCCCGGGTAAGCTAATCGAACGCACCCATTGTACATGTACTTTATGTTTTGCCTTATCTATACCTTTAATCTTAATGTTTTTCTATGTCTTTGGTACTGTGGAAAATAAACTGAACTGAACTGAACTGAAACTGAAGCCGTTTTTCAAAGTGCTTTAATGTACCTCTGGGCTATTGAATGAACATAACAAAAATAGCGTCATTGTTAAAACTACTGAATAATCATGACGCGAGGGGTCTAGAGGCTTCCATTTATGATAATTACCCCTAACCCTCCTAGGAAAAAAAATACGCACACCGCTGACCTCTACGAACGCGTGATCCGAATCGGTTTGATTTCACGAATACAGGTCAACTCGTACGCGAGCCAACTCGTACGCGAGCCAACTCGTACGCGACAAACTCGTACGCGAGACAACTCGTACGCGAGACAACTCGTACGCGAACCAACTCGTACGCGAACCAACTCGTACGCGAACCAACTCGTACGCGAACCAACTCGTACGCGAACCAACTCGTACGCGAACCAACTCGTACGCGAACCAACTCGTACGCGAACCAACTCGTACGCGAACCAACTCGTACGCGAACCAACTCGTACGCGATCCAACTCGTACGCGATCCAACTCGTACGCGATCCAACTCGTACGCGTGCCAAATATTGTTTTGTTATCTTAAAAATACTAATCAAACAAAAACATTAGTCTAAAAATATCTATTATTAAAAGAAGTTATTCCAAACGATGATTACGAAATTAAAACCTAGATGTATAATAAACAATAGTATAATTTTACACGAATGCCTTTGTAAAAAGAAAAGTCTTAAGACTGAACAGACTGAATCTCATGCAACTTGTACCATGGAGAAATAAGACAATGGAAATGAAATTGTTGACGAAAATGTATACAAGGCTAAATGTTAATATTGCCAAAAAGCTAGGTTAATAATGCCTAACAACATCGTGTATTCTTTGTAATTTTGGTCTGTGCATTTGTTGATGTTTCCCGAGAAACAGAATAGAGAATAGATTCTCATTGGACGCCCAAAGTATCTACCTTTTTAGGGCACCTTATTTATGGACTATTCTAAATGCAAATGTATTTGTGCATAATAGTACAAAGCTAAACCTTAATATTGGTAGTCAGCGTTTATAGGTTGTCCCGCAGGATAACTCAATCATGGAAGTTTTAAAATATTATCAAACACAACTAGCCTCTGATCCAAAACACTTCAAAACTGTATTAGCTAATTTATCTTGCTATTGCTAAGTAAATGGCCTGTAACAGAGTAATATTTCACTTTTGTCTGTTCTTATCAAAAATATAACCTTGCTATATATTCCTAGTTATTAACCCTTGATCTTTAAAGTTGTTTTTTTGTGTGTTTTTATTGACTAATTTATTGTGCCTACCTTTCTTCAAATATAATGTAATCTATGTTAAAACCTTGATGTTGTTAAATAAATGTTAAAGTAATGTTTGATGAGCATTAAACAAAAAATAGACTAATTATTTCAGTCAAAATTGCATGTACAGGTATATGCATGTCAACTGGCAGAGTTTTATTCGAGTCTTTGCAAATCCTTTCAACTAATCATTTCATAAAGCCAGTCCCAAGTAACTGGTTGACAACGACAAAGGAATGCTTTTGTTAACAGTTCATTTGAATAGCTAGTGACTTGACTTGAGACTGAAGGACTTAATTCGGGCGATTCACAATGCAGTGCGCCACCAAGCGTTTGACTCAAAAGAGCCACTTTTAAACGTTACGGTCGACTTCTTCCGTACATGATACCATGGAGGATATTCCTCCATGATGATACTGTAGTGAAATATCTATTCTTCATTGTTCACGCGAGGTACAACACAAACATAAATGTATCCGGAAGCGTCGTTGATTAAAACATTGTTATTTGCAGAACAAAATTGCAACTTTAATCGTGCGCGTCCAAAAAGACGTAAAAACTGATGAGTTCATGCAAAATGAATACCGTTTTTCAAACCGATGCCGACTTTTTCCCATGATGCACTGCGGGTATAGCAGGATTTGCGCCTCCAACGGCAGCTTCTATGTATTGTGAATCGCTCGAATTGTGATGATCTTGCAGTGTGTTTTCTGTTCCACAGAGCGTGAGTTCGAATCCCGGCCGGGACACGTGTGTCCTTAAGCAAGGCAATTAAACCACTATTGCTTCGTCCTTCGGATGGGACGTAAAGTTGTAGGTCCCGTGTGTTGTATAATTTATAATGTGTGTATATATCTTTCCCATTATAACATTATAACATTGTATAATGCACGTAAAAGAACCCAGAACACTTATCGCTAAGAGAAGAGGTTTGCCCCGGTGTTCCTGGCTGACACAGCCTCTTTCTACGGGTTTCTTCTGGCTTACGAGCTACAGTGCCTTGAGCACTTTTGAAGGATCCTTGGTTTCATTACCAGAAAATAATAATAATAATAATAATAATAATAATAACATCAACTCTGTAATTCGGGCCGTTTGGCTTTGAATAATAATTTTGTCATAAATATCGGTTGTGCTTTTGAATCTTATTGAGTTTTTTCCTTGACTCATTTCTTTTATCCTACATGTTTTTTTTATGCAGCTAAATATTTAAATAAACTAATTAATTTAAGTTAATTATGCACGTAAAGTTAATAAAATAAACTGAACCAACCATTTACATAGTACTATTGCTTAAAGGGATCGTATACGTTTGGTCATTACTCCAAAATTAATGGCAATAAAAACTTACTTGTTAAGAAGTACAGCAGCTTAGATAGTATAATGCATTTTATGCGGTTATGGAAAAAGATATGACTTTTTATCACAAAAACATTGAATCTGAGAAGCGTTACTGCAGTGACGTTTCTCTTCAATATCTCAAAATCGCTACAACCTTTTGAAATGAATTTTTTACAGGTTAGTTTTATGGTATATAATCTATAACTACTGTATATAATATTGAAACAAACAATGGGTACCAAACGTATACGATCCCTTTAAAGAGTATTTCAATAATGTACATGAGGAAACTTTGAAAATGCACATAAATAAGATATCCTTGAGTTGAATGCAAAAGGATTGGTTCCATACTGAATTACAAATTTCTCTTAAAGGTTATCCTTTAGTTAACACAAAATCGATACATGTACCATTATAGCAACGGCTCTGTAATGCCTCTAAATTTGATCACGACAGTCAAGGATGTGAAAGACCGGTTTAAAAACACCCGAACCACATTCTCGAGGGAAGTGAAGCGAACAGAACAAACCACAAAATCAGGAGGTGGTACAGATGATGTTTACCAGAGTCGTTGGGGTCACTTTGGAAGGATGGCATTCCTGAAGGATCGTATCAAAGCTGGGAAAAACCAAGATACGCTGGAACTAATGGTAAAGCAACGTTACCAATTGAAAGTAAAAATGTATTAGTGACCTTACTTGAAACCAGTTGAGGGAAATATTTTATGTATCTTGCAAAATAATATTTTCGGCTTACTTTTTTTAATAAATGTTAGCGTTTTTTGGGGAAAAGGTGCTTACAAATTTATTTAGTTAATTCAAAAGTTCAATTTCCCACACCATATTATTTCTGCTTTCGCTCGTCAGAAAGTTTTTCCTTTGTCATTAGAATGAAGACACATTCAGCGAGCCGAAATGGAGGAAACCAGCCAGCAGACTCCAGAAAAGCAGCCTCCAACAAAACCAACAACCAAAAAGAGAAAACTTGGCTCCACAAAGCAGGCACTCATGGAAGAAGCCTAAAAGGTTCTTACAAAAGATGAGAAGCCTGACGATGGAGAGGAATTCTTCGCTCGGCACCGGTTGCTATCTCCCTTCACAGACTTCCGTTAAATGCAAGAGAGCACGCGAAGCTTGAAATCCAACAAGTCTTGTTGAAATACTGCACTTCGGAAGACTAAATATTTAAAGGAGGCACAAATCTTGACAATAAGTTTTTGGCTTTTCCCACTTATGTTTAAAAGTTCAATGGTTCTCGTATTTGCCTCTGAAGTAGAAACTGTCGGTCGGAAAAAATAATTTTGAAAACAATTTTAGTTGTATACAAGGTGGCCCATAAAAAAAACCGAACAAGTATACTTCCACTACCCTGAGGAAAAAAAAATACCTATACACCAATAGGTGAAGAAATTTTCCAAAAGAAAAATGATATTGTGACAAAAATGGCTCTGCCTTTACAAAATTCCTGGAATGTTTTATTCAGTCAAGTCTACCATATATAATTTACATGTAGAAATGACACCAACAGCAAATGTTCCCTCTTTTGTTTAATACACAATTTTCCTAGCATCGATTGTACTTACAAGTGTTTATAGGAATGTATGGCACATTGTTGTTGAATTTAGAACCTCTAGAAAGCATTTAATTATCTGACAATGATTCCTTGGAGTTGTTTATTTCTTACAGATTATATAACAGTGGTAACATAGCACAACTGGTTCATAGCAGAATGTGTAAGTAGGCATTGCTTATCGTGTACTGTAACGGTGTCAAGGTCTATTATGTAGGTGCTGATTAAGTTTACGTAATGTATTTACAATTTTAGTTTTTTACAATACATGTTTTAATATAAGTTTTGATTTGTCTATTTAATTAATTTAAAAGAAAATGTTGTTTGATAATATTATAGAAGTGAAGTGTTTTTATCTCAAAATATACATGCTATAGTTTTGTTTTCATTATATATAAAGTTTGGTTTATCACGCACAAAGTTGTTGTTATACTGAGAATAAATGGTGAGACCGATGCAATTATTTTATAATAATAATTTTTTTTTAATGCATTGTATTGCACATTATGTAAAATAACTCCAATTGTGCCCCACAATAGATCTAAATCTGGGCAATAAAATATTACTAAACAAAATTAAAGTGCTATCTACAGAGAACAAGACAAAATGCTTATATACGGAGGCAAACAAAAATTAAAGAAGGCAAGTTAAAACGACAGAAGAAAACAAAATGAAAGCGCGATGTGAAAAAAAATTAAAAGGCTAAAAAAACAAACATTTAAAGGGTCAATTGTTAAGTACAAGCATTCACCTTTCGGTACAATAATTCCAAATGTGTAAAATATCTTTTTAATGAACAAATGAAGCTCGTACATAAATAATTTGCTAAACATTGTCAAATGGAATGATGGGTCCGAGTTGGTAGTGGTTGGGTCCGAGTTGGTAGTGGTTGGGTCCGAGTTGGTTTTGGGTCCGAGTTGGTAGTGGGTCCGAGTTAGCATGGGTACGAGTTGGCATGGGTCCGAGTTGGCTTGGGTCCGAGTTGGATCGAAACCACAAGTGCATGGTTTACTGTACATTTCAATGGCAATCGCTGATCAGTGTGAGTGACTCATTTGCATACGCGGCGCGCGTTCAGCCAATTGTAGTGCGCGTATGGTCCGTGACCTAGTTCTGCACTTCCAGAAAACTTTAAAAGTCGAGCATTTCCAGCATTTGGTTCGGCTCGGTTCGCTTGAACGAGTCCGCTACAACAGACGGCTAGCAAGTGCCGTGGACAAGCGCGCGGCTGACAGGCGCTTGCGTACAAGAACAGTCGACAAAGAAGTGCCGTGAAGATTAGTACAGCTTAAAGTCGGCAAAGAAGTACCGTGAAGATTAGTACAGCAATAATAGTCGGCAAAGAAGTGCCGTGAAGATTAGTACAGCTAAAAGTCGGCAAAGAAGTGCCGTGAATAAAAGTCAACGGTAGAACTTCAGCTCAATAGCAAGTGCTGAAGCAACGTATCGCTACTCCTGCAAAGTTATTCAGTGCATGCTAGCGCTGCGTGCAACTACAAAGTCATCGGCGAGCTATTGTGCGTGAGCTATTAATTGTGCGCATATTAATTAATATTTTGTGTAGCTTGCAGTCAGAATTACAAGACTGTTAGCTGCGGCGTATATTTTATGAGTCACACGTACTGAACAGTGAAAACAGCTATGATTTACTCACTGTAAGCGAATAATTAGTGTAAATAATAATTGCCGGTACTGTGAATCCAGTTGCATTTAGCACTACTGTTAATAAATTATTTGTTGCGTTCGAGTTCTTGAATTATAAAAGCTGTTTCCTGGAGTGAATTACTATATTGAGTCTGTTTTTTTAATGCGTGCGCCTGCGCATTAGGTCTATTAATTAGTAGACTGGATTTTCTTAAGTCTTCTCATTTGATTGACGACGATGGAATCTTCCTGGTATGGTGGCCCTGAAGGGACTACGCAAATCGTGAATATTGACGTCAATATTCACGACAAATTTCACGACTTTCCTCAAAGTCGCGAATATTGACGTCAAATTTGACGTCGATATTCGCGACTTTTTGGGAAAGTCGTGAATATTGACGTCAAATTTGACGTCAATATTCGCGACTTTGAGGAAAGTCGTGAAATTTGTCGTGAATATTGACGTCAATATTCACGATCTGCGTAGTCCCTTCAGGGCCACCATATCCTGGTGAGCCTGGGCTACCTACACCCCTCCTCTTCCCCAGTTCCCACAGAGTTAGTTAGACTGGTTCAAGACTTTCACCCCCTCCCCTTTCCCAAAACCACGCCAAATCCCCGATCTTCTGGCTGCGACCAATCTCGTTTGAAGTGCGCCCTCTGACGATTAGTGAAGTTCCTGCAGACGTCCGCCAGATCAAACCAACAGTAAGTATTGTTCGGTGCAGGCCGTACATCGTCATTCTCTGAACGGCACTCCCTCACCCGTTATATCTCGTTTTGGGCCAGTAGTTTCAGCTCCATGCCCTATTTTGTGAAGCACAGTCAGGGGTTCTTTCGCATCAAGGAAACCACTAAACCGCCCCTGTGAATTCGACATGACGCTGTTTAGTTATTTCTGGGTGCGAAGTGACCACTATTACTAACTTCACTTCACAAAATAGGGTCTGGAGCTAAAAGGACTAGCCCAAATTAAGATATATTGGCATAATTGTTCTTCTAGAAAGGATCTCCACCCACAGGTCTAGGTATGTTTTGGCCTCAGGGTAGTAGAAGTATGCTTGACCGTTGAGATATGCTTGTCCATTTGTTGGGGGCCACCCTGTGTAGAGTGCAACATACAAACGTTTTGGCATATTTTGCATAATTTGGCTAAAAACAAATTTAGCATTCTTGTAAATATCGTTGCTGTCAAGTTAATAAAATGGGCGTACGAAAAGTATTTTATTCTGTCATAAAATTGCAATGCGCAAGTATTCCTCTTTCCCTCAAACCATTAATTCCTAAGCTTACAGAACCTTTCCCTGCCAACTGACGGCTCCCTCATCAGACATGAAGTACTTTTCTATTTCTTTCCGCACATCCTTGGCTTCAGCGGAGTAGAAGTTGAACCACCTGGATTCACTGCGAGCATGGACTGGGTTGGATGATCGCCTCTCCAGGATCCTGGGACTGCAGTGCCACTTTGGACATCTTCTTGATCCAGTTTTTTCGGCCGGAGAGTAGTTGTGCAGACAGCACGATGCCAGTACCACTTGCTGCATCTTCTCGGGGGCCAGGTTGATTGGAGCCCTGAAGACACGCCACCTGTTGGCTAAGATGCCAAATGCGTTCTCTATGCATCTTCTTGCTCTTGACAACCTTGAAAACAAAAAACAATGCTTTGTATATAATAACTTACCACGCTGTTTATTTTATTCTGAAATAATCACTATTCGGCCGGCCGCCGGTACGCGTGCATGGTACGACCGGTCGGTGTAGCGCGAATCCAGTTGAAATATGCCGGAGCCGGGGCGCCGGTTGCGGTACTAAATTTAGAAGGCTGCGTGTGTTTACAGTACCATACCAAATGATGAACCAGGCTGGCTACTCGTAATCGTATAGTGTTGCGTGACCGGGACAGGCAAGTTAGTCCAAGGAAAATAGGTAAAGAGAGAGTCGGATCTGGAGTGTATCAGTGGCTTTATTCTGTGTCATGTCAACAGGTACAAGAGAGTAGGCCAACAGAGGGCGCACAACGAATTGGTGTACAGTGAACTTAAGTTAACACTCAACAACCTTCTTTTTCTTCCTTTTTTTTTTTTTTTTTTTTTTTTTTTTTTTGAGCAAACAAAAACAGCTATTGGTCACTTTTGCTTCAGTAAAAAATGAAACTGACCGAAATAGGAGTCAAAAGATTTTGGATTAGAGAAAAACAAAAACAAAAAAAACTATTGAACACTTGGTCACTTTTAGAATTGTAAACCAAAAAAAACAACAACAATAGAATAAATGCGAGTTTAACATTTACAAAAACTTGTGCACAAAATGATTAATTTTGCGTTATTAAATGTATGTTTCTTGTTTCACTTGTGAGAAACATAAAAAAAAAAAGTTCAGTGGCGAACATAGTCCTTCAGATAGCCTGGTTCTCTGCGGATCCTGTCACTTTTGCGCACATTCTGTTCTGGAACGGGTGGGTTAGTGTTGGGTATGGGTCCTTTGTAGCTGTTCGGCTTTGGCGGGACTTTCTCAAGAGTCTCGCTCTGTGGGGTTTGGCAAGGTACCGGCACAGTTCCAAAACTGGTGTTTGGTACCCAAATTGGTGGTGTGTGCTTGTGCATTGTCACCTTGGTAGGTCGCATTTGTACCCTGTTTCGCCGGTATAGGCCATTGTTACTCCCCTCGACAATGTAGGTGCGATCCCCCAAAATTTCAATGACCTTGCCGAGGACCCAACGGTTATGTTCTTTATGTTCAAAGTACACAGTCTGACCGCGATGCAGTTTTTGTAGATCATGAGCTCGCCGGTCGTGGTGTTGTTTCACGATGCTTCTGCGCTTGTCCTTCTTCTGCACAATGTCTGGTGCACGTTTGTCCCTTTGGAAACGTGGAACCATGGTGCTAGGGCTGTAACCCAACATCATCTCAGCAGGGCTTCGTCCAGTGTCCTCACGTGGTGTATTACGCTGCTCCAACAACGCAATATTTGGATCTGTCCCATCCTTGCTTGCCTTCAGGATCAAATGTTTGGCAACTTTGACCGCTGCCTCAGCTTTTCCATTTGCACTGTGGTGCCCTGGAGAAGATTGTACATGAGTAATTCCCCAGTCCTTCAGGAACTTCTGGAACTCCCCGGATGTAAACTGTGAGCCGGAGTCAGTTGTCAGTACCCGAGGAATACCAAATCGAGCAAACTGTTTCTTAAGCACAGAGATCAACCTGGCACTAGTGGTTGTCGGCAGGTGATCAACTTCAATGAAGTTAGTGTAGTAATCAATTGTCACCAAATACTCTCGGCCTTTTGCCTCAAAAATGTCGCTTGCAATCTTGTCCCATGGACCATTTCCATCATCTTGTGGCTTGAGTGTTTCTCTGGGGTTTCGTGGTCTCAGTTCTTGACAAGGTTCACAAGTGTCCACGAGCTGCTTAATGTCTTTGGCCATACCGGGCCAAAACACAAGGGAACGCGCACGGCGCATCATGCTGTTGTAGCCCATGTGAGCAGAGTGTAGTCTACTCATAATGTCTTGCCTCAGGCATCTTGGAATCAGGATCGCTTCGCCTTTTAGGATGATTCCATCTTCGTAGCTAAGTACATCTCTCATATCGTAGTATGGACGTGCCTCGTTTGGCACCTTGCACTTTGTGTCAGGCCAACCATCCAAAATTAGAGATTTCACAATCTCGAGGGACGTGTCACGCGAGGTTGCTTCTCTTACCGCTTGTAGTCTGGCGTCGGATATGTCGGGGAAGAAATTGATTGCCATGATTCTAGGTCTCAGATCCGGCAAGTCAATGTGAGCTCGGCTTAGGGTATCCGCGATTACGAGTTCTGACCCCTTAAGAAAATGAAAATATCATAGCGATGGACTCTCATCATAAGTGCTTGTAGTCGCTTTGGTGCTTGACTGAGTGGTTTCTTAAGAATGGCCGCGAGTGGTTTGTGGTCATTCTGTACCGTCACCTTTGTGCCATAGGTGTACTGATCAAAACGTTCTAGGCCAAATACTACCGCCAATAGCTCCTTCTCGATTTGTGCCCAGTTACGCTCAGAAGCGGTGAGTGAGCGAGACGCGTATTCCACAGGTCTACCATCCTGTAGCAAAACGGCTCCAATTCCATCTTTGCTGCTGTCAACCTGGAATTCAATTTCCTTGTTGGTGTCAAAGTATGCGAGCACAGGAGTGTCAGACAGCTTCTGTTTCACAACTTCTAGTGCTCTGTCACAAACGGTGGACCAATTCCACTCGGTGTCCCTTCGAGTGAGTGCTCTGATAGGTTCAAGATCACTGGCCAGATTTGGCAGGAATTTTGCTATGTATTGTACCAGTCCGCATAGACGTTTGACACCATGAATGTCTGTTGGAGTTGGCATGCTCAGTACTGCCTCCACTTTAGACTTGTCGACCTTCACACCCTGGTCGGTGAAAAGGTGACCATGAAATCGGATTTCTGACTTTCCGGTTTCTTTCTTATCCTCGTTGAGAATTATCCGTCTTTCTTGACATCTCTGATACAACTTTGCCAGTTTCTCGTCATTGTCTTTGATGGCTTCAGCTTTAGTGCGACCACATCCAGCAACTGTTATGTCATCTGCAATGGTAAAGACACCCTCAAGACCACTCAGTGCTTCAACAAGTTTACGCTGGAAAATTTCACTGCTCACCTTGAGACCGAAAGGCAATCTGGCCCAGCGAAATCGGCCAAATGGAGTTATCATTGTAGTAAGCTTGCTGGAATCGTCGTCAAGTCTGACATGCCAAAAAGCTTCCTTCACATCCAGTTTGCTAAACACCTTAGCATCATGTAACATAGGTAGCACGTCATCGACTGTGGGCAACTTATAGTGTTCTCTCATAAGAGCTTCGTTGAGCGGTTGCGGGTCAATGCAAATTCTGAGTTTGCCATTTGCTTTTCGCACGACAGCCATCTGGCTTACCCACTGGGTAGGCTCGGTGACGGGGATGAGTACACCACGTTCAATCAAATTGTTTAGTTCTGTTTGGACGTCCCCTTTGAGTGCCAGCGGGATTTTACGGCAAGGCAGTGCACGTGGTTTCAGTTCTGGATCCACTTGGAGGTGAGTTACTCCAAGATCACCCAAAAGTTGATTTGTCTGGCCAGCCAAACTAGCAATGAAACGGTCTTTGTTCACGGTTATCAGTCGCATGTCCGTCACAGTTTTTAAACCAAGTAGGCAATGCAGATCATTTGGCACTACAATGAAAACAGCATTGTGTTGTTCACCGGTGCAAATATTCTGGACGGGGATCTCTACCTCCCCTAGAGGCTTGACCTTGGTGCCATTCCACATGACTAGTCTCACCTTGGTGGGCTGAACTTGTTCTTTGCGAACAAATCTCTGGCAGATAGTGTTGACGTCTGCACCAGTGTCCAATTGGAAACGAATGTGACAGCCATTCACTGCCAACTTAGCTGTCAGAATATTCTGCTTTCTGCCGCTGACGTTTGCGAGGAATGCGTCACATTCGTCGTCAGAGTCTGTGTAGGAATCAGCGTATTCGCGCACAGCCTGCACCTTTGGTTTCCTACACTTGACCTTGAAGTGATTTCTTCCTTTACAGTTGGAACATGATTTGCCCCACGCTGGGCAGTCAGTTTTTTTCATTACATGTGTGAAACCACAGTAATTGCATTCGCGTTCTCCAGATGGTGCAGTACGTGGTTTACTGTATGCAGGAGATGATGTAGGCCTAGTACTAGTTGTTTTCTGTGGTGCCTGTCTTGAGGTGGATCCTTGTTTTGACCCATAGACTCTCTTTACAGAAGAAGTAGCCCCGGACTCTGGCCTCATGAGTTTTCCTTGTGTGTTGGCATTCTCTGCTGCTTTGCAAATGTTCACACTTAGGTCCAATGTTAACTTGGACTCCCGTAGTAACAGCTTCTGTGTTTCCTGCTCACGGATTCCAAGCACGATACGATCTCTGAGAATTGAGTCTTGTGAGTCCTTGTGATAGTTACAAGTTTTCATCATGCTACGGATTGCTGCAAGGAATGACTCAAACGATTCATCCTCCTTCTGGTCTCTTTGGTTGTATAGAAACCTTTCATAAGTCTCGTTTATTTCGCCAACTGCGAACGAATCAAACTTTGAGAGGATTTCAGTTGTAGTGCGAACACTTTCCTCGGTCTCGAATTGAAAACCATTGTAGATTTTCAGTCCTTCGTCACTCAGTGTATGCAACAACAAAGCTACTTGATATGCCCGATCATGGGTGTCAAGTTTGGTGATCACGGCATAGTTCACCCATTTCTGCTTAAACAGTTTCCAACTCGCAGAAAGATGCTTAACAGTCTCAAAATTTGGTGGTTGAGGTGGTTTTATGCCACTAACTGGTGCTGCATTAGCCATCTCAACAGTGCTATATACAAAGTTACAGTGTGGCGAGTAAGTTCATGTCATTCGCGACGTAGACGTACCGTAGCAGTTACCATTCATTTATAGTGTAGCGAGCGTCCGTAAACTGGGCCGGTTGATTTTCAGACCGGGCGCCAAACGTCACTAATTTCGCAGGTTTTTAAGAGGATTGACTTAGC
Source organism: Crossaster papposus (assembly GCA_037893245.1). Classification (NCBI taxonomy): domain Eukaryota; kingdom Metazoa; phylum Echinodermata; class Asteroidea; order Velatida; family Solasteridae; genus Crossaster; species Crossaster papposus. Next base: position 143,822 of record JBAIAA010001135.1, read on the forward strand.
AGTTTACCTATCCTTTTGAAGTACAGAATAATCCCACCAGCTGCCACCATGTTGCGTGACCGGGACAGGCAAGTTAGTCCAAGGAAAATAGGTAAAGAGAGAGTCGGATCTGGAGTGTATCAGTGGCTTTATTCTGTGTCATGTCAACAGGTACAAGAGAGTAGGCCAACAGAGGGCGCACAACGAATTGGTGTACAGTGAACTTAAGTTAACACTCAACATATAGAGAGACTGTCTTCATGTGTTTATATCGCATCTTACCTATACTACCTTTTCAAATTTATTTTAATACCACAGCATTAAATTCTCCATAGATTTCTAAACATATTCATTTAACGTGGACCGTAAATTGGTGACCACGAAAATGGGGTTATTCCGAATTGAAAACGGGAAGGGGTTAGTTTGACCTCGGGGATTGGGATTAACCACGATTGTTGTCAAAATCTGACAACAATACGTGGTTGTTTTTGTTGACCACGTCGCACGGGGTCATTTCGTACGTCGTCTGTGCATATCTGACGACGGGAACGTGGTGAGATGACCACGATCGTGGTTACTTTTTAACCACGTATCATGAATGTGGCTTCATGAGGAAGGGCTTCAAGCTGATCTGAAGGCATCATCAGCAACGAAGACATATGGCTGTTTGTCTGGAAGTGGAAGGGAGTGGCTCAGCTTCAGGAAGATTCAGCTTGTTGTTAGTGATGGCCGCACTCAAGCTACACTTGTTCCATACGCCCCCGTCACTGATTCTCCCGTTTGTTCCGACATCAACATATCGGAACATCAGATCTGCGTCGACTACAGCCATAAGAACAATGGAATAAGTGCCCTTGTAGTTGTAGTAGTAGAAGCCGGCAATAGGTGGGGATTGTATGACAATGTGCTTGCCGTCTATCGCTCCGAGACACATTGGAAAGTTCCACATATCTTTAAACTGGTTGGCTATAACCTTCCACCGTCTTTTGGTGTTTTGGGAACCGTCAGATACTCCTTCTGAAGGGCATCTGAGAGGGCTTTGCATGTCTGAGAGACGATGCTAGAGATGCTTTGACGACTTATTCGAAAGTTAAAGGAAAGTGAGAGGAAGGTTTCTCCTGTTGCAAGGTATCTGAGAGTAACGGCTAAGCGTTCTTCAGGGGAAATTGCTTCACGCATCAGTGTATTCGCGAGTTTCTTGATGGAAGGGCCAATAAGCTGAATGAGATGATGGAAGCTTGTGGAGTCCATTCGAAGCCACGACCTATGATTTAAAAACAGAACTAGTGGTCTACTTTTTGGAAAAATTTGACACCTGGCCAACGACTGTGAAAATACACCACATGTTTACAAAAACATTTACAATTCACGCAAATTCAGTGGAATATAGACAGCTATGAACTTACCAAATATACTGACCCACATCTATAAATAGAAAATACTTCAAACGATTGATGGGATATCAATCAGTCAATCTAATTATTATAGTATTTGGTTAAAAAAAGGCCATAGCTAAGTGTAGCACTGAAGCAGCTACATTATTTTACCATTCGCCATAGTCTGAGAGCCAAGTTCGAAAAGAAGCTTATTTGTTTTAGTTCGTTTCACCTCAAATGGGAAAGACTCGGAGTTTGGCATTTGTGAGGGGGTGTCTCTGGACTATTTTAAAACCGGGTGTAAGCATCCAAGGTGGCAGCAAGGTACTGTAATTCACCAATCTCTCAAGGTAACGCCGCCTATTCCCCAAATGTATATTTTGTAGGAACAAAGTATAGGCTGAGTAAAATAAATTTGTACACACCCATTTATTTCTCAGCAATGAAAAACACTGGTCCAACTGAAGGATGGCGTTGTTTCCCATCAGACCAATCCAAACGTTGACTTTCTCTCGCTCGGTTATCGGAATTGAATTAGGAATTGTAATAATTGGAGGAAACAATAAACAGGTACTTACACAATCGCAATGTTTAGCACCACAATAATGACATTTGAATGATCTATTTAGATTCGCCGAAAAATGATTGCACACTTATTCTATCTAAGAAAAATGACTTTGATGTAATCTTCTTCAACGCCGACAAAACACAAATTTGGAAGGCGTGAGTAGCAAGGCGGGGGTAGGGGTACCTTGAGAGATTGTCGACTCAAAGTACCTTGCTGCCAACTTGGATGCTTACACCCGGTCTTAAAAATACTCCAGAGAAACCCCCCCCCCCCCCCTCACACCCCCATTAGCCTAGGCTAGGCCTACTTATAGCGACTAGCGAGTGCCCACTTTTAAACTTAGGGTACCCGGAACTGAAGCATTTAAAACATGGAAACTCGTCGTGTCTTTTATAGAATTATGAATATTGAGAAATGCTGAAAAAATGTTGGGAAAAAAGCTAGAAACGTAGAAAAATACAAAATGCCTACCTGTAGCTTTCGTTATCCTCATCCGAGTACGGCTCCTTCAATAAGTTGCAGAAACAACATTGCCCTTTTCTTCGGAGCAGCCAATTTCTCGCCCACAATCTTGTTTTGCCAGGCCTACTTTCATCCTCCAACAACAAGACCAAAAATGCAGCAGCCTTCTTTGTATACCCAGCACCATATGTGGCAGAGGGGTACCCCCCTCTTATCCCGATACTTTATACGCGCTCAACACTATTGTAACCTAACCTAACCTCTCCCCCCCCCCTTGAAACCTAAAAGGAATTCCCGAGATTCCGGGAACACAATGGTCAACACAAAAGAGGGGGGGTTTTCTCTGCCGCAAATCGCGCTTCTTTGGTTTTAGCGACATATCAGTTGAAACAAAACGTTGGCATCGATCAAAAGACAGTGGAGACATACATGTACACCGGCGTGGGATAATACAACAGGTAGGCGCGCAATTTAGTACGTGCGTTCGCTGCGTTTCTTTTTTAAACTCCATTTTCTCCCTGCTGATTGATTGGTTGCTCGATGCACGTGCAATTTTAATTGCGCGCGCGTTGCTTTAAAATTGCCGCGTGTGTCATGAAAATTGCGTTTGTTAACAAACGTTGCCTCAGGGTTGCCAAACAAAAAAGTTGCCGGCAAGCCGATTGCCTCTAAATTGACCCGTGTGAAAAGGCCTCCTTTATTATTATCAAATATAAATCTCTGTAACCCCTCCATTTTCAAAAATTACAGCAAAAGCAATTGGTGTATACTACCTTTAAGTTGAATTTATTTCTGACCACTATTATTTGTACATGTATACAATAAAAATTGAACATCAGATGTCATGTAAGTAAAGACTACACAAGAACATTTTTTTGTCTTGGTTTTGTTTAGCATCTGAACACAAAACTTTTCTGGCGGATCTGCAACACTGCAAGAAGGTGAAGATATAAGGCAAGGTAAGAATTATAATGACAGATCAACACTACTGTCATATTAGTGTCGTAACGAAAAAGGCTATTTACAATGCATTCAAATTTCACCAAACTGAGGTGAAATATATAAAGTGTGCTGTCGTGGCCGGGCGGTATGAACCTGGTTTTCTGTTCCGCAGAGCGTGAGTTCAAGTCCCGGTGTCGACACGCGTGTCCTTAAGCAAGGCAATTAAACCACTATTGCTTCGTCCTTCGGATGGGACGTAAAGCTGGAGGTCCCGTGTGTTGTGTAATGCACGTAAAGGAACCCAGAAAGACTTATCGCTAAGAGAAGGGGTTTGCCCCGGTATTTCTGGAGGATCAAGACAGCTACTTTCTCGTGGTGATCCGGCTAAGAGAAAAAAAGACCTCTCGAACTTAAGCTGTCAATCCGGACTTCGGTCCATTCAACAACAACTTACAATTCAAATTAATGTAGCATTGGTAATTAAGACTTCACAATATTATCTCAAATCAATTATTGATACACTGCAGCTATTTACAAGTTTTACTTGCATACACAAATCTACACCAAAATAAGACAAATATAATATAACATGAAAGAAAGAATGCAAAAATCCAACCAAGATATTAACTATTGTTTAACAAAAATTTGTGTATAAAATTCCAAAATTGGAATTATTGTGATGTCATGATCGATAGCTACAAATTAGAACAAATTACCCAACGTGTCTCCTGGAACCTATTAAAAGAATAAATATGTGGTTGGCTGTTTTTAACGTACGTTTAAAACCGGCTCATGGGCCTGGACGCATTTGACAATATCCAGGCCCATGAGCCCATTGAATACGGTGAATTTTGTACACTCTAAAATACAGACTCGTTTGTTGTATTGTGCATGCCTTGTAAGGTTTCAACCAATAAAAGTGTAAAGCGACCAGATTTCATGTGACGTCGGTTTAAAACTGGCCCCAGTGTTTTATCATCCATTTAAAACCGGCCATGTGACGGGCTCTCGACCAATAGGAATGGGTAAACTGTCTAAGGTATTAAAAATGTGGATTGCTGGTTTTAAGTATGTAACTGGTTCGTTGGCCTGGACGCGTTCGGCTCGGGCATCAACAATGTTCAGGCCCATGAGGTTAAAACCATTAAAAAAAGTAAAATTTTCCAACAATTTTGTTAAACCAGTTCGCGCCGGGATTATTTTAACATCGCCAAGCCGAGGGGCGGGATTATTTTTATCGAAGCTCGATCCGAAGCGGGTTCAGGCTGATAGTGCCGGGAAGCACACCCACGCATTTTTGGCCTTGCTCGCTGCTGACATACATTTCCGAACTTGAACTTGGCGTGTTTATGCGTCATCCCTTTTGAAATTGGGAAATTGTTTGCGTTTATATATGTCATCCGGCGCGAACTGGTTAACAAGTTTACCTCGTGTTTTGAGGAACACCCCTTTAGCTATTTTTATTGGTATGAGCTTCATGCACATGCCCTTATCAGGAGATAGACGCACGCGCGCGTTCCACCTGCTGATGAGGCATTGAGACTATTAATATACAGACTCATTGGTTGTATTGCACATGCTGTGTGAGGTTTCAACCAATGAAAGGAATATTGACCAGACTTCATGCGACACCGAAAAGCGTTTAAAGCTGGGTGGGCCATGTTTTATTGGCCGCTTAAACACACTAACGTGTCGGGCTCTCGGCCAATAGGAATGGCTAAACTGTCGGCGTGTTTTGGTTCCGTGGCATGGCCTCGCAAATTATTATTATTATTATTATAAGTTCAGGACAGGTCCAACAAGTCAGGCTTGTACATAGTTCGCTTAACCAGTTCGCGCCGGGATTATTGTAACAGTCACCGAGCCGAGGCACGGGAATATTTTTTACGAAACTCGATTTGAGGCGGGTTCAGGCCGATCATATGGGAAGTACACCCATGTTATTTTCGGCCTTGCTCGTCGTCGTGTGTTTACGCGTCATCCGTTTTGAATATCGGGGAAAATTGTGCGTGTATGTATATACGTCCTCCGGCGCGAACTGGTTTATCCGGGCCTGCCGCTTCGGAAGGGGGTCCCAATCTCTCCTCTTAAAGCCGGCGGAGAGAATCCCAGACCGTCTGGAAACTGGGAGGTTTCGGATTCGGGTCTTACTTATCCAAACTGCGCAGATACAGAGCCTTGTCTAATGTGAAGACAGGTGCTGGCACCTGTTTCCACAGCTGTACCTGGCCGTCCTTTTGTATTCGGGCATCCATATCACTCAGTGTTTGGTTCACCACAGTCAAGATGCTCAGCATGTCGGTCGTATTGTGAAGCTTGGTCACCTGGTCCACTAATGCATTGACATACCAGGAACCTTCCCTTTTGCTACGGTACGAGACGTATCCCGGCACAGAGGCGTAGCTCATTAGAAAGTCGGCTTCGTTTGGTATTGTTTTGGGTATGCCAACACCTATGCCATGCGGCTCATCAGTTTCTGGGGCTTCTACTCCTTCTTGCTCGGTTGTGCCTTGACAAGCCTGGAAGGTAATCACGTAAATAGCAAAATGAACTCGTTATTTGCAGGGTAATCACGTAAATAGCAAAAGAACTCGTTATTTGCAGCGTAATCACCATTGGGGTGCTCTACCAACTGTCAGAAGCCACAAACCCGTAATTGCCATTTGGCCAGGGATCACGTCCAAAGTCACGATACTAGCAACATCAGCAATGTTGAACTGGCCTGGATAATAGCAAACAGGGATCACTCAAAGAGGTTACAGCCTTTTTTGTTTAATACAACATTTTAAATGAACCACAAAGGAAACTGACTAGGTGCAGTTAAATGCTATTTTTGAATTTTTTTGAAAAATTGAACAAAGAAATTGACTGGAGGGTGGGTTGAACCAGCGACCTCCGGATTGCTTTTCAGTGCTCTACCAACTGAGCTGTCCAGCCCTGTTGACTGTTTACCAAATTAGTCAATATCTTGTTCAGGGGCCGTAGGGAGAAAAGGTCCAACAACTGATACAGTGTACTTATAAACTTACCTGTAAAAAGAACATTTTTGGCTTGCCAGCAAGACTCTGACATGAAATTCCTGAGAAAAGACCCAGGATCTGTTGTATCTCCACTGCTTTCCAGTCTGTGCCGTAGACTAGACCCAATTTTCCATGTGTCAAGATACAAACGGCGAGACAGTCATAGCCTCCGTGGTCAGTCTGGCTGACATTCTTGAACCAATCAAGCATTTCACTGGCGTGTAGATTATCCTTTACTTGCACTTTAAAATGAAGTTTGTTGAACAGATTGTTCAGTTTACCTGCACATACATGAAAGACGATATTGATAGGTGTCAACCTTATTATCAAATGATAAAAGTATGGAATTTGGCACACCATCATAGTTGGGGAGTCAGGTTGGCGTAGCGGTTCTTTCCTCGCCTTCCACCAGCGACCCAGGTTCGAATCCCGCCTAGGCCAATATGCAGATTGGGTTTTCAGTCCCTGCCTGATTCTGTGGGTTCTCCCCAGGATATTATTCTGAGGTTTTTCACCCACCTTTAAAACTGTACCTTTTTCTCATTATCTTCTCTCTACAGGTTTGTTTCAGGCTTGCGAGCTACAGAGGGATATTGAGGGGTCCTTGGTTTCGTTACCACAAAATTATAATAATAGTATGTCATCAGAAAGATATTTGGCTATGAAGGCCATCGCAGACATTGTCAAATTATAAAAGTATATAAATACAGTGGAACATAGATTTACCAAACTTTTGGCTATACCGAACACCAACCTTGGCTCCCAATTCTTGTGTACAAAAGTCAACGAATTTAACAAAATCGACCATCCTTTGCTCCTGATTTTTGTGTCAAAACATTGTTGTTAAAAATATGTCAAATATTTTTAGAAATCCACTGGGTATATCAAACGCTATTTAGGCAGTTTTTATTTCCCGAACGTCAAACTACCGGTGCTTTATGTTAAAGATGGCACCTGATGGATCGGCGGCTGAAAATCGCTATACTGAACGATTGATATACCGAACAAAATCTGTAGATCCCGTGATGTTCGTTATAGCGACGTTCCACTGTACAACATGGTTTGAGGGTGGGTAGTAGATAGCTCTCCGAGGTATCACGCGAACAATGCAAAAGTTAGCAATTTTATTTTCTCCAAATTTTTTTCTGGTTTTTGCTATGATATTCTTTATGAAAACGCAATTAAGAGAGTCAGCAAACAGACAAAGAAATCCAAATAATATACGCATATTAAATGAACAAGGATCACAGTGCGAATAGCAGCTGAATTGAATTCGTACTGCCATAGAAAGTACTGTTACTAGGTGAACGATGTATGAAGCCCATATGAGGCAAACAACATTTTGATTGACACATAACCTATGACACTACAGATTAGCACTAGAATCTCAAACCTGAGTCTGAGTCGCTTCCTGTACGCTCTTTTAATGTTCCCTCAAACTTGACATTGTTGATGATCAAACACAGCCCCCTTGGAATCCGTCCCATTCTGTATTCTGGTAGAGATGGCTGTACGATCACATTGCCGACTTGTCTCTCTGGAGCTGCAGTACGACAAATATAAAACATGACACTAGAGTTTTGTGGGTGTTGGATCTGCAGATCAGTGAGTATCTCCATAGGTTTTTTTTTTTTTTAAACCTTTGCTTTGTCTTTGGCTTCGCCTTAGACTCCCGAATCACCGAGAAGCAAATTTGAAATGGCAGCAAATGAAACTATTCCAATTTTTGGGTTCATATCAACTGACTTAATGTTTCCGAAACACAACAGGCACCAAAATGTGGCTGGAGTTATCACAGTTGGAAGCCTTAAATCATCATAAGCCTAAGACGAATACGAATTCAACAAGGCTCATAGATTCCACGATTTCTTGATAATAATTCTGTCCAGTATTTCAGCTTGATGAGGTCGTACAATAACTGGTGAACATTGTCATCCTATTCCTTACTACATTTGTTTTTTCAACACTATGCTTAAAACGGTCAAGTAAACTCAACATTGGTAAGCCTTCGGCTCGGTCATTAACGCGTCCAGGCTCATAAGCCGGTTAAACCGGCCAACCCTTAATTAAGCTTCATTCTTTTGCCATTCTTTATGAAAGTATGGAAGCCGTTGAACTCGGCGAGGCTCCATACTTGTTGGGGATAAACATGTAGGTACCCTGCGACATGATTGATTGATTGATTGATTATGGTTTATTACATTCATATCGTGGCCCAAATACATACAAATGGAGTATAAAACATAATAAAGACAAGTGAAAGTTATGGACCAGCAATTAAAACACAAATGATAAAATTGATACCATAAAATATGAAATGTTACAATTTACCAATAAAAAGATAGAACATGACTAACTTGCGCGATATTTTGGTAGTTGAGGTTGGAACATTTTGGGTGTTGTTACTTATTAACCAGTTCGAGTCAGGATTATTTTAACATCACCGAGCCGAGGCGCAGGACCATTTTTAAAGAAAGTCGATCCGAGGCGGGTTCAGGCCGATGGTACCGGAAAGCACTGACACCCATGCACTTCTGGCCTTGCTCACTGCTGACAGACATTTCCGGCCTTGCTCGTGACGTGTTTATGCGTCATCTGTTTTGAATCTGGGGAAAACCTTGCGTTTATATACGTCCTCTGGCGCGAACTGGGTAAAAAGCATGCATAGCAAAACTGTTTTGAGATGAGTACTGAAATAGCCTGGTAACAGGTTCCGGACGTAACAAGGACACTGTGTTCAAACCTAGTGGAATGTCCTATGGCCATATATCAAGGCAGATATGTTTAAAATCATACAGAGTATAAACAAATTAGTCAACAAGAACTTACCCGTCTCTTGCATGAATGATGGTTTATTGTCTCTATGTGACTCAGTGATACTCATTTCGTTCATTTTTTCACCGACATCATTCCAACCTGTATGAATCATTTCAACAACAAAATGCTACATTTGTCTTCTCGTTTTTTGTTTGCTCTATAATGTAGCAACTGACAATAGTTGAACAAATGTGACCTGTTCCAACAGAACCCGGACAAAGTTGACTTTTTAGTTTTTCAGATGTTGCTTTTTTTTCAAATTCTCTAGGTGCTCAGCTTTAAAATGATGTATCATTTACATATGTACCCCCACCCTATCTTCCCTGGGGTCTGGATTTAGTGATAAAACCCTGACAACCTTATTATGAGATAAACAGCTTTGAAGTTTAGAAAAGCGTATTATTTCTATACACAAATGTTTCACAAAATTGACAAAAAAACACACTTCTGGTAGACGGATTTTGTTCAAATTTGATGAGATTGTAGATTAATAGTGAATGACTTCTCAATAGGGATAAGACTATCTATCTATCTCATCAATTCCCTAATAAGGTAGTATATTATCCACATTTGAAGGTAGAAGTAACTAGACCATGTCATGATAACATTACAGGCTCAGTTTAGTTATTTCTCGGTGCGAAAGGACCCCTGACTGTGCTTCACAAAACAGGGTTTGCATGGGGAGCTAAAACTAATAGCCTAAATCGAGATATCTTGGTATCATTTTTCTTTTAGAAAGATTTTCCATCCATTGGTATAATAGTTTTGGCCTCAGAGTAGTGGAAGTATGCTTGACAATTGTTTTACTCGAATTGGCTTAAAGGTAGTATACACCATTGATGGTTGCTTGAATCATGAATGGGTAGATTTGAGGGGTTGTATTTTATAGTAAATATCGTTTAACTGACCTGTTTGAAGTTTTACAATCATGCTTGCCAGGAAAAGCACGAAAAACAGCGTTTGTTTTCAACCGGCGTCAAGCAATTATTCTTATATTTTCTTTGTTTTTTAGCGATCGCCGTCCGGCGATCGCGAATTTGTCTTTATAAAATTCAATTTTTCAGAATAATTATAGGATATCTAGCGCTATCATTTTGCTGGATGCCTAGATTCATTATTTACTTTCAAATGAGTAAGATATTTCTTAATAATTCGGTAGTAAATATTTTCGATATCTGCAAATGGTGTATCCTACCTTTAAGTTAAATATTTGACCCGACTCAACTCTACTTGACTTTACACTGACTCGACTCAACATCCTGACCAAGTGATTTGACGCGACTTGAGTCACTTAATCAGCGACTTGTTACTCTGATGAAGTCAATGTCAGTTACCAACATTAGTATTCTTACAAACTTACTGGATTGGTAGGTTTCGGGTCCTGTATCAGCCTGTGACATGGGCTGTTGTGCAGTGTGCTCGTGGTGTGCTGGCGGGGGATCTACAATCATTGGCTGATGAGTTATCTGCTCATCCAAGGATCGGATTTGCCGGGCCATGGGTTCTGATGGTCTTGTTATCCCTACAAATTAGTGAAACATTGTTGGGAATACTGCAGTCATATCTGGGCAGGTGCTCCAGTCTGCTACCTGTATCTTCTCAACAGGTTTTTCAACTGGATTCAGTGTAATTCACTGGTGCGAAATACGGTACCCTCTGGAGACTTGAACACAATGGGGACAATGGGAGTGAAAAGGTCTCCAAAGGGTAATTTCTATAGATAAATAGGTCTCCATTAGGAATTTCACGAATTAGATTTTTGGATTATACTTAAATTACTAAAAAATAGGATTAGAATGTGGGTTAGGGTTAGTGTTTGGGTATAATATAGGGTATATTGTGTCGAAATTTCAACCCAGGAAAGTCATTGTGGTTAAAATGGGAGCATTTTGAAAAAACGTGCTCGACATTTTAACAATTTTGTACACAAGTACAAAGCCATGTCTCCACAGTGATACAAAAACGCGAATTTGTGATCTTTTGGTTCACGTATAACGAGAAGACAATGTGAAGAAATTACAGTTTTAAAGGTGGGAGGAAATTACGTAGGGACTAAAAAGCTAATCCACATATTGGCAAAGGCGGGATTTGATAAACCAGGCCACAGTGGTGAATGGCGAGGAAAGAACCACTACGCCAACCTGACTTTCAAAGTAATGGGGATAGAGGAAGGAGAAAAGACTTTGAAAGTTTACCTTTTAGCCATTCTGACAAGTCCACCCGTCCAACAGTCTTAAGTACTGAAGCGAGTAGATTGACAGCATCGGTGCCTGCGTTCAACTTGGAACGCCACGTCCAAAGCATGTTGTAGGCTTTTTCTTCCGAGCGGCGAAAGTCAAAATCTATTTTACGTAATATGGGGTACTCAATCTGCAAGAATGTCCCCATTTTTGTCCAGTCTGCTGTGATCCGTTCGGCCAGTTGCACTAGAACCTGGTCTGGTATGCCACGATCTGCCGGGGATAGAGAGATTCAATTGTAAAACATGATGTATCATAATGTCTTTAACAGTCTATCGAAGTTGGATGCGGATTACCATAGTTTAGCTGACAATCATTGAAGAAGCTTAATATCCTTCGTTCATAAATACCTGGTTGCTATAAAAAAAGTTAGAATGTGTTGAACGCGACTTTATAACCAGTTCCCGCCGGAGGATGTATGTACACGGAGTTAGGACGAGTGGGAGTTAGGACGAGTGGGAGTTAGGACGAGTGGGTGTTAGGACGAGTGGGTGTTAGGACGAGTGGGTGTTCGGACGAGTGGGTGTTCGGACGAGTGGGTGTTCGGACGAGTGGGTGTTCGGACGAGTGGGTGTTAGGACGAGTGGGTGTTAGGACGAGTGGGTGTTAGGACGAGTGGGTGTTAGGACGAGTGGGTGTTAGGACGAGTGGGTGTTAGGACGAGTGGGTGTTAGGACGAGTGGGTGTTAGGACGAGTGGGAGTTAGGACGAGTGGGAGTTAGGACGAGTGGGAGTTAGGACGAGTGGGAGTTAGGACGAGTGGGAGTTAGGACGAGTGGGAGTTAGGACGAGTGGGAGTTAGGACGAGTGGGTGTTAGGACGAGTAAACATTCTTAATAAGATGCGTCTCAGTTTTTATTTTTGAAATCGGCCGCAGGCTTCTCATGTGCATGCAAGTTTTCAGAAAGCACTTTTTGTATACTGGTGCGAGCATAGCGTCCTATAAAACATTTTATAACACCTCACTCACAGATTCTGTGTCTTGATTGGCCGAGAGCGCGTCACGTGTCACTTGCTATTTTTACTATTTTTTACTTGCGCTCCAAAAAGACTATACCACGCAGCCTCGTTCTAAAAAAGTACTATGCGCATAGCAACACACGTACTATGCGCATTGCAACGAAAGCGTGACTGAAACCCAGACGTGTGTTTCGGTGCATTGCGTAAACATTGCTCTATCACCCTCGCACCCGTTCATCAAGGCAACAAAGTACACGTATAGTTTGATCACTGAATTCGGAGATTTTTTGTCATTACTATACTTTCAGGAAGCTTAAATTGTGCAGAATCTGTGAGTGAGGTGTTATAAAACAAATATTGACTGCTTTATTTCGCGGTATAGTAAAACTAGCCTCCCTCGGTGATCCATGGAGCATTCTATTTTCCCTCGGCTTCGCCTCGGGAAAATAGAATGCTCCATGGATCACCTCGGGAGGCTAGTTTTACTATACCACTCAAAGCAGTCAATATTTGTATACTATTTACCAGATACTGGAGGAAGAGTATGTGTAGGCATGAGTGGTGTGTTGGTGACGAGGAAATCACTTGGCTTCATGAGCGCTGGCTGACTGGACCATACATCAGCAGGTTGGTATTGGACTTCTTGAGGGGCCACCTTGCTTTGATGATGTTCGGATGTAAATGCAGACTGCTTGTGGTTCCTTGCCATATCTACACACGGAATGAGAGGAATAGAGATGGTTCGATCATTAAACACAATAGATCTTCCTTTTCTACTCTATAACCTCAGGCAGCACGTGGTTAAACTCTGGAAGGTATATCCCCTTATTTGCACAGCTGTAACGAGTCACTGATTTTTGTGAATCAAGTCGAGTCGAGTCGAGTCGAGTCAAGTCATTTTAACCAGTTCGCGTCGGATGATATATACGTATAAGTTTTTCTGAGATTCAAAACGAATGAGGGAGAAACATGTCATGAGCAAAGCCGGAAATATCTGTCAGCGACCGGTCCACAGCGAGCGAGACCGGGTGTGCTTCCCACTGATCGACCTAAGCCCACCTCGGACCGAGTTTCGTGAAAAAAAGGCCATACTGAACGGTATACGGTACTACACACAACAGTAACTTGGAAACATACCATTGACTGTTTCTGCGAGATCCATGCGGTAACAAAGCTTGAGTGCCTTGGAGAGAACCCCATATGCATCCTCGCTGTACGACAAACTGTGTCTCCACGTGAAAAGCATTTGCCTGGCTTTGTCTTCAGTGCCGTGATTATCTTGATCTATGGCCTCCAGTACATGATGGCCCAACAGGAGATAGGTCCCGAGCTTACGCCATTCCGATACCAAACGAGAACTGAGATGAACAAGCTCAATATCAGGAAGGCTGCCTTGACTCTCTACATCGACAAAGGAAGGAATGGAAAGAAAGTATGCTGAGGTTACTTCAACAGTTGTCTACAAAGTCTATGGAAAGTCAAGAGTAAGTATTTCCTAACAAAATTGGCAATGTTTCTCTGCCTTAGATTCAATAAGCCCAGATAACGGTCGGCGCGCCCCAAATGAACAGCTCGGTCTTGGAATCCAGACTGGCTTGCTAGACCAATAGCAGGGTGCAGAGAACGCTCCCCCGATTCCCGACTCATGATTGGCCACCCCAAAATGTTATCAGATCAAGGGAGGGTTACGTCCCGAACAAATACAGGCTGGGGCGGCATGGCCGGTTTCTTTTGAGATTTTACTGTGCAAGCGGTTGTGAACTATAGCGGCAGGCCGCGGGTGAAACACAAAGAACAACTTCACAACCGCGGTTGGTCGTAGAACAAATTTTATTTAATAGGCCTACTCAGATGTTTTAAGCTACAAATAAAGACGACAGCTTTTCTAATATACTAAAGCCCTGAGATTTTCTGGATAATCCGACACTCTTTCAGTGTTTTCGATATCATTTAGGAACATCGAAATTTAGATACATCAAAATTTTTGATATATTGAAATGTTGATATTTCGATATGATTTTAAAAAGTGACATCGGCGATATCGAAGTCAAAATAGTATCCAGTTTTTGAGTAATATCGATATATCGACGGACGTTAAGTGAAAGCGAAATAAATCTTGTTCAGTGTGAACATGCACAGATGAAATACTGAACTGGCCTAGATATTATTGCAAGAACTCACCAAATTGGTAAATTCTCTTCACCATCTGAATGTTTCCAGCCAGGTTTAACAGCTGCGACAAAAGCTCTAAATTGGAAGGTGCAAGTCTCCCACGCTCCTCAAGAAGTGTGAACAACTGGTAGACATTCCGAATTTTGCTGACTGCCTGCCGTCCAACAAGATCTTTGCATGCTTGATTGAAGGAGTTCATCTCTGCATTGGATGTGTTATCCGCTATCTCAAGGAGTAAAAGCCTGCAAATTAAAACCATTACAATAAATCCGTCTGTCCGTGTTTTAATTACCTCCAGAACAGGGCACTGTATGAATTTGAAAATCGGCAGGTGTATTGCTCAGGACCCAAGAATGTGCAGTGTCAAGTTGTTTGGATGAGCGGTTCTCAAAAATACCAAAACAGCAAAACCGGATGCCTATAGACCCACAGACGCGGCGGCATTGACAGCCAAGTACAGCTGCACATTTTGAACAGGCACTGCACTCTATACGGCCACATTTGCGGGTCGGGTCTACCGGGAGCCCAAGCAATTTGCCCTTTCCAAACAGGCACATTTTGAACGGGCACTGCACTACATGTAGTTATAATCAATTGCAACATATGTCCAATTCGGGCGATTCACAATGCAGTGCGCCACCAAGCGTTTGACTCAAAAGAGCCACTTTTAAACTTTACGATCGACTTCTTCCGTATATCATACTGTAGTGAAATATCTATTCTTCGTTGTTCACGCGAGGTACAACACAAACATAAATGTATCCGGAAGCGTCGTTGATTAAAACATTGTTATTTGCAGAAAAAAAATGAACTTTAATCGTGCACGTCCAAAAAGACGTAAAAACTGATGAGTTCATGCAAAATGAATACCGTTTTTCAAACTGATGCCGACTTTTTCCCATGATGCACTGCGGGTATAGCAGGATTTGCGCCTCCAACGGCAGCTTCTAGGTATTGTGAATCGCTCGAATTGAACCCAAGTGCGATTGAATTTGGAATATTTGTTGCAGCAGAAACTAGAAACAGCACGCACGTATTGAAGGAAGACTGGCTTTCATCGTGGCTTGTGCACACTGATAATTTGTGTGAACACACAACCTTAACCACCAGGTAGGGGGCTACTTACAGAACTGTAAAGTTTGTACAAAACTGAGACCCTAATTGAAGCTTGCTGCGGCAGACTAGTCAAATTCGTTTGAAAACTGTAGCTTGAATATAACAAGACGATGCACGCGTGCACGAAAGAGTGGCAAAGTGCCTCAGTCGATAAACAGCGATGATGGCTGGGTGGATACCTTTGCGATGTTGGCGTTGAAAATGTTCGTAAATTTCACCTTTTCTTTTTACATTTGAGACAATTTAACCGAGGGTGCCTATCCCCACCATGATAGCGCATATAAAATACTGGGCCAAATAATTTTGTCCCAATGCGAAAATTATTGCTTAAATTTAACGATGGTCTGCCACAGCAATTTTTAAATTGGTCTGGAAGGTAAACAAAAAATATACAGTTCTGGAAGTACGGGAGGGGGAAGGGGGTAACATGGCCTTAGCTATTAACAAGAATGCCCACCTGTACTTGCTGATGTGACCTGTACGTACTTCCTTGACATAGTGCCTAGTGCAATACAAATGGATGATACTCAGAAGGTCCTTCCGATGGATCAACTTCATTAGCTCCCACAAGAGACTGACATTGTCAGCTGCAATCATCGACTGCTTCTCAAGCTCGTCAAAGATGTCTGTGGCCTGTCGGACACGCTCCAGTTTAGCTTTTGCGATGCCAAGATCTGCCGTGATAAAGTTGAGCTTCTGGCATTCCTCGGTGCCAAGTCCATCATCCAGCTTCTTCAGGAGGTGACGGAAGGCCATGGGATCGGCAACGACGGCATCCGTTGCCATGGATGCCATGCTCATCTGCACCAAAACAAAACAATCATATAGGGCTAATCACATTGGTTATCCAGATCGTGCCGGGATTTTTTTAACATCACCAAGTTGAGGGGCGGGATTATTTTTAACGAAACTCGACCCGAAGTGGGTTCAGGCCGATAGTGCCGGGAAGCACACCCGCGCATTTCTGGCCTTGCTCGCTGCTGACAGACATTTCCGGCCTTGCTCATGGCGTGTTTATGCGTCACCCGTTTTGAATCTGGAGAAAACTTGCATTTATTTACGTCATCCGGCGCGAACTGGTTAAGAATGTAGTATCCCGACGCTACTTCAACGGTTGTGTACAGTGGAGTCGAGAAATTGGAAATGTTTCTCGGTCCCAGATTCATGTCTTTTCAAAATTTTTGCGTATCTTTAGCACTGCTTCCCAAAGAAATTGTGTGCGTACAAGCCTGCAGAGTAATAACAAAAAACTGCAGGCACAGGTTTGTGAAGACATGAGTAGGGAAGCTGGTCTATCTTGTGTCATTTACGGGCGCACTGTGTGAAAAGGTTTTATGCGACGTGTACAATATCGATTACTGTCGTCCGTCTGTCGTCTTGACTTTGGCAAAAACTACATTTAGTAGGACTAGTTATATTCCCAAGCAAGAGCCTAACAGTTCTGGAACTGGAAGTAAGTTGGGAGTAGGGCTCCAATACAGAAGACAAAGGAAGTACTTAAAGGTAGTATACACCATTGGTAATTGCTTTAATTATCATGAATGGGTAGATTTGGGGGGTTGTATTTCATGGTAAATATCGTTTAACTGACTTTTCCGAAGTTTTACAATCATGGATGCCGAGAAAAGCACGAAAAACAGCGTTTGTTTTCAACCGGGGTCGAGCAGTTATTCTTATGTTATCTTTGTTTTTTCGCTCTCGCCGTCCGGCGAGAGCGAATTTTTCTTTATAAAATTCAATTTTTTTGAAGAATT
This sequence comes from Crossaster papposus, assembly GCA_037893245.1. NCBI lineage: Eukaryota > Metazoa > Echinodermata > Asteroidea > Velatida > Solasteridae > Crossaster > Crossaster papposus. The sequence continues at coordinate 161,228 of JBAIAA010001135.1, forward strand.
ACAGGATATCTAGCGCAATCCTTTTGCTGAATGCCTAGAATCATTATTTACTTTCAATTGAGTAAGGTATTTCTTAATAATTCAGTAGTAAATATTTTCGATATCTGCAAATGGTGTATACTAAGCAGTTGAGCTACACACCTAGTATAATTAATGTCTTGTTAAAATAAAATGATCCTGTTTAGGGGCTTTACTTACCATGCTTTTAACTTAAAGTTGTAACCAGTCAAAATGTGGAGTTAAATAAAAGGACGATTTGTACTGTGTCATGACCAGAATTCAGACTGTTTACAGTTTTGTTTTGCTCGAGCTAGCTGGCACATTGGCAGTACTATCGGTAGTCTAAAGTAAACCAAGGTACAACAAATCATAGAGGAATAACAACCAAAATCATTAAAAGATTTCGATTCGACAGGTGATGACCTGGCAGAACCTAGCCCGCGATTCAACACGCGATTCAGCCCGCGATTCAGCCTTCGATTCAACCCGCGATTCAGCCCGCGAATCGGCTGACCGCAGCCGTTTATAGAAATGTAGAATCCATGCGACAAAAGGAGGTGCTGATTTGAAACTAGATTCACAGATTAGATCAACGAATTTTTGAAAAAGGTACGGAAATTAATCCCCAATTAAAGATTAACTTCCACAATAACTACCAGCAAGACTATAAATAGTATTCTTAACACTTTTTTCCCCAAACAATTGCCATTATATTAGTCGATTCCAGAGAACCTAATTTTGAAGCGTTTCTCGTAACATATTACTTTCGAATCAATAAAATGCCTTCTTAAAAAAAAAAGTGTACCGCACATGTTTTATAAAATACTTATTTTTACTTCATTATCCTAATTATCACCTTCCTGGGCACACTTAATTTAAGCAAGGGCGTATTCCAATAAGCCGATCCGTTCCAAAAGGCCTCTTAAAGAAGCAACGTTTTCAAAAACATCTGAAAAAGGCGCTATTTTACGTTTCAAGAAAAATGCCGTCTTAAAAAAAAATGTACCGCACATGTTTTGTAAAATACTTATTTTTACTTCATTATCCTAATTATCACCTTCCTGGGCACACTTAATTTCAGCAAGGGCGTATTCCAAAAAGCCGATCTGTTCAAAACGGCCTCTTAAAGAGGCAGCGTTTTCGATAACATCTGAAAAAGGCGGTATTTGATGTTTCTAGTAAAATGCCGTTTAAAACAAAAAGTGTACCGCACATGTTTTGGAAAATTAACTTGTTTACTTCATAATCGTAATTGTCACCTTCCTGGGCACACTTAATTTCAGCAAGGGCGTATTCTAATAAGCCGATCCGTTCCAAAAGGCCTCTTAAAGAGGCTACGTTTTCGATAACATTCTGAAAAAGGCCATATTTTAATGTTTCTAGTAAAACGCCGTCTTAAAAAAAAAGTGTACCGCACATGTTTTGTAAAATACTTATTTTTACTTCATTATCCTAATTATCACCTTCCTGGGCACACTTAATTTCAGCAAGGGCGTATTCCAAAAAGCACTTTCAGAATTGATTATTTCTTGCCATTTCAAGAAATGTAGTGTTTGTAAACGCACAATTTATTGCACTGTGGTCGACATTTGTTTTATCGTTCACTTCCGTTAGTCAAACAAAATTGGGATTCTCAATACTGTCTGTGGTCTGACTATGTTTATGCACTCACGCACTCTCAAATTTGCATCCCTGTGGAGACATTGTTCTCGTGTACAAACTGCTAAAAAAGTCGGGCACCTTTTTCAAAATGCTCCTATATTTCAACCACAATTAATTTCCTGGGTTGAAATTTCGACCCAATATACCCTATATCATACCCTAACCCTAACACTAACCCTAACCCACATCCTAAACCTAGTTTTTGAGTAATTTGAGGCACACTCCAAAAATCTAATTCGTGAAATTCCCTGTGGCGTCCTATTCATCTATAGAAATTTACCCTCCGGCGTCCTTTTGTCTCCATTATACACATTGTGTTCAGGTCTCCAGAGGGTACCGAATTTCAGATCATGGCCCCGCACGAGTAGAGTACACTCTCTAGACTATAGTCTAGGCTAGTGCGGGGTAGTACGTCCGATTACTTTTGTAGTCGTTGTGAGGGTGAAATCTGATATTTCTTTGGGCAAACATTTGGGAAAAGTGGCATTTTGATTTAAATGTAACAAATCCAATGGAACTCCCTAGGACCCTACTATCGCAAGATCATGTCCATGTTAAAAAAGCGATATTTTGGTCCTAGTTAATCGGACTAGGGATATTCGTAAATGTCGGGCCAACAGATGGCCATAACTTTGGATTGTTGAACCACTCTTCTTCAGGAATTAGGTACAGATTTTTTAGAGTTATTTCCCGATATATTAGTTTTCTATCAAAGCGAACTCTGTCTTCCTTTTGGAAGGTCTGTCGTGTAGGTCGTCAAAGGTTTCAAACCAGTACATGTATTTTGTTAACCCTAACCCCCTAGGCATAACTTTGGGCTAAAGAACTGCGTACTACAGAATACTATTTTGTAGCATTGGGTCTCTCCGTGACTGATGATTGGGTGTGTACTGACAGAGTACAGATACTGCCAACTACAAAATAGTGGTAATACAGGTCAGTAATACTTACCTGGCAAAAAATGCAGTAGTCCAGCGGCCTTGACCCATTGTGTCCCAAGTGACAATTTTTGCTGTAGAGTTTAGAACACCTTACACAGCATACATGGGCCATGCACACTCAGCAAGCAGAGGGACCCAATGCTAAAAAGTACTACGAGTGCAATAAGGGGTGAAGTACCAAATACTAAAAATTACTACAGGCATTGCACACAAGTCAGTGAGAGTACTGCATACTACTTTTTACTACTAGTAGTAAAAAGTAGCATTAGGTAGGGTTAGGGTTAATGTAAAAATCAACGAACGAAAAAGCAAATGCGTCCTCTAAAATAAATGCGTCGACGCGTTGCCAAAACTTTATAATTTGCCGCCGCACTTTCCTGCCAAGGCACTTAGTTTAATTTTGCCTACCAGGTGCACATCCCTGCGCGTATGACGTAACACGTAAACAAAGGAATGGGTCTCGACCCCGCACTAGAGTACACTCTACATGTAGCTCTATACCATGCTCTATACTGATCTTGAATATAGAAATGCAGTTCACCTTTAGCTGAAATCACCGTGTAATTTTCGGGTAATTTCCGTGAAATTTTACGGTGTTTAAAGGGTGAAACCGCATTTCCATTGTTCAATAACTCAGCCACTAGAAATATGACCACAGATGGCCAGTCTAAACAGATGGACATGCACAAGAAGTCTAGTCTTTTAGTCTTAAGTAAATGAAACCATGATGTGTGGCTCACTGCAAAATATTGAAGTAAACTGTTAAAAAAAAAAAAATGATTTAACTTAATATTGAGACTTATTAAAACTTGGCTCAAGAAATTACTAAGTAGGACCTACCTTGTTTTTGCCTTGTGAAAAGGCACATGTCATATCATGGAGGAATAAATATTTGTTTGCATGTTGATCCTTTAAGGCTAGAGTCACAGTTTATAAGGAAGTACATGTACTCACATATTGGCCAAAAATGGAGCAAGGAACAGAGGTATCCTTCAAGAGTAATATTGCTTGTGATGCCCTGCTGTAAACCTCACAAACACTAGTTGGTCTAATGTTGTGACACCGTCCTCAGTGACTCCCTATGAGAAGTCGTGTTACCGAAAACAATCCACAGGGTCTCCTGATTAATTATTACATTGGAGTATGTTATACAATTACAATTGAGCCTAGGTAGGATACAACATTTGCAGAGTATCAAACATTTCTACTAACGAATTATTAATAAATATTCTACTTATTCAAAAGTAAATAATGATTCTACTATACATTCTGCAGAGGAATTGTGCTAGATATCCAGTAATTTTTCCGAAAAATTGAATTTTATTTAAAAGAAAAATCACAATTTACAACTGCCCGACGACGGTTAAAAACGAAAGTTTTTTTTCTTGCCATTCATGATTGTAAGATTCAGACAGGTCAGTTTGAAACAATATTTACTAAGGGAATAAATGTGTGTTCGAGAGGTTTTAACCACTCTGTTTAATACCGCTTGGAGTCTGGGTGCTGATAATTACCCGAGCCGAAGGCGAGGGTAATTATCAGCACCCAGACTCCAAGCGGTATTAAACAGAGTGATTAATACCGACCGAACACACATTTATTCCCATTCATAAATACCTTTTTTGTAAAATTCAGCCAAAAAAGCCCCGAAAATCACGGCAAATTGTCGCAAGTAAATTTCGGTGTTTCGCCATTCTGTGTGTTTTCCCCTATCCATGTTCACGGGCCACTGTCAAATGACATGTTTCCGCCTCTGTCGCTCTACGTCACAATACTTTATATAGACTGGATAGGCCTCCGCGTCTAAATGGCGTACGCGCGCGTGTTTTTTTCAAAGGGAAAAGAACGAACGTGACGCGACCGCGTTTGTGCACGATTTATGGAATTTTGTTTAAAAGTGGAAGACTTTTTTTCTTAAATTCGTCATATTTGGAGGAAAACAGGATTTTGCACCCGAATGGTTCAAAATAGATAAGAACAATGGTCTGCGCAGCAGTGAAGTGCCCGGAGAAGGATGTCCATTAAGTTGTCCATGTGCAGGGGCTTCTTTTGTTGCCAACTGGTTTTAAACACTTCTAGCCATGTCTTTATCGTCCGTTTAAAACCGGCCACGTGACGGGCTCTCGACCAATAGGAATGCCTAAACTGTCCCAGGTATTTATGAATATAAAATAAATACAATCCTCCCCCCCCCCCCCCCCCCCGAATTCACCCATTTCTGACAATTCAAGTAATTAGCAATGGTGTATCCTACGTTAAAGTTGCGTTTCTTTTTTGGTTAGTACAGTGGAACGCCGCTATAACGTACATCACAGGATCGTATATTGATCGTTCGGTATAGCGATTTTCAGGTGCTAGTCCATCACGTGCCTATTTTTCAAGATGGCGTCCGCCCTTATAGCGCCCTCTTGTGGCCTACACACAATTCTTATTCATCACATTAAATTATAAAGCAACTGTTGGCTTTTCACCCAACACTCTTTAACATAAAGCACTGGCCAGTTGACATTTGGGAATTAAAGTCGGCCTAAATAAGCCTTATCGCAAATACCGCTTGAATGAATTCGCAAAATAGATACAAAGCACTGTGGGAAGGAAAAGGGAGCAGTATCTGCTCCTTTTCTCTTCCCACAATTCTTGTTATCCATTGTGCAAATTCACTCAAGCAGCTAGTACACCTAGCGATAAGGCTTATAGCGTTAAATATACCCAGTGAATTTCTAACAAATCTATTGACTCATTTTAAACAATATTTGGTACATGTACATAAATGTTTTTACACAAAATATTTGGAGCCAAGGATTGTGTTCGGTTAAATTAATAGCCGAATGTTCGGTATAGCGGTGTTCGGTATAGCGGTGTTCCACACTGAAAAATTAGATTGAAAAACTGAATACGTGTTTTTTAATTAAATTTTTTTCTATAGATGTAGTACCAACATGTAAGCAGTAATGGCGTCCTCTGGATCAATAGGAGGAATGGCAGGGTCCAATCAAATCTGCCTAAAAGACGCAGAGGCAGCTGCATTTCAGAAGCTGAGAGATGCAAAGACGTGAGTATACTAGAGAAAACAAGACACCGAGATACAAAAATGGAAAGTATCCTGATGCTACTTCAGCGGTTGTGTACAAAGACTATGGAGAGTATAGTCCCATACTTGTGGCTTAAATACTAGACTTCCTTTGTATTGTGAGCCACACAGCTGCCATGTAAAAATGGAGAAAGGGCCAGAAAACATTCTGTTGCTATGGACGTGGACATAGTGCCATCAACCACCCCCAGAAAGATCAATGACGCATGCTCGATCTATGCACGACCAAATTAGCTGCCGTTGGTGGCGCTATGCAATCTTGTGCATGACTCCATCTTGTTAGTTATTGTTCTCGTATTTGTTTTTGGGGAAAGTATGAAATTGTCTCAGAAATTACAGGAAAGCTATAGACAGTTTGAAGATACAGAATCCCCAAGTTTTGCAACTTTAACAAGGTCAGAACTGCATGAAATGATTATCAAGTGAAAACATAAGCCCAAATCGCGTTTTTTTTGTACCTGTTCGCCATTTTTACATACGGCCGCTGTGTGGCTCACATTACGGAGGAGGTCCAGTATTTAAGCCACAGTATGGGGCTATGGAGAGTCAAGAAAAAAACAATTTTTTAACAAGATTAGAAATTGTGTCTTTTCAACATTTTTGCACTGATTGACCTTTACTGAGATGATATATAAAGGAAAAAACAGCATTGTTTCCATAATAATTGATTTTCTCACAGAATAATATTTTCAATTTCATCTCATCATTCCCCCCTTCAAACTATATATAATTTAAAAGTGAACAAAGAAATTGGCGCTCTACCAACTGAGCTATCTTGCCCATTTCTTGTTCACTTTGAAATTTATGCAAATTTACCTGGTCAGTCTATCTGGTTTATTTGTGTATTATAAGATAAAAGGTCGTATCCCCAATAAGTGATCTCCACATTGTCGCTTCCAAGGTTGTATCGTAAAATTGGGTCTGATCCCTGGCCACACAGCATTTTGGTTTTTATGACTTCTGACTATATAGCGCCTTTGAACAAAGATACTGAAAATTTGGGAGACCGCCAACATAGGGCAAGATGGCTTGTTTGATAGGGCGCTAGTCCGAAGGTCGCAGGTTCAAGTCCCGCCTTGCCAATTTGTTTGTTTACTTTGAAATTTATGCAAATTTACCTGTCAGTTTCTCTTGTGGTTTATTTGTGTATATAATTTCATAACAAATTATTTTTTTCCTCTTATTTTTACTCAGCCCTGATGAGAGACAGAAGGCTCTAAAGACATGCCGTAAGATAATTTGTCATCTTGTGGATAGCTGCTTGACAGACTTGCAAAAAGGTCAGTGTGTCCGCCGGTTAAAAAGTTGTGGACATTATTTCAAGACCTTTTTTAGATGCCCGTATAACCAGTTTGTGTCGATTGCCGTGTATACACGCAAAGTTTTCACAAAGGGCGGAAATATCTCCCAGCGACTGGCTCGCAAGCAAGCGAGTCCAGAAATATCAGGGTGTGCTACTCACAAATGCCGGCCTCGACCCAGATCGGATCGGATCGGATCGCGGTTTGTGAGAAACAAAATCCTGTGCCTGGTCCTGGTCAATCCCAAAATAATCCAGAACTGGTTAAAAAAGAGAGCATTTTTAGAAAGAAAAAAAATCTGCAGTAAAGTGAGCATAGTCTACTTTTAATAACCCTATATCTCTACCCCATTTTTCTTACACATAACCCAGGCCTTCATTTTAAAGGAGCGCGATCGCGCTCGCGCTCCTCCGCGCTCCCTAAAATTTTTAAGGAGAGCAAAAAAAAGCGCTCCTTACAATTTTAACAAGAGCAAAAAAAAAAAAAAAAACGTCCAATTCCAATCAGCAACCGAGCCATAAACCACCGGACCGTAACAATTAAAACACCAAGCAGTAAACAAACACAGTTGAAACCCAACATACTGCTCTCTTTACAAGAGAAATAATACGGACCCAAAATAAATAATATGGCTAAGTTCCAAATACCTGGAATTCACGTTCATTGATTGTACCACACCAAACCCAAACACCTTGCGAGTTAAAACCGATTCCTCACCATGGAATCACCTACCCGCAACTGACGAGTGTCATAACAGTAAAGACACAAAAGCATTGCTATTGCTAACACAAGAGAATTTGCGATTACAATTCTCTCCTCGCACCCCCAAATAAAATCACATCAGATTTATCTTATACCAACAACGGTCATCTAGTCTTTCGTGTTCGCCCATTCCATTTATTTCGGACATAACGGGCCTAGACTAATTCGCGCTTAATTAAGCCATACAAGTCACAGAGAGAGAAATGTCACTGGATGGGAAAGCGCCATCATTCTCTTAACCAAAAGTTGAACTACTGGTGAATGTTGTGTTCCTTTTCTTGAGTATGTGTTTATTAAAGGCATAGACACCTTTGGTTGTCATTTTGAGTAACTACAGATAGTGTCCAGGGCCTTTAAACTTGCGTTTTGTTAGCGAGAGCAAATCACTCTCCTTAATTCATTGTTTTGATTTAAGGAGAGCGATTTTAAAATCACTCTCCTTTATTCACCTTTTGATTTAAGGAGAGCGATGCACAGCTCTCCTCAGATTTATTAAAATGAAGGCCTGATAACCTGAGCCCTGCAAAACACTGCAATTTCAAAGTGGTAAAACTCCATGTAACCTGAATCCTGCAAAATTTTGCAGTGGATTTGCCATTGAGCTATAAAAACAGCCAGACATGGAACAAACAGCTGCTACCTACATGTACGTGCCCAATTGACCATTTGCGTGTGAAATTTGAATAATATCTGGTACACGCTGACTCGTTCACACAGCTTGGCACAGTTTACATTTAAATTCTCCAGACCAAAGACACTGTTGTTATATCACGTGATTCGGGGCAAGCCTTTCGCTAGCAACCCCTGGCTCTGGAATGGTCTGGTGTCTTTGTACCATTCTCAACCATTGTGAACAATGTATTGGTGCTGCTGAGAGTCTCTAACGTAACTATGCAAGAGCTTGCCCCAAATGCATATGAAGCACGAATGTGGCAGAGAAAACCCCCCCTCTTTTGTGTTGACCATTGTGTTCCCGGAATCTCAGGAATTCCTTTTACGTTTCAAGGGGGGGTGGGTTAGGTTAAAATAGTGTTGAGTGCATATAAAGGATAAGAGGGGGTAAGAGGGGATATATCGGGATAAGAGGGGGGTACCCCTCTGCCACATATCGTGCTGGGTATACCCAAATGACGTGATCAGTGTATTTGGTCTGGATAATTTAAAGTCAAACTTTGCCAAGCTGTGTGAACAAGTCAGTGTACCAGATATTATTTAAATTCCACACGCAAATGGTCAATTACAATATGGGTCTGCACACGTGACATGACCCTTGGTATGCAAACGTTTCCCATCCTTGACACATAACTTACATCTTGACTGAAGATCTATGAAGAATGTGCATAGAGCATGAGCAGTGTGAAAGTACAAGGGAACAAAAACCTTCATTTGGATAAATACCCAAGTAACCTCAAATCTGCAAAAGCATTCAGTATTAGTTTAGGCTTTATGACCTGGATCCTGCATTGTCCTCCAGTGGCAAAACCCCAAATGCACTCAATCCTGCAAATTTCTCTGATGCATCAACTTCCAAGCGACCAACTTCCAAGCGACCTCAATCCTGCAAAATTCCTTGCAATTTGCAAATAGTATTTTAAAAGATTTGGGAAGGTTAGGGTAAAAAAAAGAAAAAGTAAAAAAATCACAATAATTTTGATTGTTAAATATTTAAATCGCAATAATTTATTTTATGGACAATTGTAACTGGTAGAGTGTGCAATAATAGTCTTATTTAGACCATTAAAATACTTGTTGTGTAAATCTCACAGATTGCAGAATAGCAAGACTGAATGATATTAACGATTATGCTTTACATGCACAAAGTGTATGTAAGTACTGTATATTTATAGAAACGTGTGCATTTAATGCATTTTTAGGTTACTACCCTCAAATACATGCGCATCCCGTCTCAACCGCTACAGATCTCATTTTTATATTTCACAAATACCATGAGTAAATCTGATGCCACTATTTAAACGAAATGTAAAAAACAAATCCATGTTATTGCAGATTATATCATTCCACCCATGCTGCAGTCACTACATTTGTTATCCATCCCCAAACGAATATTTTTTTTTGGTGTACAAATCATTTCACAACCAGTCACCAGATTATATGCAGTTTTGCATTTTGCCTTATGTTTGCTCCAGACTCAATCTTTGTTCTAGTTCTAATTCTTTCCGTCTGACGTCCCGACCCACAACAAAGCTGTTGACAAAACCTTCACAGTCACTGCAGCAAAGGAGTGGAATAGTCGGCCCTTTTCCATTGAAAGTGTTAATTCCCTGGAATAATTCAAGAAGATCATCAAGCCCCATCTGTTCCACTAATAATTAATTCTCAGTCAATTCTACCGGTGTTTACTGATTTATACTTTAATTTATTGTTTTGTAAGCATTGTGGTTTATTTTACGAATGAGAGCATTCTTAACCCTTTTTTCTATCAGAGTTCTTTACTGAGAGTCAGTGATACATGCCAAATCACTCCAGCTGCAGTGCATTGAGGGATTTTTGCATGTACAGTGAAGAGCACTTCTGTATGATAAATGGGCATATGGCTTTGCTTATCAGTGTAATATACAAGGTGGACCCAGCATGACCTAGTTGACCTGCAGTTTCCTATGGCATTTCTTGGAGTTCTTTTAAGGGCCTGAACAAACATAGTCCTCCATAGTGCTCCTGCCCCTTGTCCTTGACCTTGATCCCTCGTTTCTGGCAAACATCCTAGTAGATAACCCTGGCAACTTGTCATGCCTCCTCTTGTATTCCATCTGTGCCATCTTGTTGCCATCTTGTTGCATTCACAAACCAAATGAAATACAGTCTCATCTTTCTGCTCCCACATCCTACACATTTGTCCCTCTATCTTCGCCTTCATTACTTTCGTCCAAAGTGCCTGGTCCTGTGCAGCAGTTATCAAACCCCCCATCTCCTTCTTCAAGTCACCTCTCTTTAATCATCTCCAGGTCTTGTTACCTGCTACATGTACCTCTTCCGTGTCTCTCAGAAATTTCTTATAAAATGGCTTTCCTTCTCAATCTCTGAGCCTTTCCTCCTTCCTTTCCCTCTTGTACTCAACAGGATCAACTTCCTTTCCAACGACGAGTTTTTAGCCATCCTCAACAATCCATCCTGCGCCCGAGAAACATACCCTTAAAAACCTCTCTTCTCAATGTCAACACAGTCTGTCATGCTTTTAGAGTTATTTCATATGGCCAAAACAATTCCAGCAAATTTAAAACCAGTCTGTGGGCCTGACGCGGAAAAGTATTTGATTTCACACAGAATGACTTTTTTGTTTGATCTTATCGTTTGGACCACAGTTGCAGCCGAGTTATCCAACAGCCAGCTAAGCACCGTCATGCTCAATTTCCTCGACCAGTACTGCATTAGTCAGTTCCCCATCATGTTTGCTCGCACCAGTTTGACAATGTCTGGTGTCAGTGATACAACAGGGCCGTTAAGGCCGCAGTTAAAGGTGCCTCAGGATCCAGAATATCACATATGCAAAGGTACGAGACTGGGGGCTAGACCTGTTAAGGGTGGGTTTTCACGGGGCTTGCGAACGATGCGAATGCCAAAAAAATTGCAAAGTCCAACATTCGGAGAAGTTTTTCTCTGAATGTTTCGCGACAATGCAGTTTGTGCATAGTTCTCACAACGTACGTGCGAATGTCGTGTGTAGCGTTGCCGAACTATGGCCAGTCCACATACACGAAGAACATGCGACTAAAATGTGAACAACACTAATGTTGCACGAATCTCGGGAAACTTTTTCAAATTCCCGCCAAACTAAAAACGACTCCCGCGAACAATTGAGGACGCTTCCGAACCCCCGCCCCGCGAATGTTTGGCGAACATTTGGAACCTAAAATATGAATTTTCACTTTGCCATTTTTTCGGCATTTGCATCATTCGCAAATCGTCCGCGTGCCCCGTAAAAACTCACCCCAACTGTTAAACTGAATATAGTCTGGTTTTCTGCCCTGACAATATTTTCATGTCCAGACTTCTAAAATTGAAGTTCAGGTAGGCCGACAACAAAAATAGTTCACGACCGCAGTACACTGCGTAGCTATTTTTATATGATGCAAATGATGCAACAATTCAAATTATGACGGCTTTTTCCCAAAAGGCACATTGGCGTTAAATAGTGATATTATATTTTGTCTGGTGTTGATTTTTGCCAATGCAAGTTTTGATTTCATGCAAAACAAAAATCTGGATCGATGAGCTTTATTTTGTTAACATTGTTTGCCTTACAACCACATAACTCCCAGAAACACTCAAACAGTGCAAAAGTTAACGATAATACCCGACTGTCAATAAAAAGTGTTCAAAACATTTCGGACATTTTCAGGAAAAGGCAGCATTCCCCTTTTTTTTCGTCATGTGACACTGGACGATACTGGACCTCAAAATTCATCAGAAATAGTCAGATGTATTTGGTCTGGGAACAGACTAGACTGAATACTGTTTTGACTAGTTTGAATGTTGGCGCAGATCTTGTTTTTTTGAATTACTTGATTTTCTGTTTACAATTTTTTTCACAAAACCCTTGGTTGGTTTGCTATATACTCACTTGCCCAAACGATGAACCCGACCATTGATGTCAGGAACCAGAATCGACCAGTAAAGCAACTTTGTTAGACAGCACGAACTAATCTGATTATCTCTCTGAGGAGTACTTAGTGCAATGCACACAATAACACAGCTGTGTTTCTTTATATTGCTGCCAACTGACCCAAATAGTGACTTCTGCATAGGAGGGTTAATGCACACCCCACAACCTGACCCCCTAACTTATAACTTGTCCGTTTTGGATTCTATCCACAGGTCTGAATACGTGGCTGCTATCTTGTCTGATCAGGATTCTCAATGATTACTTCTGTCTTGACCTTCATGATCAGATTGTCAAAGTCATGGTATCTCTGCTTCATGCTGTCAAGTACAAGGATCCACCTTCTTTTTCTGAGCTACTCAATGAGCTCTGTAGATTTGTAACAGGTGACATTCACACGAACGTTATTTATTTTGTATTAATTATCAGTAATATACAGATTTTAGATATGAAGCTTACAATATCGAGAAGTATCCTACTTGATTGCAAGTAAATACAGTCGAGTCTCTTTAATACAAACTCAACCGAACCATACCGGTACTTATCTCAAGGATGAACGCAATTGAGTTCAATTTGACTTTTAGTGAATAAACAAAAAAGCGGTAAAAGAAACCGAAAAAGCAAAAGATCAGTAAACATTGCAAGATAGGTTTATCAAGTATTGGTTTTGTGTTTTGCGTACAGATGTATCTGCAGCCGTCTTAAACAACTTTGCGGCTGGCGATGTTGAAGAACTAGATCCTCCTTTGATAATGAAGCACTTTACTGTTGATGTGGACAAGCTAAGCAGCTTGGAGGTATGATGGCATCAAATAAATGTATACGTTTAACCCTAACTACCCCAAACCTATCAACTCCAACTGCAGGTCTTGGCAGGTTTGGTACCAAACATTAGCAACTAGTTGTTGGACTTTGTTTGACTCGGTACCAAAGGCCCAGGGAGACCCTGTTGAATTATGTGAGGTTTAGGAGGGAAAGGCATGAGACGGGTAACGTTTTTGGAGTTTGGGGAAATGCACAGGCATTTATCATTTTCATGGGTGACCAACGGCTGTTCACGGCACAGTTCCTGGTCAACTGCTTGTGTACATACATGTACACCCTGTGTGTGTCCTCACTCAATAACATATGTACTACTAGCCAGTCATCACTGCAGAGATCTTACACTGAATAATGAAATGATCCATCTGTATCAAGTCAATCAAACTGTTGGAGTTTGGCAGGTTTAGTACTGTTAGGTTCAGTACAGTGTACCAATATTTACTGAATCTGTGTGAGCTGTTGAGGTTTGTTAGATATAGGCTTTTAGTGCGAGAGCCTTTGAGAAAAACGTTTTATAGAGAGCTCAACACCATTCAGTAAACTCTGGTCCCAGAAAGCCACTTAGCATATTTTGTTGTTGTTGAAAAAACAGTGTTACGAACCAAAGGATTTAGGTGGTGTATAGCTTGTAATTGGTATTTTGATTTGTTTTTGGATTTGGAATGAAAAGCACATGGAGTTTTTGCTGGTAACCTGTTTTTACTGAGCAAGACTTTTTTGTGCTAAGCAATTTGGTTGTGCTTAGCAGCTCCATGAAATTGGCCCCCTTGTGAATAGCCATTCTGATTCTGAAGAGTCAGGTCAGTGTAGCGGTTCTTCCCTTGCTCCGCGCTGCTGTGACCCGGATTTGAATCCTGCCTGAGACAAAATGTTGATTGGGTTTTCAGTCCCTGCCTGATTCTGTGGGTTTCTCGCCAGAGTATTCTCTCTGAGTTTTCCTCCCACCTCTAAAACTGTAATGTCTTTGTAATCTCATTGTCTTCTCTCTGCAGGTTTCTACAGGCTTGCAAACAAACACTGCCTAGGAAATTGTTGAGAAATCATTGGTTTCATTACCAAAAGGAATTAATACAAATAATTTAATTGAATAAATGTGACCTGCCATGACATAATAGGGAATAACCCCCACCTGCTGAGTTTTTTACATCATAGTAAAGAGCAACTCATCATCTTTCTGATGATACCAAAGTATTTCTGTAGCTCAATTAATTTCAGAGATATACCACAGGAAAGTTGACAGTGCGTCGCAAAACTTTAGCGATCTCATTTAGAGAAAAGGGGCTTTGAAAAAACAGACGCGTTTGCACAACCATCGGTTATTTTTGGGTGAATTCACCCACAAATAAAAATGCGAAGTGTGAATCTTGGCAACTCAAAAATATACAGAAGACATCGAATAGATTTTGAAACGATTTTTCACCTATGCCTAACTTCAGGTGCTGAACAACTTGAAACAAGGTTCTGGGGGACATTCCTAATTTAGCCTCAGTAGATCACCAATGTTGGGATTCTGTGACCAGCTTGCCGCGTCTTGTTTCTACTCTTTCTGTTGACAAGCTTTGATTTGTTTATGTCTGGTTTGTATAGGAGCAGGAAGAAATGTTATGCACCTACAGAAACTCCCGACCGATCACGTTGAGGTATCACACTAACTGCAATCTCCTTCAGTTGAACCTGACGTGAGTATGAACACATTTATTTTCGTTGTATGAGAAACATTTTGCAACTCTACTGGTTTTTCGTTGATACCCAACAGTTTTTGCTGTGTTTGTTCCTAATGTTGGTAGGGGTATATACTTGTGTATTTCTCACAGTGGATCACTGGCCAGTCGCATGTATTTCAGGATCAGTAATTTGTGGAGTGCTTTGATCTCATAGTCTGCAGCATTGAATTTGTGATTTGCAGGGAATTCTACAGGAAGTGTGTTCGAGTCCAGCCTTTGGTTATGGTGCGTGTGCCCTTGGGCAAGGCGCTTTGTCATTCATTGCTTCTCTCCACCCAGGAGTAAATGAGTACCTGTTAGGGCAGAGATGGTTATTGCGGTTGATTTTAGCTGTTTTGCACCAAAATGGTGGCATCGAGCTGTATACTCCCCAAGGATCTTAGATGGAATTTTGAATATTTCTTTGACCCAATGAGCAGGGGTAATTATGCACCCATGCCACTCTGCTTTATAATGCAGCATCCTAATTGGTACAAGGGTAGATATCAAAAATAGGTTGACCCCTGCGTCATAGGTCGATTTGACAATTTTCGTACTGGCCATAGTTGTACTTGTTCGGGCTTCCAAAGGTCAAAGTTGCCTCAAGGAGTGTTTTCTAGGTCTTGTCACTGGTTTGTAAATTACTTTGTCATACAGACAAACGCACTATTGATTACTAGCGCTCATTAGCTAAATGCGCAGTAGCACGTTAACTTTCGGCTCCACTCTGTGTGAAATGTATGCGAGGTTCAAGTTGAAGTGACGGCACACTAACGAACCGGGTAGAAATGAATTCAGTTTTAAAACTTGAAAGATTTGGGTCTCTTTATGTCACTTTTTTAAAACAAATTTCCTGTCGTTTTGATACATTTATGTGATAAAAGTGGGTATTAAATATACATTAAACTCTGTGTGGTTTGCAGGAAACTACTGAATGAGTTGATTTATGACGTGACACTGGTAACCTCCTTTCATCAGTCTCCAGGCTTTTGGTCCACTTTGGTACAACAGTTTGATGCCGGCCAGTACGAAGTCAAACAGGTAACTTCAACTTCTGCTTTATTTACTAATATGAAAATAACAGGCAGGCTAATTTACCTGGACCAGTCAAACAGTAACCAATTCAAAAACTATTAGAAATCTTACTTGTCAAGATATTAGTGACCAGCGAGTGCGTTGTTCGAATGCTTGCGCACACCATTCACAGGTAAACCAATTTAAATTTGGCCTCGGCAAATTTGAATTGAAATCAAATCTTACAATATTGTTTTATTTGGAGCAATGAGGTAAAACTTCATCAGGTTGAGTTGCCAAGCACCTTTCTTTATATTTTGAACACTTTTGTTGCTTCAAACGATAAAAATGCACAACTGACAAATGGTATGCCATCTCTTAACCAGTTCGCGCCTGGATTATTTTAACATCACCGAGCCGAGGGGCGTGATTATTTTTAACGAAAATCGATCCGAAGCAGGTTCAGGCCGATAGTGCCGGGAAGCACACCCATGCATTTCCGGCCTTGCTCGCTGCTGACAGACATTTCCGAACTTGAACTTGGTGTGTTTATGCGTCATCCGTTTTGAAATTGGGGAAAACTTTGCGTTTATATACGTCATCTGGCGCGAACTGGTTAAATCATTGGTAATTATATCATTATAACAGGCGACCCTAGATGTCATAACCAAGTTACTTCCTCTGAACGGACTACCAACGACGGACATTCTGAACAAGCTGATGCAACTCATGCTGTTCTTCCTGACGTTGTTCCTCTCTGGAGATGACCTGGAGGGATACGGGTGAGTTGAATCCAAAGTAAGACTGTGCATCGGAACAAGGTACCCGACCGTGGATGTCAGGAACCGGTTCCAGATTATGGAATAGAGTACCCGTAACCAACTTTACAAATGACATAGTAACTTCTCAGACAATGAAATAGAATGGTTTTGAATGTCTTTTGTTGATTATTTTTAACGTGAAACCAGGCTACAAAATATGAGGCGATAGTGTAGTTACGGGCCCCTCTCTAGTTTCGATCAAATTAGAGTCGAGGGTGTTTTGTTATCATTCCAAAATGACTTCATCAACTTCGAATATAATTCTCTTGATTCTAATGACACTAATTTTTTTAAATTTGAACAGTTTCTTGCTGGAAAAAACTTTTTTTTTTTTTTTTTGTCTTGCGAAGCAATGCGGTTTTGTCTATTCAATGTTTTGGGTGTCGCCATCTTTATGCAGAAATAACTCTTTAACCCTAACCCTCCAGGTTATTTTTGATAGACAGCCTCCTACACCCAGCAAAGTGCAGCAACTGTCTAAACAACTTGGTAGTACATGTACAGTGCAGAAACATCCATCAGGTCAAAAATCTCAAGGTCAAACTGCCCTAGAGTCACTGATCACCGAACGCAGCCGATTCATCTCTGGCATTGTTCAATGGGGACTAGCTCTCAATAGTCTTAGACTGTGGTATTAATACACTGGTGTCGACAGCAGAATGCATCAAAGTGCCCCCAGCCTTTTTTTTCTGATGCGCACTGTGCTGCGTGTAGCAGGGTTAGGGTTAAGAAGAAAACAATTTAAATTTGTTTGAACCCCCAAAGGGACATGGTGGGCTTGGAGAAAAGTCTAGCTTCCTGCCTCAAGGAGTTGTTCTCCCTTGATCAAACCTACCACCTACGTCATCTACCAGTCTCGGTTCTTAATGTTACCATGGAGACCATGGCAAGCTATCTACCAATCCGAGGCCTTGGAGTGATTCAAACAGGTGGGTCACTTTTTCTTGCCGTAATTAAGTCTTTATTACAAACTGGCTCGGGAGGGACGCGAACCCACAGTCAATAATGAGTTGAAGCTTTCACGCAAAATGTACATATTGCCCATGCAAATTCCATTTCTTAAAAGATTTTGGCTGTGGTTCCTGTTGCTTTGTCAGACTTCAACCACTCATCTGACCCCGGCTAGCTTGGTGGTGGAGTGGTAAGACATCTGCACTAGAAAGCAAAAGGTCGTGGGTTCGAGTCCGTCCTGAGTAGTTTGTAGCAATTTTCTCACAAGACGTCTGAGTATACAATCTTTAAAAAATACTTCAGGAAAGTGCAAATTCAAAATTAAAATCTTTTCTGATGCAAAATCAACATTTTGGCAACTTTAGAATTTCATTAAAATCTTATGAATAATTTACTTCAGCGTGAGGAAAGTTAGCAGTATCCTGACGCCACTTCAGTGGTTGTTGTAAAAAGGTTACAGAGATTCTAAACAAATTCTAATTATTTCCTAACAAAATTGACAAAGTTTCTCAGTCCCAAATTCAACATTTTTGCACTGATTGACCTTCATTACGTACCGTGTGTTCATATTGTACCGCCTGTGTATCAGCTTAGTTTGAATAGACTTACTTGCTGCGCCTAGTCTCCGGTAATTTTACCTAGGGATGGGGGTGGTCTGTGCAATACCTTAACCCTGCGAGCAGCCATGGGGCGGATTCGGTAGGCACATTTGTTACTCTTTCTAACTTCCATATGAAGCCGTCGGCGTATTCCATTCCAATTTTTCGTATTCCTCATTGACACACACAAGTTTAAAGTGGTATAGTCACTTTTGAGGAAGGAGTCCACTAGGGGTCACTCGAGTCGCGAGAAACCTGGGCCCCAGCGAAAAACCCATTCACTTGTGCACAAAATGGGCCCCATTAACTTGTGCACAAAATGGGCTCTTTTTGCTCGCGCAGCTCGGAGGGTTAAGACAATAGAAACAACTAAAGTTCGCATTACTAACATACGTGTCATTTAGATGATATATGAAGGAAAAAACTGCGTCAGGTTGCAACATTATTTCCCCGCAGGACTTCAAAACAGCAGTCTGGAACAGTCTTAACAGAATTGTTACTATGTTTTTTTTTCCTATAGATGAGTTGAGAGATGCAATATGCCGTATGTTTCTATACATTTACAGCCAGACACCCAGTGACTCAGAGCCAGCCACAGCCGTCAGGCAGAAACACACTAAGGCTATCAATACCGCTCTCATTGTCGACTTGGGAAAGATCTCGAAGCTACAGGTCAGAAAAATGAATTCTTAATAAAGGGAATATGCATCATTTGCTTTTGTTGTCATTTTCAGAAATGGATGAATTTGAATTGGGGGGTTAGTATTGTATAGCAAATATTATTACACTGTCTTGTTTGAAGGTTTGTATTTGTAGATGCTGAAAAAACAAACAAAAACAATCATGTTCTTGTAGTCTTGTTCCCTGAATCCCACTTAAGATGAAACGGAGCAATTGAT
The DNA here is from genome assembly GCA_037893245.1 of Crossaster papposus. Lineage (NCBI taxonomy): Eukaryota > Metazoa > Echinodermata > Asteroidea > Velatida > Solasteridae > Crossaster > Crossaster papposus. Next base: position 180,412 of record JBAIAA010001135.1, read on the forward strand.
AAACGTCGGGGAATTGTACGGATGGGAAACTGGTGTAGCTGGCTTGCACCCATTCATATCGATTTAAAAAACAAAAACGGACACACTGAATATGGTAAATTCCAGGTAGTATTTCAAAGAAACTAGTTTTTTCCCAACGCTGGTCAGCCGACCAGAAAATGATATAGAAATACCACTTTTTAAAAAAATGTCGGTACACCAGGTGCCATAATTTCACAGAATGCTTTACACTGTAAAGTTTACTTTTACATAATTTTTCAGAATGTTTTACACTGAGCCGAATCGAGAGATTTTGGTTAAACAAATCTAGAAAGATTCCCTATCTATCCAAACTATTTTTTCTGCTTAGATTGTTTTCTTTCTTCTATTTTTTAATATCTTTTTGACCACCCTGTAGATTGGTTAAAACATTGGCTTGGTGTTGACAAAGATTTTAGGCAATTTAAAACAAAATTACCTTGATTTCTCCTCAGTTTGTTGTAGCACCTCTCCTGAGGACAATCCAGAATGAATTCACCTCCTGCCAAACCCACAAATCTGCACCCCAGCCGTCAATGCGCCTCTCTACCCTTACGACAACATCGTCATCGTCACTCAGCTCCGTCAGCAGAAAGGATGTCCTCATCTCCATGGCGACCGTCGCCATGGATACCAGCAGCTCCTGCACAAGCAGCGGTGACGAGAGACGAGACAAGAGGAGACGCCTGGCATTGCACAGGACACCGGGCAAGAAGGGAGGCAAAACAGGGTGCGAATGAAAAACCAAAACGTTTGCATCACCCTCAACCTAAATCTTATGAATAGTTTGATTATTATTTATTATTATTAATTTTTTCTGGCTATAAAACCAAAGATCCCTTAAAGTGCTCTATGCACTGTAGCTCACAAGCCTGAAGAAACATAAAGAGAACGCAGGTCCCAGCGGTGGAAGGCGAGGAAAGAACTGCTGCGCCAACCTAACTCTGCTATTGTGGTGCCTGCTCCTATATCAAGCTCGGTGTTCGAGTAGTAGGACTTCTGCACTAGTAAGCACGAGTGCGTGGGTTAGAGTCCCACTCGAGTAGCTTTTCAGTATTGCCAATTTAAATTGCAGCCACAATCAGCATTCGGGGTGCAGGTCACTCACTGAACTGACAAATAATTGCGACCTCGAGCGCATGCATTGTTTTAACACTTGCGCACACCATTTGCATATTACAAACTAACTACTAAAGAAAATGTCCATGAATGCCCCTCTGTTATGCATCTTTGGAAATGACCTTCTTTTAGAGCATCGGATTGCAAGGTTCGAGGTACAAATCAGCCCCCGCTCACCCACCATATGGGTAGCACTTCGGTGCGGTATTAGGTGAACTGGGAGTTGAAGACAGATGTGGCACTCTGTCTCAACAATTGATCTTCCTGGTCTAGCACTAACAAAAAGGGGATACACTCTCTTGTTGTGTGGCTCAGTCGGTAGAGCATCAGACCAAGGATTGCAAGGTCCGCGGTTCAAATCTGCCTTCGCTCACCCAGCGTATGGGTAGTACTTCGGTGCGGTAAGTGAACTGGGAGTTGAAAACAGGTGTGGCGCTCTGTCTCAACAATTGATCTTCCTGGTCTAGCACTAACAAAAAGAGGGATAGACTCCCTTGCTGTATTGCTGATACTGACAATAGGCCTCCTCAACCTACCTACCCACCTACCTTCTTTTAGTGTTTTCTTCAAAATGAAAGCATGCCAGAAGGAATAATTTCACATGGAGTATAGTGTCAATAATCTTTACAAGCTATCAAAAGGTATAATTCAGCTTGAACTTCTCTTGCTTATATTTTTGGACATCAGGGAAGTGACCAGCAGTAGTGATGAGGATTCCGCTTTTGTCGTTGAGAATTCACTAACTGTCAAGGAAATCGTTGAGAAGTTGAGCAACTTGTACTGCAGTGTCTCCACAGCGCAAACCGTGAGTTTAGAAACTTGGAAGTTTTCTTGTTTGAAATTAAGCAAGTAGAAAGATCTTTTGCATGAAAAAACTGCAAATATTTTCTATTTCCCCTGGATAGGATGCTAGTTCATTACAGAATAGTCTTCAGATACTAATTGTGACCCACTCCACAAAAAAGGTTATTATGAAATTGAGTAAATATACTTGCTCAAAGACACAATGTAGAACTAGCAGGAGGATTTGAACCCCTAACCCTCTGATCATGAGCCACAATCCGTAACTACTAGGTCACACTTCCCATTTTGTTACCAGAGATAAAACTTTTCAGATTTTAATTTTAAAGCAGACTTTTTCAATTTTTTTACGAAAATTTCGATTTTTCTGACGATCTTTTCAAAATATGATTTAAAAAATAAATCTCAACATGGTGAAAAGAAAACGCAATTTCATTCTATTTTACCAGTCGTCGGTGCACAAATTATATTGTAGATGCACACAAGTAGGCCAAGATTGAAGTAGTTTACGGCTGGAAATAAGTCTAACTGAAATTGGGCGGTGGGTGGGTTTTACTGTACATATACATTGTGCGCGCGCCCAAGATTTTGGACACTTTTTTTGGTCAGTTTGGGCTAGTTTCATCTCTGCATCACTACATAGTAACCCTAAATTAGCCATATATTGAGCCAATCTGTGAAAAAATTTAAAAGAAGCTAATTTCAACTGATTTTGGTGGGTATGGGTATGGACAACTACCAAAAAAAAGGGAGGGATGGGGGTTGGGGAACTTTTTTTATTAGAGGTCAAAGGTCATTGACCCCTGCCCAAATCTCTAAAAATTATATTTCAGCAACAAAATATGGTATATAGATGATCTTGGTGTCAAAATCCACAGAATTACAATAGAAGATGACATCAAATAATTATTGACCCTTGGGACCAAATCCTGACCTCCGAAAATGAGGTCAAAGGTCACAAAACAATTTATATTACTAAAATGTCATATTTAACAGGAAAATAACCATTAAATAAAAATGAGCACAAACAAATCGAAGAGGCTAATTTTAACTTACGTGACGGGTATTGGAGTTATTATTTATTCTAAGAGCAGAGGTCAAAGGTCATTGACCCTGGACTAAAACACTATAAATTGTATCTCGGCAACAACATATGGTAATTGTATGATCTTGGTGTCAAAATGCTCATAATTACACTGGAAGTAGAAAAATGTAAAGTGTGATATACATGTAGGATAACAAATTGACCGCCACATATGACCTCAAAAGTCAAAGGTCATTATTCGAAGCCCCATATTGAATCCACAAACCACCACCCCAGAGATATACACATAACATAAAACAACATGAATGATGTCTTTGTTTAAGGAGTGATTACTCATAAAACCTAGTTAGCCTACATGTACTGTACCTTGACTAGTTATAGTGAGATGTCCCAAATGTTTCCTATTATTAAGGAGAGGAGCTTGGTGCACCTTGCAGAGAGTCTTGTATACAGCAGAGAGATTCAGCACACCCTAAGTCGGTATTTGGCGGCTTAATCAAGGGCGAAGTGACTAGATACAAACGTATATGTACCCATTTAAAAGAGTTTGAGGAGAGGGTTGAATTCTTCAAAGACAATCTTAACAAGCACGGATACACAAACGAAGACATAGCCCTCCTTCCTCAAAGAGGCGAGACTCCCGCGGACTCTAAGCGTGAGAGAAAAAGAAAAAAATACCCCACTGGTGTTCGTCCTACCATACTACCCACGAGTCGCGCACCCAGCCCTCAAACGGGCCCTTCTCAAACACTGGCACTGGATTAGTGAAAACGAATACCTAAATACATGTAGGCTATTTTGATACCCAACCCTTGGTATACAAACGGCACAAAAACATAAAATATGAACTTGTTCGATCTAGGACTAAAGCATCTCCACAATCCAACCAAGAAGAAAACAGCCTGGATGAGGAGAATGTGCAAATCCTATTGGAACTATTGGAAGAACAAAACAATGATCATTAAGAAATGGATCTCAAGACTAAAACAAAATAAATAAGTCAAGATGCCTTCCTTTCAATCAATACCCCCCAAAATCCGGTATTTGTCCTTGCAATCTGTCATATAAACCGACACACAAATAAAAACAAGGAAAAAGAAAAGTAAACTGAAAGAATGGTGACTGATGAAGTGCATTATATAGCACACAAAATATGCCCTGCTCCCCTTCCAAAAAAGGAGGAAAAAAAAGGGACGCCGACGGCATATTATTACCGGTAATAATCAATCACTGAGTGAACTAAAAACAAAGGACCACTGTTGCAATGCACAAACCAGTCATCGCGTCGCCCAAACTAGAGACAGGGTTTGAAACTCCCGCTTTTAGGGAATGTCTAACCCAACGATGTATTTTCCCGTCCACGAACTCCAACCACTGACTGTCATCTAGCAGAGATAATGTGGCTAGAACTGACTCCCCCCCCCCCCCCAGCCCCAGCCCCAGATGCGTGTCTTGCAAAAATAAATAAAAAAATAAGAGTTAAGAATTACGCTTTGGCCAGTCAAACAAACACTCTCTGGCATACCGGGCATACCCAATAGATAACGTACAATTACAGATTTAACTCTGCCAGTCACAAATACAATCCATATGATACTTGTCAGCAGAACCGCGTCTCAAGAAAATAACGAAAAACACGGAGGGGTTCTCTTGAAACTTGTACACGTAACCACCCCCTCCTACCGACTGCAATCTCGCAGAAAAAAATGTGGCCAGAACTGACTTCCCAGAAGCGTATATCACTAAGAAAAAACGTATATTGAGAATTACGCTCCGGGCAATATAGTTACACAACCACACTGCTGGCATACCAGCAAATCATAAATATACAGATTTATCTCTGCAGACCAGCAACAAACATACAATCCCATGATACTTCACGCAGCAGAACTGTTGCAGCAACTCCAAAACAATAACGAAAACGATGAGAAATCGTTCTGACTTGTGACAACTTCCATAAACACCCTCCCCTTCCCATAGTAGAATGAGTTCTGATTCACTGCAGCTAACACTGGGATTGATCAAACAAACAACAACAAATAAACTTATCATTCCTGTTTTATGCCTGCATAAACCGGTTTCCCTTTGCTATTTTCTTGCAAAAGCACTTCATCTTTAACTAAAAAACCTAATAGTCTCACAGAAAAAGAAAACAATTCCACATAACCCAGCATTAGACGTCCTTCAATTTAATGTCCTTCTCATGTGACCAAGAATCGTTTTAATAAAAAAAAAATCGTAGGCTGAATGTATGATTACGCTCCTTCCCAACAAACACCAAACATGATTATAAATGCACATATACTTTACATACACAAACTATTTGACACTAATGAACTTTATTTTTGACCTTTGACCTCTTTTCTAAGGGTCAGTAGTTATTATATGTCATCTTCTTTCATAATCCTGTGCATTTTGACACCAAGATCATCTATATACCATATTTTGTTGCTATAAATATGACATTTTAGTAATAAAATTGTTTTGTGACCTTTGACCTAATTTTCGGAGGTCAGGATTTGGTCCCAAAGGTCAATAATTATTTGATGTCATCTTCTATTGTAATTCTGTGCATTTTGACACCAAGATCATCTATATACCATATTTTGTTGCTGAAATATAATTTTTAGTGATTTGGGCAGGGGTCAATGACCTTTGACCTCTAATAAAAAAAAATCCCCAACCCCCATCTCTCCTTCCTTTTTTTTGGTAGTTGTCCATACCCATACCTACCCAAATCAGTTGAAATTAGCTTCTTTTAAATTTTTTCACAGATGAACCTTAAGTTAGGGATACTAACAGTCATGTTTTCATTCTTCTTTCTTTTCTTTCCTTTCGACTCTAGGACAGTCTTAAAGACATTTTGGAAGGAATCCGCTGTTCCCTGGAGGTCCTCCTCCGATCCTGCTGTTACCTGCTTGCTAAGACCCCACCCAAGGACATGCAGGCCAACCCACCAGACAGAACTCCGCGGTCGTCCAAAACACGCAGCAAAGGTCCACCGTTTACCAAAAACGTTTTTGCTGCATGGATGCCTCCCGAACAAATAAGAGAGCTCTGCGCCACCCTTGTGGCTGTCGTACGCAATCTGGCCAAATGCCAAGAGGTCCGAGTCGTCAAACCGTGTTACAAGAAACTCATTGAGATTACCGGCTTTCTATTGGCTACCCAAGGTGAGCATTGTTATTCAAGATCATAATCAATCAACCACAAAGCTCGGGATATTTTGGAATGTGAAAATAATACTTATTATTTTCACAAATATTTATTAAAATAATAATGAAACTACATTTAAAGGGCTGTGTTTTCTTTTCAGATTTGATCAAGTTACCTCTTTCCCAGCTACATACATTTGTTTGGATGCTGTCGTTGCCATGGCTACCTGTAAGTTTTTCTTTCCTATTTTAAATAATGTGAAATGTGGAAGGCACTTTTTAGCCAATACTGTCACTAATGCCAGGATCATCTAAGTCATGGAAACATTCCTGGAAAACCCTGGAATTGTTGAGGCTATTATAGAAAATCATGGAAAGGTCATGGAATTTTGTTTCCCACTGAACGAGGATTCTCCAAGAAAAAGTGTAAGGGAACTCTGCAATGTAATTGCAGGGCACATACAGAGTTTATAAACCTAGGGTTTGAGTTGATTTTGTAATGTTGTTTTTTTGCCTTCAGATGGATTCTAACTGGCTTGATCTGAGGGTCCAAGGAGATATGACATCTCGGGAGATCGCTGAGCTGAGTTCTGCCTTGGCTGATAAGATTGGTAAGCAAGCAAGCAAGCAAGTGTACCATCTTTAACATATGATGGCATTATTAACAGAACATTAAAAATTATATCGCAAAATTCCATCTTATGAAACATTTAGGTGTGGTACCCGCTGCTAATCAGATTTGATCCAGCCCGCCGACCCTGGCTAGTTCGGTGGTCGAGTGGTTCAAGTCCCAATCAAATGATTTTTTTTTCTAATAATCAGTCAGGACTACACTTTGTATAGTGTTTATAAAATAACCTATGTGGAAGTGATCATTTCCCAATCATCCTCGAATATGACCAATCACTCACTGAAGAATACACTCCCAAATGGAACTTCAACAAAGCAGATTGGGAAAGTTTCTCTAAGCACTGTGAGGAAAAATTAACTAATATCAACTTCGACAATGGAACTAACCCCATTAAGACTTATACAAACATTTTGATTTCTATAGCCGATGATACTATACCCAAAACATCAACTCATTCATCTAAACCCCATCTACCATGGGATGACCAAGAATGCAAGGAAGTCAGGAAAGCTCGCAAAAAAGCTGAACGAAAATTTAACCTTAGACCTACTTCAGATAACTTAGCTCAAGTTAAAATTGCTAGAGCTAAAGCCCGTCAAATTATTAATTACAAAAAAAGAAACAGCTGGAAAACATATGTATCTAAACTTACGTCACGTACCCCTTTGGGAAAAGTCTGGAATATGGTTCAGAAAATGAACGGTCGAAAGGTCAAATCAGGAGTTAAACATTTACAAAAAGATAATGAAACCCTTACTACTAAGACAGATATAGTAGAGGAATTGGCAAATTCGTTCGAGAAAAATTCTTCTACAGAAAATTACTCAAAAGAATTTCAAAAATTCAAATTACAAAATGAACAACACCATCTAAAATTTGCATCTAATAACACTGAAAACTACAACCAACCATTTTCACTTGAAGAACTCACCACAGCCATTGGGAAATCACATGATACAGCAATAGGCCCAGATCAAATACACTATCAACTATTAAAACATCTACCTGAGAAATGTCTAATAACTCTGTTAAACATACTCAATGTCGTATGGGAAACTGGTGACATACCACCATCATGGAAAAACGCTATTATCATTCCTATACCAAAACCAGGCAAAGATCATACAAACCCATCCAACTACCGTCCAATAGCTCTCACTTCATGTTTATGTAAAACCATGGAAAGAATGGTCAACGACAGACTTGTCTGGTTACTTGAAGCTAATGGCCTAATTAATAATTTCCAATGTGGTTTTAGAAAAGGCCGAAGTACCATAGACCACTTGGTTAGACTAGAATCCTTTGTTCGAGATGCTTTTATTAAAAAAGAGCATGCTGTTGCTATATTCTTCGACCTAGAAAAAGCATATGATACAACATGGAAGTATGGCATCATGAAAGATCTTCATGAAATGGGATTCAGAGGTAGACTTCCGCTTTTTATTGCAAATTTTTTAATTGACAGACAATTTCAAGTTAAAGTAGGGTCAACCCTATCTGCCTCACGTGAGCAAGATATGGGTGTCCCCCAAGGAAGTATCCTTTCAGTTACCTTATTTAGTATCAAAATTAATAACATTGTTAAAACAATACAGAATGGGGTCTCTCCATCGCTGTATGTTGATGATTTATTGATCTGTTATAGAGGTAGTCGCATGCAAAATATTGAACGTCAACTCCAGTTAACTCTTAACAAATTACAGAAGTGGTCTACTGAAAATGGTTTCAAATTCTCTAAACCTAAAACCGTTTGTATGCATTTCTGTCGACTCAGAAATGCACACTTCGACCCTGAGCTATATCTTGCAGGTGACAAAATCAAAGTAGTTAACGAAACAAAATTTTTAGGAATAATCTTTGATACTAAGCTTACCTTTTTACCTCATATCAAAGCTCTTAAAATTAAATGTCTAAAAGCTATGAACATTATCAAAGCTGTAGCAAATAAAAACTGGGGAGCTGAATGTTTAGTTTTAATACAACTATATAGATCGCTTATCCGATCTAAATTAGACTACGGCAGCATTGTTTACGGTTCTGCCCCCAAGTCCTATTTAAAACAACTCAATACTATTCACCATCAAGGTTTACGGCTGTCTTTTGGTGCCTTCAGAACATCACCAGTTGAGAGCCTGTATGTCACAGCTGATGAACCACCTCTTGAAAATAGACGTATTAAACTCTCCTTACAATACATTACCAAATTAGCAGCCAACCCCTCAAATCCAGCATATCAATGTGTTTTTCATCCTAAGTTTCAACATATATATGCTGCTAAACCAAAAACAATTAAACCACTTGGTCTTCGTTTACAGCCACACATACATGCAGCTAAACTAGAATTAACAAATATAGCACGAACCGAGATTCCAGTTATACCACCCTGGGAAATTCACAAACCTCGGGTCTTTGTACATATGACTAAGTACAAGAAATCAGAAACTGATGCATCACTATTCCATAACGATTACCATGATTTTAAAGCTATGTTTCCCAACCACATCTGCACCTACACAGATGGCTCTAAAGATGGAGACAAAGTTTCCTCAGCTGCCACATGTAATCAGTACACACGAAGTATTCGTCTTCCGAGCCAAGCTTCAATCTATACAGCTGAAATCAAGGCTATCCTGCTAGCACTAGAAATTTTTGATTCCATTAAGAAAAAGAAGTTTATTATCTTTAGTGACTCTCTATCAAGTCTACAGGCCATAAGTGGACGCAACATAAATCATCCCTATTTGATAAAAGTCTTAAATAAACTAACTCAATTCCACCTGAAACACTTTGACATCATTTTCTGCTGGATTCCAAGCCATGTCGGCATAGCAGGAAATGAAAAAGTGGACGCTCTAGCTAAACAAGCATTAGATTTACCAATAAATCCATGTACCATCCCTTATACAGACCTGAGGAATTCTATTCACTCCTACACCAAACAGTTATGGCAAGTATCTTGGGCAACCTTTACATCCAACAAACTTTTCTCCATTCAACCTCACCTTGGCTTCTGGCAACCCTATAGAAATTTATCTCGACAAGATCAGGTTGTCCTGACTAGATGCCGGATAGGCCACTCAACATTAACACACTCTTTCCTTCTCAAAGCAGACCCACAACCACAGTGTATCTCATGTAATAGTCCTCTGACCATGAATCACCTTATCGTAGAATGTGTTGAAATGGCTGAAATCAGACAACGATACTTCTTTGCTGCTACGCTAAAAGATACTTTCAATATGCCTCCAAATACCATTATTGCATTCCTTAAATCATCAAAACTTTACCACATTTTGTAAATCGCCCACTTGCATATTTTTTTTTTTCATATAACAAATATTGTTTCTGGTTTGGGGCTCCTCCCAGGGTTTGCTCACCCCGGTGAGACGAGATGTTATTCTGCCCATGGGATGAGTTTTCCAAATCATATACAAATATAATTTCCACACTTTCTTTACCGTATAAAGTTGTCTTTCTTTGGTCTGAGACTCATCTCAGGGTTTGCTCACCCTGGTGAGACAAGATTTTGCTCTGCCCTTGAGGTGGGTCTCACAAAATAAATCCAGACTTTATTCATACACTTCCTATAAATTTTATTGACACAATTAATATATTATAATTAACTGGACAGTTAAACAGGAGGCCCTACTAGTCCTGGGGGACTGGTGGTGGGGGGTTGACCAGATGCTCGGAGCCATTGTCCCCTCATCACCCGGAGGTATGTGGACCTGTGAAAATACCGGCGGGGCCCGGACCCTTAAACTGCAAGGGAAACGGCCGGCCTTGCGGGACAAATTTAGACAGGGTGCCGTGTGTCTGGGGAATCCTCCGTGGCCCGCCTTCCACGGGATTCTCCTGGAAAACTGCCTAGAATCAGTCTATCGTTATACTTCTATACAATGGTTTTTCATTCTTTTGAATCGTTCTCATTCTTTTCCTGTGTGATAATTGTTCCTTCTGACTCCAAGTTCTTATATTCTCCACAGTTCACTTGATTGATTTTATTTATTTTTATTTATTTTTTTTTTTTATTTTATTTTATTTTTTTTATTTTTTATTACTAACTATTGTCTTATATTTGTACACATTCCCGCCGTGAATATGGCCACTGATGCCGGTACGGCGTTAAACCCAAAACTCACTCACTCACTCACTCACTGTTTATAAAATATGTTATCAACGGACAAAATTAATATTGACAAAATAAAAAACCAAAATATAATTTGATTATATTTTGAGATACATTGTAAGTCCACCAGGTTCAGTGTTTTTTACGGCTTTAAATTTGAGCAGTGCGGCAGAAAATGCAAGCGTGGAGCTATACACAGTGTTTTGGATTCTAGATGCTTTGTGGTGCATTCTGAGCATTTTCTGGCTGCTTTCCCCCGAATTTTGAGCTGAAAATGCGTGGAAACATTTCCGACGCTGCCCCCATGCCACTATGGTAGTTAAACGGGTACTCAAGCCAAACACGAAAATTAATGAATAACAGGAACAACTTAAATGCAGCGAATAACGAACGTGTTAAAACAATTTGTCCGCGCCCATGGGCACATAACAACAGTTTTGTAGTTATAGCCATCCGACGATATCTAGCGCAATCATTTTGATAGATGCCTGAAATTGTTTTAAATAAGTAAGATATTTCTTGACCAGTTCGCGCCGGGATTATTGTAACATTCACCGAGCCGAGGCTCGAAACTCGATCCGACGCAGGTTCAGGCCGATTGTACCGGGAAGCACAACCATGACATTTCTGGCCTTGCTCGGTGCTGACAGACATTCGTGGCCTTACTCGTTGCGTGTTTATGCGTCATCTGTGAATCTTTGAAAAAAATTGCGTGTATGTACGTCCTCCGGCCCAAACTGGTTAATAATTTGGTAGTAAAATTTGTCGATATCTGCAGATGGTGCGTCCTACCTTTAAAAGGGTGCATGTCTTATCAGTCCCTTTGGTCCATTTTTAGATGGCCATCGTTTGTTTCGTTGGTGGTGTCTCACTGAAAATCTCCTTAAATTTACGTGTTATTTTTCAGATGAGGACATGGAGTGTCTGTTTCTTCACAATCTGGCGCTGTTTCCAAAGGAAATTGCATCCAAGTGGAGAACACATGTCTTCAAAGACGCTGTTGTAAGTAACTAAACTGAAAAATTTGAACGAATTCGCTGTGCAAATTCGCAGGTGAGAGGGTGACATTTTTGGTCAAAATTAGACCAGTTTTTGTTTCATCTTTTCCCGGGAATGGTAAGACATTAGGTTGATTTCCTATAAACCATATGTTTGAAATAGGATAAATAAACAGTCAAAAACATAATATTTGGGGGCATTTTAGGACATAGACATAGTGCCCCTTTAAGACGACCTACGTGACAGGATTTCAGCCAATTGGTAAATTGTCTCAAAACCGAAAAATTGCGCCCCAACCGAAGAATGGCGTATCACTGTTAGTTGGCCCTGTCACATACCGCGCTTCGTAACGTCGCCCTATCTCAGGCTCTCAATGTTAACAAATCATTTAAAGTGATTCCAAGTAATCCCTGACCCATAAGCTGTCTACCCACTAATACCCCCTTCACTTACACAGGTTTTTTTTTAGGAGTCCTTACGGATCGCACTAATTCACAGATCTTTCACAAATCCTTTCGATTTGGCCACTTTTGCGACTGATTTAAAAGTTGTTACGAGTTATTACGAGTTATTTACGAGTTATTACGAGTTATTGCGATGTATTTACGTCAAAATTCCACAGGTTGTTACGAGTTGTCACAGATAACTACAAGCAACTTAATAGCATTTTACGAGCTTTTTACGGTTTGTAACGAGTATATTACGGATTGTTACTATTCATCAAAGCTTTTACAAGTTAGTTATGACCTGTTTACGTGTTGTTACGAATAGTTACAAGTTAGTTACGAGTTAGTTACGAGTATTTACAAGTCCTCAGGATTTTTTGCCAAAAAAAGATATAAATCCAGCAAATCTCAATGTATCATCGAAGACAACTGATGAAGTGTTCAATTTTGCAGCTTTTATACCTTTCCCCAAAGTGTAAACAATACGTAAGAATACGTAAAGTGTACGTATCTATTCGTAAGTACTCGTAACTACATGTAAAGTGCTCTTAATAACTCAGAACAATCCGTAAAGCCATCGTAACACGACCCGAATGAAATCGTAAACAACACGTAAGCACTCGTAATAATCTGTAAATAATCCGTAAACAAATTGTAAACTAACCGTAACAAATCGTTACAAATGTTGTTACGAATCATTTACGGATTCTTGCGAGCAGTTTACGGATAGTTACGTGTTGTTGCAAGCGGTTTACAATACTCACGGGTTGTTACGAGCTATTTACAAGTTATTTACAGAAAAATCAATCTGTGGACAATCGTAAGAAGATTTTTGACCTGTCAAAAAATTTGCCTCTCTTTTCACGGATTCTTAAGAGTGTCTGCGAGTTGTTGCGAGTTGTGACAAGTTATTTTCGGATACCAGCGAGTTATTTACGGATGCTTGCGATTGACTACTGTTACAGTAACATGTTTGATTATATAATGCAGTGCCAGGTGTGTTTAAATTCTTTATTTGTTTATATTGTTTGAAACCCTTTTACAATAGGATTGACCGAATTCCACTTACCAGACGATTGACCATTGGAATTCGGCCTCCTTTTAAAATGATTACTCATTTGGAACGGATACCCTTTAAATTGAGGTGCCAGGCTTTGTTCGTGGCTCTCTTACCCTGGGTTATCTCGGGACCGTACGTGTGAGGTTTTTACGTTGCCACACCCTTTTCTGTATGAGTTGTACAGTGTGGCTGTGTTGCATTATACTCTGTCTCTTTATTTGGCTGTTGGATGTGGTCCCGAGGTACCCAGGTTAGTTGAGCCGCCTGGCACTGTTTTTAAGGTAATACGTTTAGTTTATAATGGTAAATATATTGTACTTATAGTTATGTGTTCCGATCTTTTCAGTATAAATAAAATGAATTAATACGTTCGAATATGGAACTGATTTATCACTTGCTTATGTTCGATTAGTCATTATATTGTCGCTGTTACTCGAAGGTCCTGGGTACTGGTCGTCCCTGGCCTCTTGTACGTAACAGAATTGGGGGCTTGTCCGGGAAACTGAACGAACATAATGAAAATTTGAATTGCAATGGCTCTTAAATTTGAAGTAGAGGCTTTTGTTGCCGACTTTGAAAGTGATCCCTCGGATCTTAAAATAAACAAACTGAAAAGATCGGAGTTGTTTGATTTAGCTAAGTATTATAATGTAACTGTTGCTAGTAGTATGAGAAAGGCTGATTTAAGGGTGGTTCTTTTTGAATTTTTTGTAGACGAAGGAATATCAGTTGGGAATTCTGAATCTAATCCTGGCCATGATATGGCCATAAAAATGAAAGAATTGGAACTTCAAATTCAAAAAGTAAGTCTTGAAGTTGTTAAGTTACAGCAACAGCCACATGGTGCTGTGGCTACATTGAAGGATAAACCTTTTGACCCAAGTAGGCATATTAGACTTGTTCCGCCTTTTCAGGAAAAAGAGGTGGATAGATATTTTGCACACTTTGAGAAGGTGGCAGAAAGGCTAGGGTGGCCGTCTGACATGCGTACGTTGTTGTTACAAAGCGTACTTATTGGGAAAGCACAAAAGGTTTATTCAGCTTTATCTGTTGAACAGAGTAGTAACTATGAACTGGTTAAGGCCGCAATCCTGAAAGCGTATGAGAAAGTTCCCGAGGCGTACAGGCAACAGTTCAGGGCAAAAGGAAAACAAGAGGGACAGACATATTTAGAATTTTCAACTGACAAAGGAGATCTTTTTGATCGATGGTGTAATTCGTGTAAAGTTGATTGTGAATTTGGCAAGTTGCGACAACTTATCCTTGTAGAAGAGTTTAAGAATTGTGTTTCGGACCATATTAAAGCCCACCTTGAGGAACAACAAGTTACAGATTTGTATCAGGCGGCTGTAATGGCTGATGATTATGTTCTCACTCATAAGCGTGATTTCCCTAGAGGGTATGGAATCCCTAGTAAAAAGGGAGGAGGTTTTAATAATGTATCCTCTAGGATTAGACCAGTAGAGGCCCAACGTATTGTTGATGCTCCACAAGTTGTGGAAACTAGGGGTTTTAAGGCTAGGGACATTGGAAGGGCTAGTCTAATAATTTGTGACTTTTGTAAGAAGCCTGGACATGTCAAGTCTAAGTGTTATGCCTTTCAAAGGAAAGTGGCTGCTAGCAAGCCGATAGCATTTTTGAGCGATGTTGTATCGCCTGTTGGCCAGGATTTATTAGAGGTTTCAGTCAGGGGGTCCTCGTCTGATATTAGGGAGGAGTTTCTACCCTTTGTTACAGAGGGAGTTGTGTCACTAGATGGGGTGGATGGTTCCCCTCGACACCCAGTAACTATTCTAAGGGATACCGGGGCTTCACAGACTCTGTTACAGTTGGATGTTTTGCCAACAGGTTTGAATTCCTCTGGATCTAGTATGCTAATAGCTGGCGTGGGTGGTGACTATTTTAGTGTACCTCTCTATTGTATTTATTTGGAATCAGACATTGTGTCAGGATCAATGACAGTAGGTGTGGTGCCTGCTCTACCTCATGGCCTTAATGGTATTAATATGTTGTTGGGTAATGATGTTGCTGGGTCTAAAGTTGTTGCTAATCCGCATATGACGGATAAGCCTTCCTCTATTGAGGGCACAGAAAATCTGGAAAGAGAAATTCCGGGGATATTTCCGTCTTGTGCAGTTACTCGGGCAATGTGTAAGGAAAATCAGATCTCTGAACAAAGCATTCCTGAATGTATAACTGGTGATAGAGGATTGTCAGATACATTCATGGCTCATGAAAATTGTCAGACGACAGAGGATACTAATTCCTTGGACCCATTGGTTGAGCAGGTTCCACAGAAAATGTGTAATTTCGAATTACTGAATGATGTTTTTCTCACAAAGGAAAAATTAATTGAGGAACAAAAAAGAGATTCTGAGCTTACTAGCTTTAGTAACAGGGCACTGAATGAAGACGAAGCATCTAAAGAATCTGTGTGTTTTTTGTTTAAGGATGGTGTCTTGCTGCGTAAATGGCGCCCTCCAGATAGTCTTGCTGAGAATGAGTGGGAGATTGTTGAACAAATTGTTGTGCCTCAGATTTACCGTTCACATATCATGAGTTTTGCTCATGAACTTCCTGTTGCGGGTCATTTAGGTGTTGGTAAAACGTGCGATCGCATTCTAAAACACTTCTATTGGCCAAATTTGAAGCAATCTGTATCGCAATTTTGTAAAACTTGTCATGTTTGTCAAGTTACGGGTAAACCTAACCAGAATCCACCCAAAGCTCCTTTGAAGCCGATCCCTGCTTTTCATGAACCGTTTAAAAGGGTGATAGTGGATTGTGTTGGTCCTTTGCCGAAAACAAAAAAAGGCAATGAGTATATTCTCACCATAATGTGTCCGGCGACTAGATATCCAGAAGCGATACCACTGCGCTCGATAAAAGCAAAACCTGTTGTTGAAGCATTGATTTATTTCTTTACTCGATTTGGCCTGCCCCGAGAGGTTCAAACTGACCAGGGGTCAAATTTTACATCCAAGGTGTTTCAGGATTATTTGCGTGCTTTTGGTATCAAATCTGTGGTATCCAGTGCTTATCACCCGCAAAGTCAGGGTGCGTTGGAGCGTTTCCATCAGACCCTAAAGTCCATGATACGTATCTATTGTTTGGATAATAACAGAGATTGGGATGAGGGTTTACCATTGTTACTGTTTGCTATTCGAGAAGTGGTTAACGACTCTTTGGGATTTAGTCCTTTTGAGTTAGTATTTGGTCGTGACGTAAGGGGTCCATTGACACTTGTGAAAGAGAAATGGTTGGGAAGTCAAAAAGAAGACAATGTACTAAACTATATTGTACAACTAAAAGAACGTCTTGTAACAACTAGACAGTTGGTCCAGTCCAATCTGAAGTCAACACAGAATGAGATGAAAACATGGTACGATCAAAAGGCAAAAGAGCGTACTTTTGAGCCTGGCGATCAGGTTCTTGTCCTAATGCCAGTCTTAGGGCACTCACTCCAAGCTCGGTTTATTGGCCCATATGCAGTAGAGCGTAAAGTTGGCGAGTTGGATTATATTGTTTTAACACCAGATCGTCGTAAGCGCCAACAGCTTTGCCATATCAATATGTTAAAGCCTTACCATGCTAGATCTGATGTTGAAACAAAGAAAGACAGCAAGATCGCTGCTTTCTGTGTTGTGGATAAGGCTATTGAAGTTGATCTGCCTACAAGTAGTGTTAGATTAAAGAATTCTGATTGTTTGTCGAACTTGAATAATAAACTAGATCATCTAACCATTGAACAACAATATGATTATCGTGGGATTATACAGGATTACATGGTTCTGTTTCCTGATGTACCAGGGCAAACAAATGTAACCCACCATGATGTAGATGTAGGTGATGCTCGGCCAATAAAACAACATCCCTACAGATGTAATCCAATGAAACAAAAGCAGTTCGCTGTTGAAATTCAGTACATGCTGGAGAATAATATTATTGAGCAAAGTAATAGTCCTTGGAGTTCGCCTTGTATTTTGGTACCTAAGACAGATTCAACCTTTCGATTTTGTACCGATTTCCGGAAAATAAATGTAATTACGAAATCGGATACTTATCCCATTCCCCGTATAGATGATTGTATTGATAGAGTAGGGAATGCTCAATTTGTTAGCACGTTCGATTTATTGAAAGGATATTGGCAGGTACCATTAACAGAACGAGCCAAGGAGGTTTCTGCATTCGTGACTTCACAAGGACTTTACCAATACAGAGTTCTACCCTTCGGCATGAAGAATGCACCGGCGACCTTTCAACGCCTGATGAACAACGTCATTTCCGGGATGTCTAATGTTGAAGTTTATATCGATGATCTTATTGTGTATAATGATACATGGAAGCATCATATGCAATCTATTTGTGTATTGTTTGATCGATTGATGGAAGCTAAATTGACGGTAAATTTACCCAAGAGCCAACTCGGCAAAGCTCAAGTAGTTTTCCTTGGTCATGTTATAGGACAAGGCCAAGTTAAGCCAGTGAACTCTAAGATTGAGGCAATTGTGCAATTTCCTCAACCTTGTACTAAAAAGGAGCTTATGCGTTTTCTCGGCATGGCCGGATACTATCGGAAGTTTTGTTGCAATTTTTCTGATGTAGTTTTGCCTTTGTCCAATTTACTGGTAAAGGAGAGTAAATATGTGTGGACTAAAGATTGTTCGGAAAGTTTCAAGAAAGTGAAAGCCATGCTTACAAGCGCACCTGTTCTGATGGCTCCTGATTTTACTAAACCGTTCAAACTTGCTACTGATGCGAGTGAGATGGGTGTTGGTTCGGTATTGTTACAGGAGGATGCTCAAAGTATAGATCATCCAGTGTCTTACTTCTCAAAGAAGTTGAACCAACACCAGCGTAATTATTCCACTATTGAAAAGGAAGCACTCGCATTGGTACTTGCTTTGCAACACTTTGAAATTTATCTTACTGCGGGACATAAGCCAATTGTCGTTTTTACGGATCATAACCCTTTGGTGTTTATTCATAAAATGAAAGAGAAAAATCAAAGACTTTTGCGATGGAGTCTTGCCCTTCAGGAGTTTGATATTGATATAAAGCATATCAAGGGCAAAGACAACGTCATACCTGATGCATTGTCAAGGGGTTTTCAGTAATATGCTGCTTAAGGAGTAGAATTATTGTGTAACTTTTCTTATTTATTTTTTTTCCTCGTGCCAACCACCTTTTTTTAAGGGTGGAGGGATGTTACAGTAACATGTTTGATTATATAATGCAGTGCCAGGTGTGTTTAAATTCTTTATTTGTTTATATTGTTTGAAACCCTTTTACAATAGGATTGACCGAATTCCACTTACCAGACGATTGACCATTGGAATTCGGCCTCCTTTTAAAATGATTACTCATTTGGAACGGATACCCTTTAAATTGAGGTGCCAGGCTTTGTTCGTGGCTCTCTTACCCTGGGTTATCTCGGGACCGTACGTGTGAGGTTTTTACGTTGCCACACCCTTTTCTGTATGAGTTGTACAGTGTGGCTGTGTTGCATTATACTCTGTCTCTTTATTTGGCTGTTGGATGTGGTCCCGAGGTACCCAGGTTAGTTGAGCCGCCTGGCACTGTTTTTAAGGTAATACGTTTAGTTTATAATGGTAAATATATTGTACTTATAGTTATGTGTTCCGATCTTTTCAGTATAAATAAAATGAATTAATACGTTCGAATATGGAACTGATTTATCACTTGCTTATGTTCGATTAGTCATTATATTGTCGCTGTTACTCGAAGGTCCTGGGTACTGGTCGTCCCTGGCCTCTTGTTCGTAACACTACGATTTGGCGATGCGTAAGGACTCGTAAGAAAAATCAGTGTATGTGAAGGCGGTATAAGTTCCATTATAGTCCCCCTCCCCCCAGTAGTTTTTCTATAAAATAAACCAAAATGCCAGCATAAGCATAACTTCCATTACTTCCAATGATCTTTTAAGCCCTGTGATTTTGTCTTGACAGGGGAGTGCCAAGACGTCAGTTCGCGTTGCTGCAGTCAAGGCGTTCCCCTTCCTCCTCCACAATCTAGGAGCCAACTCTCTGCATCTTCTGTACGATCACTTCCAGTAAGTTGGTCACGTCATCGAACCTCGATCATTTATTACATTTAAAATATAAAAATCTCTGTTCACCGAAAGTAGTGCTTGGTTGCAGTGCCTGCTGCTATATTTGAACCAGCCACTCAAACGAGTAAGCTTGATGGTCGAGTGGTAAGACCTCTGCACTAGTAAGCAGGTGGAATGGGTTCGAATCCTACCCTAATTAACTTGTGAATAGCTTTTTCTTGCCTCCTCTTTGGACAAAAACTGAGTATACAGTGTCCATAAAAATAACGCTTTTCAACATTATCTGGGTAACTTATTTCTTGTACTGACCTTTGTACAGTGATATGCTCAAGGACAAGTCTACCATTGTCTTGGAGGAACTTGGCCGCACCGTCGGGACCGTTTCCTGCGTCGTCTGCAAAAATGTCACACCTCACAGGTAGGATGATGCTGGAGTTAAGTCTGTCACCGATTCCATCTTAAATCCATTAAAGTTCATCACAAGTCGCTCTCAAGTCCTTGTCATGTCTGTCACAATTCCTTGTCATGTCTGTCACAAGTCCATTGCAAGTCCATTGCAAGTCCATTGCGACGGACTAGCGACGGACTAGCGACGGACTAGCGACGGACTAGCGACGGACTAGCGACGGACTAGCGACGGACTAGCGACGGACTAGCGACGGACTAGCGACGGACTAGCGACGGACTAGCGACGGACTAGCGACGGACTAGCGACGGACTAGCGACGGACTAGCGACTGTCGCTAGTCCGTCGCTAGTCCGTCGCTAGTCCGTCGCTAGTCCGTCGCTAGTCCGTCGCTAGTCTGTCGCTTGTCTGTCGCAACATTGTGGGGATCACTAAATGAGAAAAAAGATATTGACAATTTGGGAGACTGCCAACACATGGCAAGATAGCTCAGTTCACTTTAAAATGTATATTTTTTGAAAGCTCAAATCTGTTATGGCCCTATAGCCAAATATCTTTCTCATGACTTACTCTGACTGTGTGCCAAATGTCATGCTTTTTTGCATTAAGTAAACAATTCTATCATATTTTTGCACCAATCTGCCCGACTATATCTCTATAACGCCAACAGAACTGCTGACCCACTAACTGCAAAGAGTCTGTCTAGCACCCTGACTCTTCAATGTCATACCTGTGAGCAGAGCACATTCGGTTCAGTAGCCAGGGAGTCGGCACCCAGTGAGAGTCTACCGTTGGCTGTCGTCGTGCCGTACCTTTTATTACTCTCAAACAAAGTCTCTGTCAAACAGGGTAAAGCTAGTGTTCTTTAATGTTTCTTTCCAATGTAGAAATTGTTTTATGCCCATGACTCATGAAACTACAGCTTGACAGGTATCCGTGTTCGCCTTCAAAAACATGAATTACGAAGTATGATTTGGTTACGAAAGGAAGTGATCCAAAGGTCTCATAGGTTTCAACTCCCTAGGAATGCTGGGCCCGATTTCATAAAAGTCATCGTAACTTACGATGCATCGCATCCCCGCGACGCGTCGTATCCCTACGATGCGTCGCAGCTGCGACGCGTCCTAAAATTCATTTCACGAAAATTCATTTCAAAATTCATTTGCTACATTTCTAGTTACATGCCATTTACACTCCGACTAAATGTTTTAAATTTTTATTCCTGATGTTGGACCAAATTGGTTGGACTGAGTTGGGCTGAGATTTGTACCATTCGAACAATAGTGTGTTGAGTTTTACCCTCGTGAGAGACGCGAAAGTGCACAGACTCGGATTATCGGTACAGAACAACAGATTTATTATTTCTGGCGATCGGACACAGGTCCGACCGGTTCAAAGTCAGAACAGCAACTCTCTCATTCGCATCT
The DNA here is from genome assembly GCA_037893245.1 of Crossaster papposus. Taxonomy (NCBI): domain Eukaryota; kingdom Metazoa; phylum Echinodermata; class Asteroidea; order Velatida; family Solasteridae; genus Crossaster; species Crossaster papposus. The sequence goes on from JBAIAA010001135.1 coordinate 201,720, forward strand.
TGTACAATGTACTTATTCAATATGTATTTACAAGTGGAATAAAAAGACCAAACATTTCAATCATAATATTTACAATAGAATTCTATAAAAACACGAAATAAGGTAGCGTGTAGCGTGGCAAAACAATAATACGCACTCCGCCAAAAAAATGCGCTAGCGCGACCAAACAAGTTCGCATTGTTTACACCAAGGTTCTAAATCATGCACAGCATGCAATGCATGCAATGTACATGTACATCGTCAATGTAAGCAGGCGCTCGACGCCCACAGCGCAAACGCGTACAGACCATCGTAATGCGTATTATCAGGTAATCTTCTACATATAATCAATAACTAATGATCAATACCCAATAAATGTCATGTAATTTTACAACAATAGTTTACTGAGAAATTAAATATCATTTTGACTCTTGTCGTGTTGCAAGATTTATTGTACAAACCTCTGCATACTACTAATTCACCACAAATTGGAACTATATATATTTTTATAAGGTTATTGTAAATAAATTACAAGGGATGTGTTGAAAAAAAGCAGGTGTTGCTGGTCAGATCTATTCATTTATGCATTGTTTAAATCTTTTGGCAGCTTTTTTGAGGAGTTTCCCTCAGCTATTCAACCATCTGGATCTGTTGAGACCAAACACAGCCGTGACTAAACTTCCTGATCTCCTGTTTGAACTTGATTGAAGATAAGAAGTACGACCTCAGACTGGAGTTTAGGTAAACAACAATTAATAAACCCCCCCCCCCCCCCCTACTTGACAAAAAAAGGGGTTCATGTAATACACAAAATAGATCGAATCCCGACGTTTACAGCATGATCTCTTTATAACCCCCTTTTCAAACCAGATTATATTAGGGAGCTTACCAATTCGTCCTTACCGTGCGACCCGGAGGAAGTTCGCTGGAATCCGCGAACTTTTTTAACAAAAGAGCCCTTGACAACGCCGACAGTTCGCGACTAGAACGTTGTATGCAAATCTGAAAACATGAATATTCTGTTCTCTCCGCAATACCCAAATTCTGTTTAGGTCATTTACATATCAATGTAAACTGGAATTACCGACCAAACCGCGATCGGAAAGGTCACCTCCTTGGATTGGTTTGCTAATTTAAATATCAATGCACGCTCTAAGGTACGGCCAAACCGCGATCAGAACGGCAGGCTCAAATATAAAAACATGTATATTGATACCCAGCCCAAAATAGCTGGAGAATGTTTTCTCAAACTCGCCATTGTGTACTTCTTTTGTTGTGTAAATTGTTGCATTCCACCACGGGCAGATCGCCAGCAGTGGCAGGCAGAACGCAGATCGGGAAGGTGACAAAGAAAAGGAAACTGTAAAGGAATTTGAGGAATTTGAGGTGTTCAATGGTACACTCTGGAATCGGTCCAAACCTCTACAATGTTTTATTTTAATGGTATACTAATTTTAATGTTCAGATAGGTTTACACTTAAACAGATTTCGATTTCGACAACGGGAACTTTTTGTCCGCTATCGATGTATTGTTATTTGTGGTATAATTGTTTAAATTTCTTTTCTCGTCTATAGATTCCGGCAGACGTACGAAGCCTGCTACATGTACAATTATTTGTTTTATGCTGCTGACGGACAAATCTTTAAAAATATATATATTCAGGTTTAATAGCTGTTAGGCCTATTTAGTCTTCATGCGTCTGGTTTTAGGGATGGCTTTTGTCGGGTTTCTGCCAAGATTGCGTTTATGGGACTGATTATTAGTTGTGACCATTCCAGCTATTCAGATGTCTTCCTATTATTTAAATGATATAATATAAATAAGGGTCCTAGTGGAGTGGGTGCCTGGACGTGTGCCCTCAAGTAAGAAATGTTGTGTTTGCTCGTAGCGGCCGCTATTTTCTCACGATATGAATGTTCTTATTTTAAATATTTTTGGGGCTGTAAAATGTTATTAATAACTAAAAATGGCTATATGAAAATATCGAAAAATTGTCTATTCGATATTTTATGCCCAAGTGAGTTTTGCGATTTCACAAAAGACCATGAACACTACCTGTTTCAGAAAAGGAATAATTTGCATTGATTTTTTTTTTTTATTTTTTTTTTATGAACATATTAAAACTTAATAATTAATATTGCAAAACTCAGTAATCACTATTTTTCTTAAAAGTTTCCTCCATTTAAGAAAATAAGAATTTCTTCTTTTCTCTGATACCTATATCTTGCATATTCTATGCATCTCCATGTTTCAAACTGCTAAACGAAAAAAAGGACCAAATTCACACGCGATTATAAACAGCCATTTTACACGATTCGGAAAATCCCGCAGGCCTTCCACGCAACCTACCACGCAACCTACATGTACATGTTACATGTTACATGTACATGTACATGTACATTAACATGTACATTTACATTGCACTCGGGACATCCCCGCTGGCACGCAATAATTCAAGCGAGATTGCTACAATGTAGCAACAGGGAACACGACGACAGTTTATGTACGAGTACTCTGAGACTGCAGCTGCAGCATAAAAGCACAAAATCATGTTTGAACACCGGAACTTCGTGAACAGAAGTTAACAGCCTTCCACAACTCCAACCGATGCTTTGTGCGGGAAACTTCTTGGCCCATCGCCAAGTAATGACCGTGGGAACTTGGTGCAAGAAGGCAGATTGTCATGGAGATGAATTCTAGCACCAATGAGATCATTGGCCTGAAGATGCTAATAAAGGCCCAAATAGGGCACGCAAAACAATGATGGTTGCATAGCAACACTGTTGTCAAGGAAACCATGCGACGTACAGTGTATGCTTGTAAAAATTTATGTTCAGTTTCTGCATATACATAAATATGTTACCTACATCTTTTCTTTAACTTCTAATTGACAATAATAATCGTTGAAATAGGCTAATTCTTTAATTTGAGACAGTTTCATATTCCTCTAAGGATTTTTTGTAAGTGTTAAGTTGCTTTTGTTCTTGATATTCGATGACGTGGCACACTTAGATTTAGGGACGTACTCGGCCGATTTTGTAACCAATATCCGGTCCAGACGCCAGCGGTTTATTTTATATATATTTTAAGTTTCGGACTATAAAACCTGGCATAGTTGCCGTCTCATATTCAATATGGGAACGGATTTAGTCTTTATAATTTCACAGGACGTCCAACCGTTGGAATCGCCGGTTTATACTCACTCACTCACAGCTAACTCTTAAAAACAAAACTGACAGATAGAGGGTATTACCTATTATAATACAAAACTGTCTTTTACAGTATTTCAACATGCCTTTAAAATAAAATATAATTACTGTTTTATAAGAGGTATAGACCACAGGGCATGGCCGATTATCTTGCACCTTCTTGACGCATATCGTGAATCTATATAAATTTTACTTTAAACTACTTAGGAAGTCGTTGGGAAACTCACAAATAAAATCCCCAAACGGTCTGCGAACCAGTACTCGATAAAATCTCAATTTAAAATTCATGTTTTTCAACGACCAATCAACAAGGCCCTTCTGTCGTGGTGCGGCACGTTTGTGCGAATAGTGGGAAAATGGACCAATAGCGGGCGTTGTGAAATAGAGCGAGCGTAGGCGCTGTTGACACGAGCTGCTCAGATGATAGCGATTTGAACAAAAACAAGTGTATTATGCACGGTTCAGATGCAGATTCCAGGGTTTTGTTGTTCTCTGAAAAGAGTTTTAAAAAAATTCCACGCTTGTGCCGGTAGGTGGAAAAAAGTACCCAAGCAAAAATCGCCGAAAAAGCGGAGATGATCATATCGGCATTTCAATCGTACATGCACTGGTTGATGTACCGCAGGAATCCGCATTGTCAACAGTACGTGATGTAGTTGAGTATATGCCGTTAACCAGTTCGCGCCGGATGACGTATATAAACGCAAACATTTCCCCAAATTCAAAACGGATGACGCATAAACACGCCAAGTTCAAGTTCGGAAATGTATGTCAGCAGCGCGCAAGGCCGGAAATGCGTGGGTGTAACATCGTTTTTAGACATCGCTAAAGCGCCCTCTTGTGACAGTAGCCTAACTTGATTGGATATTTTAACGAGCACAGGCCATTCAAATTTTAAAGACGGGGTTTATTCTAGTCAATTATCTAAGATCGCGGTTGGTTAAAGACGAAATATTGAAGGGATTATTTATGTTTTTATTTTCTGAGTGGTTACCACTTACCAGGGAGAGAGCTAAATGATTTTTTAGAGGGGAGATTGATTGGTGTTTTTTAGGGATAACGAAAACCTGTTTTGTCAAGAAATTATCGCTGCCTCCTGGGTCCTTGGATGTAGCTGCTCTTAAAAGTTTAAAACATTGATATTTTGTGCCTGGAACTCCCTGGAACAACCTAAGGCTGTTCAGGATAAGTCAGACACATATTAGAGCGGGGAAAATCTTCTCAACTCAAGGCTCTTCTCTACACAAGAGTTGCTCAGAGCGACCTTCAAGGATGCAGGTCCGTTTTGTTGGAAATCTACCGCTGATTGTGATGATAGCGATTACTCTCTGTTAATTACACAATAAACCTGTGAACAAAGACACCTTGACACTTGGATTGCTTTGCTTTGTGGTAAGCTTTGCCCAGCCAGCACCCGCAACTACCAGTCGCGTACATCTACCAGTCGCGTACATCTACCAGTCGCGTACATCTACCAGTCGCGTACATCTACCAGTCACGTACATCTACCAGTCGCGTACATCTACCAGTCGCGTGCATCTACCAGTCGCGTGCATCTACCAGTCGCGTGCATCTACCAGTCGCGTACATCTACCAGTCGCGCACATCTACCAGTCGCGCACATCTACCAGTCGCGCGTTTCTACCAGTCGCGCGTATCTACCAGTCGCGTACATCTACCAGTCGCGCGCATCTACCAGTCGCGTGCATCTACCAGTCGCGCACATCTACCAGTCGCGCACATCTACCAGTCGCGCACATCTACCAGTCGCGCGTTTCTACCAGTCGCGCGTATCTACCAGTCGCGCGCATCTACTAGTCGCGCGCATCTACCAGTCGCGCGCATCTACCAGTCGCGCGCATCTACCAGTCGCGTGCATCTACCAGTCGCGTGCATCTACCAGTCGCTACATCTACCAGTCGCGCGCATCTACCAGTCGCGCGCATCTACCAGTCGCGCGCATCTACCAGTCGCGCGCATCTACCAGTCGCGCGCATCTACCAGTCGCGCGCATCTACCAGTCGCGCGCATCTACCAGTCGCGCGCATCTACCAGTCGCGCGCATCTACCAGTCGCGCGCATCTACCAGTCGCGCGCATCTACCAGTCGCGCGCATCTACCAGTCGCGCGCATCTACCAGTCGCGCGCATCTACCAGTCGCGCGCATCTACCAGTCGCGCGCATCTACCAGTCGCGCGCATCTACCAGTCGCGCGCATCTACCAGTCGCGCGCATCTACCAGTCGCGCGCATCTACCAGTCGCGCGCATCTACCAGTCGCGCGCATCTACCAGTCGCGCGCATCTACCAGTCGCGTACTTTATCTCATCTCAGTCGCGTAATTTCGTAGTTATGTGTTTGTGCTATACGTATGACGTAAGCCCACACACTTTCGTGTGCTTGATGACCGATCACTTGCACAATGCATTACAACTGAGTTAAGGTAATTACATACAAGTAGGTAACGTCTTTGGCTTAGGAAATTGCAAAAAATACTGTTCTCCATTATTAAAGGTATCTGGATTTACAATTAACATAACAGCACTTGAACCATTATTAAAGATTCTGACAGTCAGATTTACAATTAACATAACAGCATTCTGATATTGACTGATTAAAACCAGGCCGGAATTGGGATGTACAAATAAAACAAAAGTTAAATCAACAAAATGTGTGCGGTAACCCATGCTGAAATGAAGAAATTTGTCGGACAAAATGGCAACAATTTGTCGGGCTTTAAAATCGTGCACTGTGATTAGTCAATTTTGTTTAGGGGTGTGGCCTGCTGGATCGGTCTATTCAGGATTGCCTGTCTGACAGATGTATGATTTACTTCCCTACTTCATCTCATAGCTTCAAGACGTTGCATCGGCCAAGAATCTGAAGATGTCGGTCCTCTTTGCCCGCTTCAAGCAACCCATCTGTCAGTTTCTCGTGGAAGCTTTGCACCAATCACAAGATGAGACCACTAGCTCTGGCTGCCTTCACGTCATCGGGGAAGTAGCTCAAGTCTTTGAGTTTAAGGACAAGCAGACGTTCTTATCGGTGAGCAAAACCTTTGTAAGCTTTTTTTGGTTCGTAAGTTCGTAAGACCAAAATGTAAGATTCATTTTTTTGTATTCAGATATTTAAAGATTTTTGCTTTAAAAATGTTAAGGACAATTCAAGGAAGAGAAAACTTGAGACATTTAAATTATTCAGACACTGAATTTGTGCTCATGAATCACTTCATTTGCAACATATATTGAATATAATTTGTTTTGGTTTTTGTCAAATTTTCATTTTTGTAATTATTTGTAAAACAAAATCATAAAATTGTTCTTGTTTCAGCAAACAATGCGATTTCTCCTCCCAAGAATTGTAAGTAAAGCTACTCCGGTTGCCTCTGCCATCTTGAGAGTCATTGCCAAGACGATGAAAGTGGTAAGGCAAGAAAATGTGTACAATTGAAACCGATATGAAGAGTTAGCAATTCCATGCACAACAATTTGTATTATGAGTGTTGCATCAAGTGTTAGTGTACCCCCTAAATTGAATAGCAAAGAAACTCATCAGTGAAAAATGTTCTTGAGATTTTTAAGACCTGGTCGCATTTCCAACTCGGGTTATATGTGAGAAGATATTCACTCCTGTTCCACGAGCGTTTTCTTTCAGGTTCTCTGGTTTTGCTTCCTGCCTTAAAAAACACCACTTTTGATACCTGGCTGTGCTCCGTGGTCAGACATGAGTCGTAAGGCGGCTGCCTTTACATGCCTTCGGCTTGACCACGTTGTGGCTGTGTGCAAGTTGGGAAGACTAGCCCCCTCAAATTTAGTATTATATTTATAACTCAAAGGACAAAACTTTTAATAAGGCCGTGTCTGAAACTGGCTTTCAGGGCTACGGCTACGTCTTGCTTGCTTTTGGTGTACTCTCCTAAAAGCATTGCTGCTGTCCTGGAGAGGGTGGCACGTAAAGGCGCCTCTGGCAGCCGGCCACATCGACCCAATTTAGCCAGGAACACCGGGGCGAACCCCTTCTCTTAGCGATAAGTGTTACTGGGTTCTTTTACGTGCATTATAATGATTGTTATTATACAATACACGGGACCTACAGCTTTACGTCTCATCCGAAAGACGAAGCAATGGTGGTTTCAGTGCCTTGCTTAAGGACACAGGTGTCAAGACCGAGATTCGAACTCACGCTCTGCGGAACAGAAAACCGGGTTCTTAACCGCTCGGCCACGACACTCCACGTCTATTGTTAGCCTGCTCACGCGTAGTTGTAATGGACGAAGACCCAGACAAGAGATTCAGACATGTCCTTAGTTATTGATCCATCTTTCATTTTCACTCGTATAGAACCATCGGGAGATGTTGGTTGACTGTTTCCGCTACATCTTCTCGTATCTCGTCCGAACCTGCAACAAGACAGACTTGGAGAAAGCTCTCCTCTATCTCCAGGTAGCGTGATTAATATGATTGGCCAAAACTGTGATTTAAAAAAAAGTGTAGTTTTTGTGTTGAGTTTATTGCATTGTTACGAGCCGTTAATTAGCCCCTCTGATATGAATCTAATCGCCAGGCTATAACTTTGAATTCTGGATAAGCTACATTTGTTATAAATACTTGAAAATGGAACCAAGATGTTCACTTGTGTGAACTTGTTTGTGTCAAGCCTGTTCTATTTCTGAATTTATTGATTACCCACTAGAACGAGACTGATGTTGAGTTAGGGAGCCTCATGAAAATGGATTACCAGAGTCTACACAATGAGCTACTGTTGCATCTTAGTGAGAACTACACCCAGGTAAGGAACTCTAGCTATAAATACAGAAGATGTGATGGTTTTCCTAATCCAAATCCTTTGGGTATACTCGAAAGTATCCTGAATACGCCAACATTTACCAATTTTGTCACATCACAAAAATGTTGGTCTTGGTGACTGCTCAATATGGAGGTATCGTGAATCCATCAAAATCCTGTAGTGCCACAAGGCTTACAATTCTCAATTCATCAAACTCTCCCAGTTCTTAATACGGAGGTTAGGGTAAACAACGTTTTCGCCTAACCTAAGTAGCTTGTACACTACGCATGCACGTGAACTCTGATTGTAAGACATGACCCATGCAATCATTTTGTGTGTATGGGTGTGGATATGCATGGAGGCATGTTGTTTGTGTTCAAGGTGGATTCCATCAGATTTTAGCGGGATTTGTCCTATTTTTACTTTACCCATTAAACTTCCCTCTCAGTTCTCTATGTAAATTTTCCCTCAACTTTCCTCATGCATTGTTGCCAAACCCCTTTGTTGACAAAGTTAAATGGGGCTATGCCATGTTATGGGACATGAACAATACAGCTTTCACTGTCCCTGATTTTTAACAACTACAAGACCTTTATTTGATAAGTCCGTATATTTGTCAGGTTTTCAGCGGTCTAGCCATGCTTGCCTCCAAGGATACCAACTACAGAGGACCTAAACCCATCACCGAGGCAACGGACATGGCTGACTTTCTCCAACCCAGACTTCTGGGTATTCTGGCTTTCTTTGATTCCCAGCTGCTCAACTCACACATTGCAGTGGAAGACAAGAAACTGGTAACAAATTAATGATGTTAATACATAATTTTTTGTTATTACATGTATACTGAATGTTTAACTGTGTCTGTGTTTCATTCGTCATTTTTCATCCAAACTTTAAGATTAAAGGGACAAGCAATGTATTTTGTTTCTGTAATCCTTAAAAATGCATCTTTGTGGCACATTTAACCTTATTTTCTAATTTAAATTGCTGCCATTTTTTACGGTATTTTGGTGCCTTTTTGTTTTCACGCCACTGCAAATTCTCCGCATATTTATGAACAGAACTGTGATGTCATTCCGGGCAGAAACCTAAAATGTTACAGCTATTTTGGCATGAAAAGTTGCTAGAATTTGGAGGTTTGAGTTGCAAATGTTGTTTGATTTTGAGATCTAATGTTGTGTCTCTACATGGCAGTATAAGCTAATGAGCAAACATTTCTCACAATTGATCAAATTTAGGGTCGGACAAAAAACCCGCTAAACTAAACAGTGACTTTCTTAAATGACATCATAGCAAGAGCGCCCTCAGTTGTCCAGAAAAGCATGAACCATTTTAATGTTTGAAGAAGTGCGCTTTCTAATAAAATTTACCGAAAATGGATGTAAACCATTTTTTATGTATTTATTAAAGAGGAGTAGATTCTTGAACAAAATGTTTTATTAAGAAAAATTCATCGCATATGAACCTTTGAGTATAGGTATTGTGATAGTTCTTACTTAACTTTTTAAGATATGACAGACACAAGGAGGGTAAAGTTTGTAAATACAAAAATTAATTTTACTCACCCCAAATATAGTACCCTCCGAATATATTAAAAAAATGGTTAATTAATGATAGCATAATGACCTCAATAACCTCATTGTCCTGTTAGGCCCTAGAAAGTCTTGTCTGCATTATGAAGCTGATGGGTACCAGGCACATCACCGGTGTCCGACTCAAGATCATGGCCACCCTCAAGATTGGTCTACGCTATAAGGATAATGGGTTTCCCTTACTGTCCTGCAGGGCTTGGCAGTGCTTCGTGCACAGGTAGGAGTGTAAAATGTGGTCAAATCTCGTCGTTATGGGTTGCAAAAAAAATCTCGGAACCTTAAAACCAGCAAAGTTTTCTTGTGAGTTTCACAAATTTTAAGAGAGTGTATGTCAATTGATTTTTCTATTTGTGAGGCATTCTGGAAAAATGAGACGGAAGTTGGCACAGGCATAGAGTTATATTATAGAAACTAGAGAGCTGACCCACTATACTGTGCACGCTACACATAACTGTAACCCGTCTGTAAATTTGTAAGTGGACAACACGATAGTAAAATACCCGGATGTATCATGCACTTAACGGCGTGGCAGCTATAATTTAGCAAACTTTATTGGCTGTTTAATGTCGGTCTCAAGTGAAATTGCGTGTGGTACCGGTACTTGGACAGACAGCTCATTGGTAAATCTTATCTCTATTTTCCTCCAAGTCAATGGTGGATCCAGGATTTGATTGCTCATGGCTGATGAGGTCATGAAATGGCAGACGCAGAGAGCAAAGGCGCGAAGCAGTGGACTTGCACGATTATATGCCAGGCGAATTTTGCATGTTGCTTGGTGTAACCACCATGGTTTCACCCTTATCCCAGGAAGTATTTACTTGTGAAAAGAAACGGTTCTGGTCTTGCTGACGTTGCTCCGATTTGTGCAGCCAAAGCACGCATAAATCTTGGGCCTCTCGCCCCCGGGATCTCTTTGCGGGGCGCGGCCAAGAGATGAAAGAGATACGTAGGCTATGTCAACTACGTACTTTTTGAAGTACAACAAATTATTGTAAATTAAAATGAAAAATAATATTTTTATGAAAGCTTTTGTTTACCTCTTAGTGAAAATTATTTCAAGAAAACTACTAAATTTACATGTTGAAGATCCTATTTGAGGTGCCCGGGACCTCGGTTTCTTGTAAACTCTTGCACGTTCTTGGGGTCAACTTATACGCCGAATGGGTGTGGAATTTTTTATTTTTTGTTACAGATTTATTGATGTTTGTAATTTTTGAAACATCGTTTACACATATATTTATTTTTTTCTCCCAGTGTGGAGCCATCGTCCCTCGGTCCAATGATCAGTCAGGTCATTGTCACTCTGCTTTGTTTACTTCATCAATTGCCAGAGCAGGTGGCTAAGATCTACAACTTCCTCATCGTTGAAAACAGGTGCCAAGAAATTCTTCTTTAATAATTGGTTAAACATAACTAGAAATTCCTGCTAAAAGTAGCATTACTCTGGCTATTTTGAGTCCTTTTTCTTTTAAAAGTTTCTCACTTTTGAATAAGACATCGACCAAAATAAAATCAGCCCATGTTTAGGTAATAAATTATTATTGTAAACATTTTGAATTATTAGCTGCCAAACTTTAATTTAATTTTCGCTAGTGCTGCCCCTCAACCAGTATTGATAATGCACAGAGCCAGTCTGCTCCCAAAGCGAATCTGTTTGTGCCCAATGCAAGAAACTTATTTTCAGAGAGGTTATGAAAGGTTTTAGTTGCATTAAAACATACGAGTTGAAAATGTATTAAGAGGAGAAAAAAAGTCTACGTCGTTTTTCAAACCCAAGCTTAGATTTTGTCTCCGTCTCCATCACCGGCTCCATCACCATTGACGAACTGCATAAACGAAGCCACAGACGAAGATGAAGCTGCCATAATTTGTTGTACGGGTAATGCAATTTGCACGGGTAATGCAAGTTGCACGGGTAATGCAAGTTTTTGGTTTGTAGTAAAAGTGAATACTTCAAAGTGAATTTATTTGAAGGTTTGCAGTCGAACCAAGTACTAAGTTTCTTGTGAGTCTGGGGGGTCCTTTGTCAAACTTCAGACTGTTCAAGAGGAAAGGGGAAGTTACAAATCTTCAAAGGGAAAATGCAAGATCTGAGACTGTTTTATTTGTTTTGTTTCTGTTGATTCTACAGGGAGAGTTTTAACCAGCATTTTCACGAGTTGTACTTCATGCCCGACCTGGCAGAACTCAACGAGGTCAACTCTGTCTTGAAGGAACATCGGGAGGATCCTTCCAGTCAGCCGGATCTTAAAACTCAACTCAGGCAGTCTATCAAGGGAGTGACTCATGAGAGTCTGGATGTCAGACTTCACGCGCTGTCAAAACTCCGGGACCTGCTGCGAAAGAACCAGGTCAGAATAAGCCAGTGCGATATTCCTTTTGCGCCTGTGCACAACAAGATTCAACAATTTGTTCTCTCAGGAAAAACGTGGCAGATAAATGCAGACAAGGCTTTGATATTTTTTGTGCAATCGATAAGGAAGACGGTGCATACGTTTGACCTTTCTGGACTTTTTCCTAATTTGATACAACGTTCAAATTTTGTATATTGAAATGAAAAATAATATTTGTATGAAAGTTTTTATTTTAACCTCTAAGTAAAAAAAAAACAGCGTTAAAACAAATTATGTCATGTTGAAGCTGAGGTTGAGGTGCTTGGAAGTTCGGTTTCTCGTAAACTCTTGTACGTTCTCTGGGTCAACTTACACGCTCTATAGGCAATGTGGTCAATATTACCTCTCTTGTTGACTTTTTAAAAATCAACAGATACCTTTTTTCTTCGCCCCATTTCTGTAGTCTGCCCTGCACGAGTACGTGATGGGTAACGAGATAGTAGATCCTACTATTACTGAACTGGTCTCCGTGGTAAGTCTTATCCTTCGCCTAATTAGTGTTTCCAACATTTTAGTTAAAACACTATGAACATAATTTTTATCATTAATACTACCATATATTTCAATTCAAAAATCCATGTTTCTCTTCTATATAATGTAACAAATGTATTTATTATTACAACAGATTGGTGATATAGGATTGTGTCTTTAATGGAATTTGAAGTATGTCATAAGAAAGATATTAGACGGAAGGGCCATTGCAGATTTGTTCTTTGAAAAATTGGAACATGGCTTGTTCTACATTTATTTCTTCAAAGGACGAATCTGAGATGGCCCTAAAGCAAAATATCGTCCTCATGACATACTCTGTGTGCCAAATCTCATGCTTGTATCATATCATTTTAGTTTTGTTTTTTGGGTATAGTTATTGAGTGGTTGTCGTGACTCTGACACAAAAGCACAGAGTATGTTTGGTGAGTGTCTGGGAGAGTTGGGTGCCATTGATCCTGGGAGGCTGGAGATTATCACTAACAACAAGACAGAAGATATGTCCAAGTTCCATGTAAGTATTGCCATCAACTTTGGTGTAAATCGGGTGAACAACGCCAACTTTGCTTTTGATCTGATCAGTGAGCTAGCGAGAGCCTTCTTAGCTGCAGCTGATACTTGCTGTCTTCATTATAAACTGTCAGTCTTTCCTTTGACCTTTCAGACTGGCGTTGACGGCATCAACTTTGCTTTTGATCTGATCGGTGAGCTAGCGAGAGCCTTCTTAGCTGCGGCCAATACTCGATGTCTACACTATAAACTGTCAGTCTTTCCTTTGACCTTTCAGACTGGCGTTGACGCCGCTAACTTTCCCTTCAATATGATCAGTGAGCTAGCGAGAGCCTTCTTAGCTGCGGCCAATACTCGATGTCTACACTATAAACTGTCAGTCTTTCCTTTGACCTTTCAGACTGGCGTTGACGCCGCTAACTTTGCCTTCATTATGATCAGTGAGCTAGCGAGAGCCTTCTTAGCTGCGGCCAATACTCGATGTCTACACTATAAACTGTCGATCTTTCCTTTGACCTTTCAGACTGGCGTTGACGATGCTAACTTTGCCTTAAATCTGATCAGTGAGTTAGCGAGAGCCTTCTTAACTGCGACCAATACTCGTTGTCTACACTATAAACTGTCAGTCTTTCCTTTGACCTTTCAGACTGGCGTTGACGATGCTAACTTTGCCTTTGATCTGATCAGTGAGCTAGCGAGAGCCTTCTTAGCTGCAGCCGATACTCGTTCTCAGGACTGCTCTGCCTATGCCATACAGGAGCTGCTTCAGATCTACGATTGCAAGGAATCACCAAAAGAATCGTAAGTAACTCTTTTAATTTTGTTATTCATTTGATAGAATTTTCGATTATAATTTGTGATTAAAGTATATAAAGTGATAACAATACAAATTTATCTAAGGGAGGCCGGCGAAACTCTGACACATGAAAGCCTTTCAAATGCTGAGCAAGGCCTGATGAAAGCCTGGGGCTTGCAATCTTTTTTAATCCTAATCCATTGACAATAGACACACACCCAATGAATAGACTACATCACACCTTCATGGCCCACGCAGACTTGAGTGACAGATAAGCTCCCCTTTGTATGTGAGCATCTTGTGTGAAATACTGTATAACAAAAGAATACCCAACCACTGTGTCGGCCGTCTTTGATTTTCTTGGTTGACATTCTAGACGTTTGCGGTTAACTTCGCCCAGGTTAGCAAAGTTTGTTGGCCCGGCGTGTTAGACGCCATGCCGTTGAAGCAATACAGTGTGCACGTGGTCACCTATTTGTATTTGGAAATAATGGTTGTAGCTTGTTTTTTATGTTGTGAATACTGTATTTGCCTCACCCTGTATAGTTTTTGCGAAAGTAATCGGCACAACATTGGATGGAAGAGGGTATTCTAATTCACACATGCATTTTGGTCACTATTGCGGAAAGGAGGCTTGCTAAATTCCCTAGATATTGTGCGCACATCTTTATAAAACATTTATGTTGGATGCTTATAACGATTTTAGAGACATCTCTTTTCGGTTTAAAGGCGTATAAACGACAAAACACAATCACTGTTGGTCGAGACCAGCGCTTCCCAGCGCCCAGTTTGTGCGCCTGCGGTGGACACGAGCTATATTGGGGGGAACTTTCACAGCACACACCGACGTATAGCATGATAGTTCGACCAATAAGTTTTGTATGCACTAGCGGTAAACGTTGACCAATTAAAAAGCGCGTTAAAAAAATCGTCGTCCAATGAAAATAGACACAGATAGTATGAACAGACTTGACTGGCTGGACAGATCAGCCCCTTTTTGTGTGCGTTTCAGTACTTGGAAGAAAAAACACACCAACTGTCGTGTCGGTCGTCTTTGATGTTGTTGGTTGACATTCTCAACTTTTGCGGTTAACTTCGCCCAGACGACAAAAGCCAAGCTTCTCTCTGTCAACAGGCCCAGTATATTAGAGGCAACGCTGCTAAACTGAGGGAATTATTCAGTAATTGTGCATTCCCCATTTTATCCAAAGTTTCGTAGTTGTATAAAGATAACCCCCAAAATGTGTCTCTCTAACTTATAATCTTTGAAGGAAAAAGGCACAAACAATTTGAAGTAATTGAGGCACACATGCAATTCAAACCAAACATTAAAAATGATTTATTTATACAACTAGCTATGTAAAGACTAAAATAAACAACATTTATTTACAAGATCAAGACTTAAAGGTATGATACATCATTTGCAGATATCAAAAATATTTACTACCGAATTATTAGGAAATATCTTACTCATTTGAAGGTAAATATTGATTCTAGGCATCCAGCAAAATGATTGCGCTAGATGTCCTGTAATTATTCCGAAAAATATAATTGTATAAAAAAACACAATAACATAAGAATAACTGCTCGACGCCGGTTGAAAACAAACGCTGTTTTTTGTGCTTTTCTCGGCATCCATGATTCCTTTACTTCTTTCAGACGAAAAAAAAAGTGTTTGAAAATAGTCGGGTTTTTACAATGATTGCCAGTCAACAAAAATTATTCCTCACCATATGTACATGTAATTTGATCCGCCCTACTCTGCCCTTCACCAACATCTAAAATGTATTCATTCAAGGCCAGCATCCTTCAGACCATAAAGGGTGGAGATCAAAAGACTTCCATTTTGTCAACGGGTGGCAATCCATGCCAACATGGACTTATGTACACAAGCCTATGGGAAATTTGTACAAGCTTTGTTATTTTCATACCACTTCTGAGCAAGCCACTGCGGCCTGATAAGTGACAACCCCTCTGATGAATGTACCATGGTCCATGCACACCAAGATCTTAGGAAATAGCGATACATGATCTCATAGTCTCTGCACGTGGCAGGAACTATATATTTAAAGAAAGGCTTTTTAAACTGGTATTTGTTAAGGTCCCCAGATCAGATGGAAAACGGAAAATACCGTGCGCCCATGTGCGCCTAATAATATTCGGAAACGATATAAGTTACTGGTTGACTGAACTGGCAGAGATGTGAATGGTGTGGTTCAAAACCGTAACTCTTCAACTTTTTAACAAAATGAACAAAATTTGTCTTATCAAATGGTCCCTAGTAATTTACATCTTTGCGCGATGTCAAATTGTATTTAACGAAAGTTGGAGAATTTGGGATGGGAACCGAAAGTGGGAGTTGTAATATATAAAATAAATCCTACATTATACTTGTATATCTTGTGTGTGAATTCTAAGCGTGATGTATCGGTTGTTCTGCGCGGTGAGCGATTTCAAGTTGTCAAGTGTTTATTCCCCAGGGTAAATTCCTAAAATTAAGTGTCCTAATAAGGAACTGATATGGAATTATTAACCACACTGTACATGTAAAGAGGACATGTACATGTACTATTCATGATGCTGGTTTAACAGGCCTTCAGAAAAGAAAGCCCAGCTTTATTGATCCTTTATTGATGATTTACATGCACAAAAGGAGGATTAGTTGGCCGAGAGGCCTGGGCCTTGCTCGGCATGGCAAAGGCTTTCCTGCGTCAGGGGTTTCGCTGGTCTCCCTAAAGCCTTGCTTTAGGGAGAAAGATTGTTAACTTTATGTTTATTTCCTTTAATTGATTGTCTATGTTGACAATCGTCCTCCTGTTAAAGTTATATCTGGTGGAGTGCCGTGCTCTCGTGGTCTGGAGCATTGAATTTGTGGTCTGGGGAATTCTGCAGTTTGCGGGTTTGAGTCCAGCCTGGGTTTATGTCCAGCCTGGGTTTATAGTGTGTGTGCCCTTGGGCAAGGTACTTATTCACTGTTTGCTTCTCTCCACCCAGGAGTAAATGAGTATCTATGAGTGCAGAGATGGTTATTGTGGTTGATTTAGCTGCATTGCGCCAAACTGGCAGCATCAAGCTGTATACTTCTCAGGGAGCTGAGATTGTATTTGGAATGTTTCATTGCCCCAATGATAAGAGTAATAATGATGCAGCTCCTTGGTTATCTGACATGGTGGATAAGTTCACTTTACAATCTCATTATTATAGCAGCTGTAATGGTAAATCAGATGCAGGTCAAATTTGAATTTTGTCGTATTAACTTTTCCCGACCTGTTGATCTGGCCGTCAGCTTTGGAGGCGTTTCTCCGGCCACATTAAGGAAATCTTAATCCCCCTCCTTGATGCTAAGTATGTCCCCGCCTCTTCTCCTTCATGGACTAACATCCCTAAGCCCATCTATCGGAGCAAGAAAGGCAAGACGTACAAGGACTGGGTCTGTGCTTGGACTGGATACCTTGTTACCAAGGTAACAATGATATACAGAAACTGTGGATTTCAACAAATATATATATTTAAACATTTGACATTTTTTGAGTGCTCTGTAAAATGCCGTGACTTTGTGATCTGGAGCATTGAATTTATTATTATTATTAATATTTCTTTCTGGTAATGAAACCAAGAATCCCTCAAAAGCGTAAGCCTGAAGAAACCTGTATAGAGAGAAGACAATGAGAAGAAGGTACAGTTTTAGTGGTAGGAGGAAAACCAAAAAGAATATCCTGGGGAAAACCCAATCCACATATTGACCCATCAGTCCTTCATTTTAATAAACACGAGGAGAGCTTAAATCCTGATGTTTATTTGAATCCTGCTATTCGCTCTCCTTAAATAAAAAGTCAAATAAGTTAAGAGGGCCTAATATTTCGATCGTAACAAGATCTTCTTCGGAGACAAAATGAAAAAAAGAAAGAAAAAAAGTACGAAAACAAGAGCTGTTTCAGCCTACATGTGTATGTCCGAAACAGCTAAAAAAAAACAATATAAAGGTAATACATAAAATTGTCATTACTGTATTTGTAGCACTGGTTTATTTACACTCACTAATGGAAAACGGGCATTATTATCCACCGAGTCAAAGTTTGCTAATGCACGCGCTAGCTACACATTTGTTTACAGTGCGCGCGCACGCTGTACTTCTTTGTTTAGTCTCAATGCCATACAATAATGTACCACTTTTATTTTACCACAAAACGTATTGCATGCGTCAGGCTGACTCACATGCGCACGTGCATTGCAGAGATAGGATCGTGTCATTCCTGTACATACTGATAAAGTGTTTATTCGCGATGTTAATGGCGGGCTAGCTATAGCTAGCTCGTGCATTGGCACGCATGGTCGCCGGCGTGGCACACATACTGCGTGAGTATACCGCAAGCGTACATAAAAAAAACCAGTAACTTGGTACTGTAGTATAGGTTTTTCCATGACACAAAATCAACGGACGTCGTTCCGGTTTGCTTTACAAATCAAACCGGCTCTACAAGAAGATGTCTTAAGTCGCACTATGCACTGTCATGTAATGGCCCGCTCAACAATGAGAGGGTAAACATTTCATCAAAATGTGTTGTTTATTTGTTGTCATGAATGAAATCTTTAATACCTAGAGTTTAAGGTTTCATTCAAAGAAATGTTGATTTTGATGAATAAAGTAGAAAAAAACCAACAATTTTGTGTGCATCGTTCTGTTGTAGTACAACAGAGCCGGCTATTTCAAAGCCTGTTTTCTCAGTTGTGTAATTTGAACTCCGAGCAAGTAATCAATATGTAAACACTTCGTTCCTCCACAATGGACGGGGCTATGGGTCTCTATTATATACTAAATGAAAGCTTACGTTGTGGGCTTTAATTCTAACCATGTATATAACTCAATTTCATTTTACGAAACATAACACACCTTTTTGTAGAGCCGGTCACAAATTACTTCTGTGGAATTTTTAAGGATCGCTGTGTTTTGCTCTCTTTAGAACATATAGGGAGCGCGGAGGAGTGCGATCGCGCTCCCTAAATATGAAGGACTGGCCCATGCCAAATTCTAACCTGGGTCACAGTGGTGGGAGGTAAGGAAAGAACCGCGTGTGCCCTTGGGCAAGGCACTTTGCCACTCATTGCTGCTGCCCACCCAGGAGTAAAATGGGTACATGGGAGAGCAGAGATGGTTATTGTGATTGATTCTAGCTGTTTTGCATACGTATTTTCCCCAGAATGCTGAGATTATCTTTGGACAGTGTTGTAGTTGAGACGCTTATGTCCGAAACCAAGGCTTTTAAAAACAAATATCGATGGAGATGAAACAGATTTGAGTTAATTCACAAAAGTGTTGTAAAGCATCATTTATGTTTGGAATGAAGACTAGATTTTGGTGGTGCAACGTAAATTCTGTGGCCCAACATATTTTGCTGTGGTCTCGATAGGTCTCAAGGGTAAGCACTGGGTACAAGTACTTTTGTGTTTAATATTTATAAAATGAGCTACTTTTATCTCTTTTTACATCTTTCTAGGTACGATCTCCACAAGCCTCACAGATCTTCAAGTCTTGCAGCGTGATCATCAAGCATGACATCCAGACGGCGCTGTTTCTTCTGCCTATCATTCTCTTACATGCATTACTGGACGGTAGGCAGGAGGATAAAGAAGAGGTTAGGAACTAGACACCAGATGGAACTTAATAATAATTGCAATGCATGCGTTTCCGTTTGTTTCTAGAATTTGTTTTTGTTGAAAACATTTTAAATATTGCAAAAGTTAATATTTAATTTATTAAACCCTAACCATCCCAAATCCTCCAAAATTCCTTTTTGCAAATTGCAGGATTTTGCAGGATTGAGGTCACTTGGAAGTTGATGCATTGGAGGAATTTGCAGGATTGGGGTGTTTGGGGTTTTACCACTTGTTACTTTGTACTTTCACACTGCTCATGCTCTATGCATATTCTCCATAGAGCTTCAGTCAAGGTGTAAGTTATGTGTCACAAATAGGATACCAAGGGTTATGTGCGCAGGCACTAGTAGATAGGATGAGAAACTAGCGGAACAGACACAAAAAATAACCCTGCTCTGCCAAAATGGAGGCGATTTTTATCCTTGGATTTGTCAGTTTGATCACGGATCTTGTTTCTTCAGATTCGTCAGGAGATCCTAGCGGTTCTGACCCACGCTGAGAAGTCTGAGGATCAGCGGTCAGGTGACGCCAGTCACATGAGCGCTCAGACGGTGTTTTCTGTCCTTGACTACCTGACGCGATGGAAGAGACATCGGGTTCAGATGCTGTCTGCATCCCGGACACAGAAGAAATCGCAAAGTGGAAGTAGGTACTGGGGATCATGGATAAACAAGGGCTTGCCTCGAAGGTAGTCAACACCATTTACACACATAAAAAATTAAACTATTGAATTAGTATGGAATTCCTTACCTTATGCCAAGTGAAAAACAGTCTCGGGCATTCTTTGAAATCACAGCACCTGATGTGAGGTGGTTTTCAAGAAAAGTGAAAGTTTGTATCAATTTCCAATGATTGCCAGGCGGCAATCGTTGGAAAAAACCTCACTATTTTATAAAAACTGCACCACATTAGTGATTAGGTGCAAGCCAGCTAGTCTGGTTTCCTAACCTGATAATTCCCTAACGTCTAAAAATTGTTTTGTTTCGTCTGAAGGAAGTCAAGGAACCAGACTACAGAAACGGCAATTATGTTCCTTGTTTTTCCAGCATCTATGAACACAAAACAAAACGCGTCAGCATCATAATATTCTCTATAAATATGAAACGCTTAAACCATCCAATTATCAATCAAAAACAATAAAGATCACGTGAAAATTTGGTCTATAACCTTGTTTTTACCAAGGACAAATGTTCATGCTAAGCAAATTGTTGTGCTTAGCAGCTCCGTGAAATTGGCCCCTGGTTGGATGTCGGCTGGCATGGGTGGCGCAGTGCCTAAAAGTGCTCACCTCTCACTGCAGTGGCCCGGTTTTGATTCCCGGCTCGGGTCATTTATAGCGGTTGGTCTATTCTCTCCTGTGCCATAGGGTTTTTCACCAGGTTCTCTGGTTTTCCTTCCTCCTCGTAAATCAACACTTTTTATCTTGCTGTATTCCGTGATCAGTAATGAGTCATATGGCGGCTGCCAAAGGCATATTTACATGCCTTTGGCTCAACCATGTTGTTGCCTCATCTTTTTCATTCAGCTTCTGCTGCGAGTAATAGTATTAGTAATAATAATAATAATAATTTGGGAGGTCAGTCATCCTTACTCGCAAGCTGGGTTGCTGAATTGCGAAGGACGCGGCTACAACGTGGTTGAGCCGCTGACACGTAAAGGCGCCTCTGGCAGCCAGCCACATTGACTCATATATGACTGAAGAGCACAGCCAGAGATCGAAAGTTTTTGAATTTTCCAGAGGGAGGAAAACCGGAGGACCCGGGTATTGGGTATTGAACCTGGGCTACATTGGCGAGCGTTTCTACGCACAAGCCACCCATGGACGATTAGCTCCTAAAATACTAAGGTTAACACAATACTTTTGTTGTAATAATATAAATATACATTTTTCTGGTAGTTCATGGATAAGATTCTTAAGATTTTTGTCTGAAATCAGACTTCTTTGGGGTACTTAAAAAAAGAAATGTATCGTTGAAACATTTCATCAATTTTCCGTAAACTTTTTTTCCTTAATTGGCAATTTCATCCCTGGTAGGTATCAAGTCACTTCATAAACTTTATCCAAGGAAAAAACCTACATTTACTTAATATTTCTGTTGAATATTACTTGTTGCCTTCAGATTTGCATATTGACGAGGATGCAGACTATCAGTTGATCCACGGTTTTCTAGAGCAGATCCCACAGGATGTACTGGCCAGGGCCTCGTTCCAATGCAAAGCCTATGCGCGATCCCTCATGCACTGTGAGGCATTCATCAGTAAAAACAGACACAACTTACAGCAACAACTAGGATTCCTACAGGTAACACTAAACAAGAAATGGGTTTGCATTTTTAGAACACTTTCCTGTCGAGAAATGTGTCCCGTTGTTTGTGAACTTTGTCTCATCCAATCAAATGCTCAACCAAATTCCTAAAATTAAATCAAGTACAGAATTAAAAATCGTCCGTGAATATTCTTTTATTGTATATTCTTAAGAATTCAGAAAAGTGGTTGTTTTGAAAAGGAAGACTATCCCAATCTTTCTGATTTTAGGTAAAGATGAAATTCAATATCTTTGTTGCCACTGCCATAGCACTGAGAAGATTTATATCAAATCTTTGACAAATAACATACAATATAACAAAGGGCTTCGTGTAAAAGTAACCTCTCACTTGCAAGGAATGAAGAATATTGTGAGAACATCGGAAGAGACGTCCGAATGGTTCGCTGACGACTTCTGAAACTCGCGCAAAGAAGCTATGGCTTTGTGCACATTTAGAATAACATTTGCCGCTCGTACTTCACGCTATATAAAAACATGGAGGAATAAGATACATTGTGTCTCCACGCTCGCAGCCCATAGATTGAGATATTTACTGACAATTGTGGATCTGATCCCAACTTTGATCCAATTTTTGTATTGCGAATCATGAGACCTGTTGTCTTTTTTTTCCTTTTTTTTTGCAGAAGCTGTACATTGCCTTGGATGAACCGGACGGTGTGCTTGGAGTGTCTGCCATCCGACAAGAAACGCCAACATTACATGAACAGATACTGGATCATGAGAGTAGAGGTAAGAGGTCATGACCCCAATACCCTAACCCTAGCACACCATGTACAGATATTGGATCATGAGTAGCTAGGGTCAGCATGCATTCATGACCTTTGTCCCCACTTGCCGGACCTCTAAAACTCAACACTCCAGAAACAGATTCTGGATTATGAGAGTAGAGGTCAGAGGTCATGACCCAATCCCCCTAACCCCAACTCCAACCTAGCACACCATGTACAGATATTGGATCATGAGTAGGGGTCAGAGTTCATGACCCCAGTCCTCATTAGCCCCAACTCCCCATTAGCCCCAACTCCCCAATTGCCCAAACTCTAAAACTCAACATTCCAGGAACAGATACTGGATCGTGAGAGTAGAGGTTAGTCGATAGTCATGACTGTCTCCTAACCCTAAGTCTAACCCAGTTACACTTAAAACTCATACTGGTCATGAGATTTGAGGTTAAAGGTCGTGACCCTGGCCCCACTAGCCGTAACTCTAACTCAACACTCTGTCTCAAGACCCCTCTTGATATTTCCGACATCATGTCCTCATCTTCAGGCTTAGGGCAAAATAAAAAAAACTATAAGCTCAGAAATCTTAAGAACCTTAAGAACAAAATTGTAGCTCCTAGCTACCTGAGACGCCCGTCTCAGTATGACTCAATCGTCGTTCCGTATTCAGGAACCGTTGCTGTGTCTACAGAGGATTATGCTGGGGCTCTCCGACAGGTGTGGCAGTTTTGGAGATGATTCTTTCTTAAACTGGAAGCACATTTGTATGAACATCAGAAGGTTTCAAGTATTCCTACTATTTTTCTACCTTGCTCCTACTTTTCCAATTTTTTCTTTAAATTCCTGCTGTTTATCCGTCATTTGTTTTGAATTCCGGAAAACTTTGCGTGTATACACGTCCTTCAACAGCTTAAGAAGGATAGTTGGGCATTCCTAAATGAGTGACCTTTCTTTTTAACTTTTCTTTCAGGTAATTTACATGATGCATCTGCCTGCTATGAGCGAGCCATTCAACTGGAGCCAGATGAGCCACCCCATCATGCCGGCTTTCTTCGTTCATTCATGGGTCTAGGTCAGCTGACCAAGGCTCTGATCCACGTCAACGGTGCTGTGGCCAAACGGTAGGTTGATGGCTGGATTAAATTCAAATTTGGGGAACCACCAACATAGGGCTAAATAGTTCAGTTGCTTGAGCATCAGAATGGCAATCTGGAGGTCACAGGTTCAAGCCCCGCTCTAGTCCATTTCTTTGTTCAAATGTGAGAAAATGTATTATAATGTACCTAGTCAATTTCATCTTCTAAATAGATTTTGTTGTCAAACCCTAACGCCCCAAGGTTCGTGCCAAATCGTATTAATTTTGGAGGATTAAAGACTGTTGGGGTTAATAAGGTTTAAATCACTGTGCTATGTACTGGAAGTAACACTAGTGACTTGTGTTATGCAAAACAGACCCGAAAACGACCCGACTTGAAACTGACTTTGGGTCAGGTCGGGTAAGTTTTTCCATCATTTAAGTCGTTTCGGTTTTGCGTTTGTGATTTTTGGGTTGGTCGGGTTGGGTCGGGTCGGGTCGATTAAAGCTATATTGTGGAGAAAAAAACTAAAAAATTTAATAAATTTAAAACAACCGAAACAGGAAATTTACTTGGTGTATTAACTTTTTTAACAGCTTCAGGATACAGCCAAATAAAAAAGAACTGTAGACCGGAAACTCGTGCGCAAAAAGATACATTGTAATTTTTTACATACCACGGGATAGTAAGTTAAACAGGAGGACTTTGCTTAATTCAATGATAATCATACGATACTGGTATAAGTTGAGGCACCAAACGGACACAATTTTTGTTGGGCGGTTAGGATTTGCGGGGGTTTTTTCCTGAATTTTTGTCAAGTTGGGTTGGAGAGTTCAGATTGGTTTAAGTTCGGATTCGGTTTATATTATTTATGTTTCGGGTCAGTTTGGCGTAGTCAACCCAATCTGATGCACATTATTACTAGTGACTATTGGTAGTAGCAGCTGCTTCCATTGTGGGGGGATGTGTAGTTTCAAGCCCTAGCTAAGTATAAACTTGGACTCGGCCTTAAGTTTGTGGCCTGAGGCGCTACATCATTATTATCCTGCTCATTGGGCCAATTAAACATTCCAAATACAAGCTCCCTGGGGAGTATACATGTACAGCTAAATGCTGCCATTTCAGCACAAAGCAGTTAAGACAACCACAATAATAATCTCTGCAATCACAGGTACCTATTTACTCCTGGGTGGGGAGAAGCAAGGAGTGCCTTGTCAAAGGGCACACGCAACATAACTCCAGTATGGGCTCAAACCCACAACCCACGGCGCTTTGAAAGATTCTTGGAAACTTGGAGTCACTGAGTCTGTGAGCTTATTCTATTGAGAGGCGTTGCAATCTTTGTTTGCTTTGTCCCCAGCCCCGATTGGACGAGCAAGCTGAATGCATATCGAGTGGAGGCATGTTGGAAGCTTGCCAAATGGGATACGCTCGCTACCCACCTGAAGACGGAAACACGAAACACGACAGACTGGAATGTAGGCCTAGGAAAAATTCTCTTGGCATCCAAACAAAAGGTGATTTCCATCTCACAGGTTTTTATCCCTATTCAAAGGGTTGAAGTTGTCCATTGTGAGCCTTGATTTTCCAAATAAGTCTTTCAATTGAAGGAAGTGAGAAATGGACTTTCAATGTTTCCATGAAACTCTTGAATTTTGAGAATATTGTTGTTGTTTTTTGTGTGTTTTTTTTACAGAATGAGGATGAATTTAAGAGACAGCTAAAGATTGTGAGAAGTGCCCTGATGGGTCCTTTATCAGCAGCAAGTATGGAGTCGGGGTCGTATCAACGGGGCTATGAGTACATTGCAAGGTGATGATCATCTTTGTTAATAATGGCAGAAATACTTGCACTTGCACTTGCGACCGCACTTCCGACTGGCTTCATCTCTGGCGTAGTGGATAATTCACGCTAAAACTTACAATGATTGACACAACAAGCATTTTTCTCAATTAGTTTTATTACTTCCACCCCCTCTTCGATGGTTAAGGCTATGTATTCACCCCAGGCTGTCTGTTTATCGGGCTTTTTGTCTGTCTGTCCATCTGTCGGGCAGTCTGTGCGCCCGTCTGTCTGTCTATTAGCAGCATTATGGAAAAACTTTTAGAGGTTTTTTTTACGAAACCTGGTGGGTAGATAGCTTATGGGTCAAGAATGATTAAATTAATTGTTCAGATTGATCTGGATCCACATCAGGAATATGGATTACTTTGAATGATTTTTAACATTGAGAGATAAGCCCACATTTTTTGCGGTCGGGGCAGAGGTCTGCGATCTACTGAGTACAAGCCTCCTTTTTGTGTACACCATTCAGGCTGCATATGCTGCGAGACCTAGAGCAAGGCATCCGTTGCCTAGGGAGATTCCCTCAGAAGTCCTCATCGAGTGAGGATGATATCATGACCCGTCCTGAGCTCCTAGCTACCTGGGACGCCCGTCTCAGTATGACTCAATCATCATTCCGTATTCAGGAACCGTTGCTGTGTCTACAGAGGATTATGCTGGGGCTCGCCGACAGGTGAGGCAGTTTTGGATGATTCTTTCTCGAACTGGAAGCACCTTTGTATGAACATCAGAAGGTTTTCAAGTATTCATACTTGCTCCTACTTTTCCATTTCTTTCTTAAAATTCCTGCTCTTTCCTACTTTTTACGTTTTTACTTTTTACTTTTTACACTTTTTTTAGTTTTCATTTCTTACTCCAGCTTTTTCAATTTTTCGTTTTAAAATTCCTACTATTTCCTCCCCCCCTATAGTTTTCTTTCAATACTCCGGCTTTTCCTACCTTTTTTTAAATTTCTATTATTTCAATTTTTTTTTCCTATTTTTCTCTTTTCCTCTTTTAAATTTTTTTATTTTTACTATTTCCTTCTTTTTTGTTCCACAACTCCGAAAAAGGAAATTTCATTTTTCCTAACACTGTTACATACTGTCATATGTAAATAAAGGACTTTGAGTGCAGGAGTACTGCAACTGTACTTACAACAGCTTTAGGTGAGAATGGAGCACAAGTCTTGCAAGTACGGAACATGAGGGTTTTAAGATGCTGTGGACATGGGTGAGTACTACAAAAAGTACTCCTGAAAGCCCACAAAAGTCCTATTTTTATTTAGATTTTATCCGCCAAAGTCTTACTTTTATCCTGTTTTTATAAAAATTGTCATCCTACTTTTCTGCTACTTGTTTACCTTGGTCTGTTTAAAAACCTGCGCCAGTCGTCGTTGGCATTGAGTTCCAATACCTCTGCCAGTTGCCTCTCCCTTTGTTACCATTGACGAGGGTACTTGTGCAAGGAGTCTGAAGTCAATGTGCCATTTTGATGTTTTGTTGTTATCTGTAGACCTGAAGACTTAAGTAAGAATAAAGACGTGGGTCTGTGTTGGCTGAAGAGTGCAAAAGTCGCCAGAAAGTAAATACACCTCCTTTTTGTTAGTTTGTTTACTCTGTAAATATATAGAAAATAAAAGTTATTTTAATTTATTATATTTTTGTAATTGTTACTATTCGCCATCGCGAAAAAAACCAAGAACATCTAGATGCCGGTTGAAAACGAATGTAATTTGTCTTGCTTCGAACGGGTCAGTTAAACGATATTTACTATAAAATACAACTCCCCAAATCCACTCATTCCTGATAATTCAAACAATTACCAGTGGTGTATCCTACCTTGATTGATTATAACTTTTATTAAGTATACTTTGAAAATGTATTATTTAAAATGTACGTCCGACACCATGGAACTGTCGATAGCAAACTGAGACATTGAGACAAGGCATTAATTTGTTTTGTTCAGGTCTGATCATCTTGAGACTGCCTATAGCTCCCTGCTGAATTCCAGCTCCTATAATCTTCCAGATCTGTGCATCGAAGAAGCCAAATGGTTGTGGAGCAAGGTAAGGTGATACAATGAATAGGCACATTGTCTTCACGCAGTCAACTGCCCATTCAGCTGTTGCGCTGACCTTCATTGCATATCTAATTAGCGTTGCTTTACAAAATAATGTTGTGCGTGCGAGTAGTACTAACTTTTTTTGGGTACATAGTGTATGGGGACAACCCATAGGGTTTGTGTGTAAACTGAAATCTCTCTAATCGCAAACTCAGAACACTCTAAAATTCTAAAATTTTCAAGATAACCCTAATTTGTCCTCTTCTTCAATTTCTTTCATTATACCCTAACCCGATTTTACCTTATTCTACCTTTACTGAACACCCAACGCGCTATGGGGACTTGAAAATGTCCCCACTACTCGGTCTGTCTTTTCCAAACAAAAGAGCCTGTCCCCCTAACGCAGTGAGTGCCTACCCGTGTTGATAAACGTAGTTTTGTGATGGCAGATTGCCTCCCTAGAAAACCTGCGGAAAAATAAGATGCAAAGATGAATGCGTTAGTTAGGAAGCTGGTTTATAATCGTGTTGTTAGCGGCAGGCGCGCGCACTGCCTGAACAAAATGCTATGTGCACTATATAGGCACATGCACACACACGCGCGCGGTAACGGAAAGCAGCATGCCGCGCGATATTTGACATTTACACACGAGCAGAATACCGTTTGGCACTTATGTTAATGACATCGACATTCCACAAAAACAATAGCACCCTACAGTAAGAATCGAAGACACAAAGAAAAAGCTCTGCTTACCGAACTTGGCTTTCCACGTAATACACGTATTGCCACGTATTGGATCAAGATCAAGAGATTGGTGAGAAGATTGTGTCTCGAACGACGCCATCTTTGTTCACAAATGTGCCCGCTGTTATCATGACGTCATACCCAACGAGAACGCTGATTAGTCAGAACGCTTAGTCTCAGCGCGGTATATTTTGAAAATCGCTCTGGTTTATAAACTCAGCGGTTTATCGCCCGACCGCGTGGCTTATCGCCCGACCGCGTGGCTTATCGCCCGACCGCGTGGCTTTTCCGTTTTTAATGTAAACTACCCCATAGAAAACCACGTGTTCTATATTTTTTAACTGCGCGATATTCCGTTAACTGGGTAAATGTGTAAATGGGCTTTTAAATATTGAATGCATTCGTCTTTGGCATAGACTACCAACAGAAGTGCATAAATAGCCGCTTATGAGAAGATGAGATCTAGTCCCATTGAACAATGCCACAAATGTATCCTGTTGTATTCAGTGACCACAGACTCTGAGGCAGTTTGGCCTCGAGACTTTTTGGCCTGATGGATCTTGCTGCACCAGGCAGGCTTGTCACTTTGACAAATGTTGCAGGGTTTCTAGCCAAAATACCCTAGAGGATTAGGGTTAAGGTGAAGATAGGAGGTCTAAACTTCATGGCTCTGCTAACCACATAATTCTGTGCTGATCACTCTTTCCCGCTAACCTTGCTAGTAGAAAAAGCTGCGCAAACCCTGTAAGCACAGAATCCTTATTAACGCGATGTGTTAACCAGTGAAATATACGCTGTCTTGCTGGAAATAGTTTCAACCAAAAGAAAGCAGTCGTTGAATCCAGTCAAGAGACTTAATTGAGGAGTCAGGTTGGCATAACAGTTTGTTTCTTGCTTTCCATTGCTATGGCCTGGGTTCGAATCCTGCCTGGGCCAAAACATCCCAAACTTCCCAGGATATTCTTGTGGGGTTTTCCTCCCGCCTTCTAAAACTGTAATTTCTTCTCATTGCTTTCTCTCTGTGTGTTTCTTCAGGTTTTCAAGCTATAGTGCTTGGGGCGCTTTTGAGGAATCCTTGGTTTCATTACCAGCAATAATTAATACAAAAAAAACCCAAATGTGCATGTGTTTTCACACACAGATATTCTAACAGGTCCTACTTAACAATTCTATTAACTTTGTAATGTTTGCATCAAAGTGAATAAAATATGACTGATTTGTCTACTGCGCTGACTTCTGTATTCAACGCGGCTCTTGTTTTCACCCTTGGTTACCAGGGAGAAGGGCACCACGCATTGATTACCTTACAAAAGGGCGTGGCTGATCATTTCTCGGAGGATGCTCGGGCAAGGAGAGGTTCGTTGCAGGCCGATCCAGCGGAGAAACTTACCCATGCTAAGGTAAGCGTTTGAAGATTGGCTTTTACTATTCAGTGACGTAGCTTTACAAAGTTTGTAATAATGGGCCTGTAATGTAAATTTAGAAGCGTGATTTTCTTCAAAATTTAAATAACAGCTGCCATTTTCAAGGTTTCTAAGAATGCTAAAGTGGCTTGGCGTGATCTTTGGCCACATGGAAATTGGTTTATGGCTTCTGACTAGCGCCTTCTGAACAAAAATATTGACAAATTTGGTGAACCGCCAAAACACGGGGCTGGATAGCTCAGTTGGTAGAGCACCGAAACGGTCATCCAGAGGTCGCAGGTCCAAACCCTGCTATAGTCAACTTTTTTGTTCAATTTTAGTAAATTTGTTTAACGTTATTAGAAAATGCACCAAGGAAGTTTCTCTTGGGGTTTATTTGAAATGAAATTAGTAACTTCATAGATATAGCCTGTACAAATATATCCCGCCGGATGTTCACACAAAGACGCTATGGTTTTTGTACAAAACAAAAATAAGATGGGTGGCCTGTCCCCAAACACTGGGCCCCGATTGAACACGGAGCCCGTTACCAAATCTCTTCTTTGTTTTGCTCCAGGCACTTCTTCTCGTGGGTCGGTTCATGGAAGACACGGCCAAGTTTGAAAGTAACTCTGTCATGAAACAGTACAAGGAAGTACTGGAGGTGTACCCAGAATGGGAGGACGGACATTTCTATCTAGCCAAGTACTATGATAGACTCATGCAGAGCTTATCAGAACGACCAGAGAAATCTGGGTGAGTGGGCGGAACTAGAGAGGAGTAGGAGGGAGGTGTCAAGGAACGTAAAGACCCAAATTAAGTTGGTTATTGGAATACCCTTTTTGTGATGACTAGCACAGTACTTTCAAAACCCAATACAAACATTTGAAATGATTATCGTTCTCTTGGAACTTGAACCCAATCTCATTTTAAACCAAGTTAGTGAATAATCGTCAACACCTTGTACAGATGCTTATATCCCTTTTACTGCAAGTGAGGCATCTAGATCTTTTGCTATCGTAACCTACTTTACAGGGCGGCCCCTAAACAAACACAGACAGGCATGTTTCCTCTGTCCTGAGGCCGAATTGGTATAACGGATAGGGAGTCTTTCTGGAAGAAAAATGATACCAAATATCAGGATATCTTGGTATCACTTTTCTCTTAGAAGGGTTCTTCATCCATTGGTAAAGGTAGTTTTGGCCTCGGTGGTTTTGGTGTGCTCGTCCAGTTTTACGGTCCACCCTGTATAACCGGTGAACTTCACACCAACGATTAGATATTCATGCCCATGTATGTTTTTTACTGGGATCCTGTAGTGAGTTCATCTTGTTTGTGGTGCGTCATTTTGGCCATTCCTTGCTGTATGGCAATCAATACATCTACCAGTCTATGCCTCGCCTGCTCACTCTCTGGTTAGACTACGGATCTCACGTCTCAGAGCTGGAGAAAGGCAAGAAAACAGAGAAGATGGCGGCGAGCAAGATCATCCTGACTAGACTTAATAAGGTCAGACAGTTGCTACGGCTTGCAATTTATACACCCCTGACTATGACAGCCAAGGAAGCCGCTTCCCACTCAGTCATAGCCATTAAACTTGGGCACGGCTTACGATAGATTTTCGTGTCACCTAAACAAAGTATCTCGGCGTGACCGTATCTCTGCGTGACCGTATCTCTGCGTGACCGTATCTCTGCGTGTCCGTAGCTCGGCGTGTCCGTAGCTTGGCGTGTCCGTATCTCTGCGTGACCGTATCTCTGCGTGACCGTATCTCTGCGTGACCGTATTTCTGCGTGACCGTATCTCTGCGTGACCTTATCTCTGCGTGACCGTATCTCTGCGTGACCTTATCTCTACGTGTCCGTATCTCTGCGTGTCTGTAGCTCGGCGTGTCCGTAGCTCGGCGTGTCCGTAGCTCGGCGTGTCCGTATCTATGCGTGACCGTATCTCGGCGTGACCGTATCTCTGCGTGACCGTATCTCTGCGTGACCGTATCTCTGCGTGACCTTATCTCTGCGTGTCCGTATATCGGCGTGTCCGTAGCTCGGCGTGTCCGTAGCTCGGCGTGTCCGTAGCTCGGCGTGTCCGTAGCTCGGCGTGTCCGTATCTCTGCGTGACCGTATCTCGGCGTGACCGTATCTCTGCGTGACCGTAGCTCTACGCGTCCGTAGCTCGGCTTGTCCGTAGCTCGGCGCGACCGTTGGGTCGGCGCGACCGTTGGGTCCCTGTTTACAAATGCACACAATTTAAATACCTACAGGCATCGACCGCGAATAAAGTTGGCACTCGTTTGTTATGAGAAACTGATGAGTTTACTTTGACCTTTAGATCCTTGCTGAGCTGACGTTGAAGCTAGCTCCTTATCAGTTCCTGACAGCGTTTTCTCAGCTCATCTCTCGCATCTGTCACGCTCAAGAGGAAGTCTTTCTTCAATTGCAGGTAAGATGGCAACCACCTTGCTGCGTTGAATGGACCTGCTGGTCTTGTATCCATGTTTTAAAGTTGAACAACGAAATTGACTAGCGCTAAATAATGGCAGTTGCTCGAATTATCATGAATAAGTAGATTTGGGGGTTGTATTTTATAGTAAATATCGTTTAACTGACCTGTCCGAAGTTTTACAATCATGGATGCCGAGAAAAACACGAAAAACAGCGGCGTTTGTTTTCAACCGGCGTCGAGCAGTTATTCTTAAGTTATCTTTTTTTTTTTTGCGATCGCCGTCCGTCAATCCCAAATTTGTCTTTATAAAATTATAATTCTCGGATAATTACAGAATATCTAGCGCAATCAATTTGCTGAATGGCTAGAATCATTATTTACTTTAAAAAAAGTAAGATATTTCTTAATAATTCGGTAGTAAATATTGTTGATATCTGCAAATGGTGTATACTACCTTTAACAAAGATGATGACCAAATAGGGAGCTGCCAACACAGGGCTTGATAGCTCAGATGGTAAAACGCACCGGAACGTTCAATAATATTTGTAATATAATATACCTAGAGTCACTTTTCGTGTATAGATTGTTTGAAAATGTATTTTCCCTTCTCTGATTGTAGTTCTTAAGTTGATACACTGATGATTAAAGGAGACTTGGGTTCAAGCTCTGTGATTGCATTAACCTTAGTAAGTTTACTGCAACCTTACAGCTACAAACCAGGGACGGCCACATTGTTTCATTTTTATTAATTTTGTTCAGGAGATTATCGCTCGCGTTCTTGTGGCCTTTCCACAGCAGGCTGTCTGGATGTCCATGGCTGTTTCCAAGGTAACCAATCTTTGTTTTCTACAACTAATATAGTTGGGCTGTGTTGCTAATAAATGACATTTGTTTTCATCATTTGCAAATAGAATATATATGACCTGCAGCCGATTTCACGAAACCTTACGCAACTGCGTAAGCCCGCTTGCGCAACATTTTATTGCGTAAGCTGCGCAACAAACTTACGCCCATTTCACGAAAGTTATGCCATTTTCAAAAATGGCGTAAGCCGAGGCCTTGCGCCATAAAAAATTGCGTAAGCTACGCAATGTTTCTAGGTTGCGTAGGTCGCGATATTGTGCATAAAAATGGCATTGCTATTGCTCGCTGAACGAGAAAATCGGAGAGCACTTCGCCGAGAACGGTTGTTTCGGGATCGAAACAATCCCCTTGACACACTCACTGATCAAGAAATTCGTGCCCGTTACAGATTTACACGGGAGGGGATTTATCAAATACAGGAAGAGCTGCAACACGTCTTAGAACACGAGACACGGGTAATTGAGTAATTTTCAGTCTAGGCCTATATATGCCAATGACGATACACTACTAATTTATTTTAATTTACCGGTACCGAATACCAAGGGCGCCCCCAGCCACTTCAAATGCCAATTCTATGTAGTCTTGTGGGGTCCCGTACGTGTACATAACATGTACGTCGTTTCGTACCCTCCTTTTTTCCAAAGTTTTAAGGCTTTACGTTTAAACAGCGCCCCCATCCGCCTGTAGGCCTAGTTGCCAGACATTGATAGCCCACCTTTTGTTATCTTAAGGCGCTTGTCGTCAACACCCCCCTCTTTGTTTACTTGCTAATATTCGTTCAATAATATTTCGGGGGCGTAGGCGCCTAGAAGTTGGGGTTTAATGAGGAAAACAGTTCACATGTCGACTTTCTCTACTTTCTTCCATCATGGGAAAAATTTTGTAAAATCATATAGTGCTTTTGTAAGACATGAACATTGATAGGAAATTATTACAACATTATTAGGCCAACAAAGATATTCGGGAAGGCAGTTTGCCAATTATTATGAGTGGGGTCGGAGGTGTTTTTGTTATCTTTCAGGACAGATTACAATATAAACAATATTTAATCCCCCGTTCCCAAAAACAACAGACTGAAATGGTATACTATTTTCAGTTTTTAAGCCACATAAATGTCTCATTTATTAACATTTATTTTAATAAGTTAAATAAATGTACAATAAGTTAAATAAATGTACAATAAGTTAAATAAATGTACAATAAGTTAAATAAATGTACAATAAGTTAAATAAATTTACAATAAGTTAAATAAATTTACAATAAGTTAAAAAGACTGTTTCATCAATAGAATATAAACCTAAAGGAAAAATTACTTAAATATTTCAGGAGGTAAAGTAAATTTGATGTTACAAATACTTCTATTTACAAATTGGTAGGTACAGAAATGGATGGATTTTTGTTCTTCTAAATTTACAGCGCAGTAACCCAATATCACCATGTCTGCAATTACTGGCTGCTCTCAGGTTCTATGCGACAGGGTCTTTCTATTCAGTCCATGGTGACTTGCATGGAGTATCAATACCATCAGTATGCCGCATAGTCCACAAAGTATCAAGGGCACTGGCAGATAAGGTTGATGACATCCAATTTCCCACGCAAGCCAGAGATGTGGCAAAGACAAAACATGATTTTTACCAGAGAGCCGGGTTTCCAGGTAATATTCAATGTAAATTGCAATTATTTTCTTTTGTTCTTATTCCATCATCTGCCACTAAAATGTATCCCTTGCCTTCAGCTCTCAAGTCAACATGGACCTTTGAATTTACATGTACATGTACTACACTTTGTGCTTTTACAGAGAAAAAAATCCTAACAATTCAACAATGTATTATTGTTGCTGTACATGTACATGTATTTAACTTTGTCTATTGCTTCTACATACATGTACCAATTTTCTAATAACACTCACTTCAGGGTTGTCAGAGTACATTCTTAACTTCACAAATGAAGCGTAGCAAATTAACAAGAGAACTAAATGTTTTGCAAACTGCTACGCATAATTATGTTTCAAATGACAAATTTAAGTTTTGCCTAAAAAAACCCAGAAATTGTTGATTAATTTGCCACATGAAACAATAAAAATTGCCTAATGTTTTAATACTAACCAGCCTGAAAATAATAATGTTTTTTTTAAAAACTTTCACGTTTAGGTATTGTCGGTGCAGTTGATTGCACACATGTGCGCCTGTACGGTGCACCTATGGGTGAGGAAGAACACGTGTTTGTAAATTGAAAGGGCTACCACAGCATGAACATTCAGATGATTTGTAGTGCAACATATATGATTACAAACATCGTGGCGAGATGGCCAGGCAGCACACATGACAGTGCGATACTTCAGGCCAGTGTGATTGGTGATATGTTTGAAAACAGGAGGTTTGTATAAAACAAAAAGCATGCTTCTTGACTTGGCTTTACAAATACATTGACAAAAACTAGCAGAATTATAAGAAATTACCTAGAGCTTATGTGATAGCATTTCGTGAAAGCACTGAATGTGCACCTCAACTTTAAAATGCATTTAGCCTGTGCATGGGCATGATGCCACCTCAGTAATGATGTTGAAGTGAGCTCTGAAAATAAGACAACTCTAGAGAATACAATTTTAATGTTTGTTCCTATTGCAGGCTCAATGGTGTGCTACTTGGCGACACCGGATACGCCCTTAGACCATGGCTCATGACACCCTTCCTTAACCCTCAAACGCCTGGAGAGCGCCGTTTCAACAACAGCCACAAGCGCACTCGTGTTATTGTTGAGCAGATGTTTGGCCAGTTGAAGCGACGCTTTCCGTGCTTGGTTATTGGTCTGAGGGTAAGTCCAAAACGAGCAAGTAAAATTATACTTGCATGTGGGGTCTTGCACAACATGGCCAAACGTTTTGGAGAGCCTGAAATTGATGGTGAGATTGTAGACGAGGATGAGGTTCATGTCCCCCCATATGTAGGCCCAATTAATGATGGGCGCATCTTCAGAAACCAACTGATTAACATGCACTTCACAAATATCTAAGGCAAACTTTATTCAAGCGAACAAATGTCCAATGCAAATTATCTTGAAGCAAACTTGAATCCTCGATCCTGATTGGTCGATCCATGGCAACAACCAGTGTGATATGAAACCATAATGCACGTCCCATATTAAACTTCGCGTGTTGCAATGTTCTAATTCCACGTATTGTGCAATACGCAAAACAAATAAAGTGCTCCCTGTACCCTAAATTGTTTTTCCCCATTTTTAATGCGCACAAAGTTTGCTTAAAGATAAATTTGTTATCCCGCTCGTGCTTGTTAAGCCGAGTGGGATATGCGACACAAATGCACAACATTTGTTGTGTTCCACTCGCTCTCGCGGGATAACTAATAATATGGCATGTCATTATTCATTATTCATGAGACGTCATTCATCCAATCAGAGCGCTTAGAAAAGATTACTCTAGTCTTGCAGCGTGTGCACAAACAACCACACGGCGACCTTTTGTCATTTTTGCTGTCACTGATTGTTAGTGTGGTACCATATGACAGGATTCATGAATATGTAATAGATACCATATTTGGAATTACCCCGGATTGCTGTATGCAAACATCCGCAAGAATGTATCATTTGCTTGCTAAAGTGAGAGCTAATATTAAAGGTAAGATACAGTTTTTACACCATTGGTAATTGCTTGAATTATTATGAATGGGTAGATTTGGGGGGTTGTATTTTATAGTAAATATCGTTTAACTGACCTGTTCAAAGTTTTACAATCACGAATGCCGAGAAAAGCACGAAAAACCGCGTTCGTTTTTAACCGGCTTCGGGCAGTTATTACTATGTAATCTTTGTTTTTTCGAAGATAATTACAGAATATCTAGCGCAATCATTTTGCTGGATGCCTAGAATCATTATTTACTTTCAAATGAGTTTAATATTTCCCAATAATTCGGTAGTATTTAAATAGTATTTGGTGTTATGATTGGCCTATAATTATGAGAAACCCTTAGAACAAGTTTTTTGTATAATTTGTAGTACTAATAATTTGGATGGTTTGTTGTGGAGATACAGGTCAGTGAACTTTGGACTAATTAGTATGACCCTCAAACTGTAAATACTTTGTTCACTGACCCATATCTCAAAAACTAACGATCCAAATT
Source organism: Crossaster papposus (assembly GCA_037893245.1). NCBI lineage: Eukaryota > Metazoa > Echinodermata > Asteroidea > Velatida > Solasteridae > Crossaster > Crossaster papposus. The sequence continues at coordinate 238,729 of JBAIAA010001135.1, forward strand.
ACACACAAATCAGTTCTGGGGGTTTATCATATAGGCCAATAATGACACCATATACCATTTTAATCTGTGAGGGTCGGGTAAAAAAGCATGTTGAATTGACACGGAATGACCCTTGCGCCATTTTTGAAAATGGCACAAGCTACGCACTTTTTTGTAAAATCAGCTGATGATGTACATGTTTAGTTCTGTAATGTTAAGGTTTTTTAAATGACTTAACTGTTGCTCATAAATATGCATAAACCAAAAAGGGATCAAAAGACCTAAATAGAATAATGTTGTCTGTTGCATTCATTTGAAAATGTATGTGATGTTGCACCTCTAAAGTTGCTGTTCATCAGTCCTCCCCAACTACAAAATGATTTGTTTTAATGCAATATTATATACAATATAATTGTTTTTAATTACCTTTCCCCAAGCAAATTCTATCTTATGAAACATTTTTTTAAATGCTTGCAAATATTTAACAACAGCAGAAAATTACACAAATGAAGGCAATGCTACCATGCAAACAATACTGGCTGCCATATTACTGCTGGTCATTTTCGCCAACAACTCTAACATTCTGTTGATTGCAAATGACAGCTAGCATCATTCGCATGGTAACATTGATATCTGCTAAGCTGCACTGTATGTTTTGTGCAACCTCCAGCTGTTGCTTTTCTACTTGCAGTCGCTCCATCTCTATGTCAAAGACCGATGCCAAAACAGGCTGTTTCTTTAGCGAGTTATCGGTCTTAGACATTGTTGGGAGGGCTGATGAACATGATGGAGTGTCACCTACCTGACCCTCCACACTCCCATCGTCAAAATTATCTCCCACATTATCTAATTCTGAAACCCCCCCATCTCCATCTTCGTTATCTTCGTTATCTTCGTCCTCGTCCTCGTCCTCATCGTCATCGTCATCGTCGTCAAGCTGTGGCACAGACTCTCCCTTTCCCCTGGCAACAACTCCATCTTTAGAGGACGGTGCCAGTGTATCCAATACCCATTCCAGAGTGGGGTCTTCTTTGGGTTTCTCACCACCACCTAAATAAAAAAAGGATTAGATTATTCATGGTAGATATAGCATCACTGTGGCGCATTGGTTCACAAAATATGAGCATGAAGTAAACAGCCTTTGATGTCTTGCCAGACTTGGTCTGATGATTGTGTTAATGGCGATTGTGGAGTTCAGCTGGAATCATCAGTCGTTTTTATTCACCAGCTTATGCCGGAGAGCTAATATATTGGCAACATTTTTCACGAAACTCAAAACAGATGATGAATAAACACGTCACGAGCAAGGTCACGTAAGAATAGCCACGGTGAAAATAGAAAAAGGCTATCGGCGACATAGAGAAATTTGTCATGTTGAATACAGTCTCTTTAATAGGTTGGATTTCTTTTTACCAAAGCACAAATACCACTGATATTTTACAGACTTTATCGCTAGAGTCGGACTCAATCGATGCACGCAGGAGGAGCATATATCTTCGCATGTGATGTAGGCCCTAGTGTGCGGTTGGGTCAGGAAAATAAAAATATCATTTAGGCCTATAGCCTATCAGTATCAGTTAAATATACAATTTAAAAAATATATAATATTTAGGTGCACCCTGGCCTTGCCTTCTGACACTAGGCTCTAGCCTGCCTCGGACCTAAGCAAAAAACAAAAAGAAACTTATGTATTTAATTTTTGTGTGTTTTTTTTGTGTGTGTGTGTATAGTAGTACTCTAGATATCCGTAGAGATTGTAAAAAAAAAAAAAAACCCGATCTAATAATACTGTACTACCGTACTACCTGTCTTCGATTGCTCCCTTCGATACTTCCGTGCTTTGCTGGCCAGCTCTCCCCACTTTTTCCGGACTTTTTGCCAATTTCTTACTGGCCCCCCACTCTCCAAAAGCAGTCGAGTCGCCTGTTGCCAATGTGCCTTTTTGATTTTCTTTATGTTGGCTGGTGCTCTCCTCCCCTTACCGCTACATCCAAACAGTTCTCGTGCACTTTGAGCTTTGACATACTCAGACAATATTTTTATTTCTTCTGTTGACCAATTCACGTTTCTACCGGTGGTATTTTTTGTGTGTGATGTTTTTACTAGCTGCGAAGCCATCGTAGTTATTAATACTGTAGCACAGACCACATATCTAAGCCTACAACTAGACTCTACATACACTATATAGAGTACTACACTGCTTTACTAGGCCTAGTACACTAAACAAATTCCGCAGCACAAAACAGCCAAAAAAGTGAAGAAAACTTACCCGCCCAAATTTCGCGTAGATCGTCTGCTTTGCTGCATGCACATTTATGCGTGTAAACTGCATAGTCGTGTTCCAAAATTGAGCTTCGTCCCAATTGGCTTCGTTCATGTAGTTTAGCAATAGTGATGGAGCCGTAATGGAAACTAACTAGAGTTTAGAAAACGGGGTAGTTCATTGCGTGTATCGTGACCTTTGTGCTTTGAGGAAATTTTAGCCTCGTCCGCAACTTTCTTTTACTGTAGTGATAAATCGGTACATTGCGCAGCTACGCCAAGTTTCGTGAAATGATGCGTAAGGAAATGGCGCAGCTACGCAACTTTTTTGTTGCGTAAGCCTTACGCCACTTTTGAAAATAGCGCAAGCTACGCACTTTTTCGTGAAATCGGCTGCTGCTCCAACGAAACCCAGACAAAGTTGATAATTATTTTTTTTAGATTTTTTTTTTTTTAAATTCTCTAGGTTCTTAGCTTTAAAATGATGTATCATTTACATATGTACTCTTACCCTATCTCCCCTACATTGTAATGAAACACATTGTGCAACTTTGTCCGGGTTTCGTTGGAACAGGTCACATATGTCAGTTTGGTGCAACTGAATGTCATTAAGTTTTAGCAATTTAGACCATAATTTCTCCTCTTTCCCACTAGTCATCCTATCCAGTCCGAACCAAGCGTTGCAGTGAGATCTTCACCCGGGCAAAATATCTGCAGAAGAACCTGAACAAGTTTATTCAGGTGAGAACTTTCTTCCTCGGCTTCTCAGCTGCAAGTAAGGATGATTATCCGTCCTATATTATTAATCATTGTTTTTATTCGTAGCAACTTGTGGGGTAAATACAGAATAAATCGGTTGGTGTATTTATTTGTCAACAGGATGCAACAAAGCTGACAGATCGATTGCTGGAGTTATGCAACAAGCAGGTTGAGCATACGTGTAACACACTCAGCATCAATAAAGACTTCAGATCACTCAAGAGACTGGTAGATGACAGGTATCTAATACACTCCTATCACTCTTAATTGTCATGCCAGTAATAGTTCCTAGAATACTTCCAACAGTGAGATGCCTGGTACAGAGGCGGTACTCAACCAATTTGTTCTTTCTTTTTTCTTTCCAATATCCTTGACAATTTGTCTGATTCTTTTCCCCTCTCCTCAGTAATTTCAGTAATATCATCGTCCCTCTGCAGTCAGCCATGACCATCACTCTTCCAAGCAGCCAGGGGGCACATCGTGATCACAACCCCTTCCCTATGACACAGATATTCATCAACAGCTTTGACGATGTGGTAAGCATCTCTATTTATCCAGACAATTTCTCTAGCAAGGCTAAATCTGGGGGTTTTTTGGGGGGTGTCTTGTTGATGAAGAAGCCAAGAGTTGGCAATGTGTAGGCACTGGAAGCTGAATGATATCTTGAAATATAAAGCCTCTCTCAGATGAACCTTGCAACAACACAGATCAGTCAGTGACTGACTTTTAAAACGATTGGTTTCAGTCTGTATTCAAAAAGTCAACAATCGCAAGAGTAGAGGAATGTCAACTTATGCGCCGCGATGTGTGTGTGTTCCCGACAGACTGCTAACAATCGCAGTCAACCCATGTGAAGTTAGTACGTTGTGCACGTTTCAACCCATGTGAAGTTACTATGTCGTGCACGTTTCCGGATCATCTTATTTCAGTGTGTATGCAATGTGTTTGTTCCCGACAGACGGCTAACAATGGCAGTCAACCCATGTGAAGTTACTACATCGTGCATGTTTCCCGATCATCTTATTTTAGTCTGTAGCCGATGTGTGTGTTCCCGACAGACGGCTAACAATCGCAGTCAACCCATGTGAAGTTACTATGTCGTGCACGTTTCCAGATCATCTTATTTCAGTGTGTAGCCGATGTGTGTGTTCCCGACAGACGGCTAACAATCGCAGTCAACCCATGTGAAGTTACTACATCGTGCACGTTTCCCGATCATCTTATTTTAGTGTGTAGCCGATGTGTGTGTTCCCGACAGACGGCTAACAATCGCAGTCAACCCATGTGAAGTTACTACGTCGTGCACGTTTCCAGATCATCTTATTTCAGTGTGTAGCCAAAGTGGATCTTGAGAAATTCACAGTTCTGCTCAACAAGCCTAACCCCAAGAAACCCAGTAAACCAATTCAGTGGTACATGTTTTTCTAATTTGAACAGGTGGAGGTTCTTCCATCTCTGCAAAAACCCAAGAAGATTGGAATCCAGGGCTCTGATGGCAAGCTGTATGTCATGATGTGCAAACCAAAGGTAGGTCACAGAGGAACAGAAATAGAGCAAGGGTGCTAGTACATGGCACAATTTCCTGCAAAGGAAACACGAAACTTTTGTCGATTCCATGGAGACCTAAATAGACAGAACTTTGGAGCATTGTATGAATTGTCTGCCTCTTTCACCTTGGTACTTTAGAATTTGCCATTTAAGTGATTAGAATTGACTTCAAATGTTTCCTTGGTTGTTGCAGTTGACGAGTATTTACCCCAAAAGTTACCCGCTAGCACTGACAGGTATACACTACTGACATGTAGGGCATACACAGCGGTGGACGTGAATATACGTCAACGTAAAGCATGCTTTGTTGACAAGGTGGACATGTATATACGCAATATCGTGGTATCACGCTTCAGTGATTAGGCCTATTCAACACCCTAGTTCCATTGTCTCCATTTAATTCATACAGCCGAGGATTATCAGCTGCGTCCAGTAATTCCTTGACATTCAAATTTCCCAACTTTTGTTTCTTAGTCTTCTTTGAAATTCTTCAGCTGGGCTTGCAAATATTTGTATATATTACCGCGTACAATGGTCCCGGCCCTGTGTGTAGTTCTCTGGCTGACATCAGATTTTATGGCGGGTAGCAGTTGACGTAGTATCACGCCCTGACTGCAGAGGGAACAAAAAGTGCCCCAGGCAACAGAATGTCGGCAAAAACATGTAAATAACGGTGCTAATAAACTAAGTGCTGGTATCTTGTAGTAATTGCATTATTTCTTTATTCAATGACAGATTTTCAACTGTGCCCTGCACGCCTGCATTAATTTCAAGAGTGGGCGCTTGAGATTATTCAATTTTAGATAAACCTCGGAGTCACTCCAACTTGTCTTTTTCTTAGGACGATCTGAGACAGGATAACCGTTTGATGGAGTTTAACGGAATCGTCAACAAATGCCTAAGGAAGGACGCAGAGTCGCGACGTGGCCAGCTTCACATCCGGACTTACGTAAGATTGGTCTTTTTAAAGCTATTTGATTGCTTTCTCTCATAGTTGGAAATTATCCATATATTTTCTGCTGTATAAAACAAACAAGAATATGTAACATGTATCACATTGAAGATGATATATTTGTAGAATGTAAACAGATATCGGGGAAGTGAGGTTGGCGCAGCAGTTCTTTTCTCACCTTCCATCGCTGTGACCCTGGTTTGAATCCCACCCGGGCCAATATGTGGATTGGGTTTTCAGTCTCTACTTGACTCTGGTGGGTTTTCCTTTGAATGTTCTTCTGGGGTTTTCCTGCCACCAACTGCAATTTCTTCACATTTTTTCTTGTTTCTGGGCCCCATGGAAGAACAGTGGGTATCCATTGAATGGGCTACCCAGTGTAAATAAATAATTGTTCCGCTGTAAAGTTTTGTTTGGTGTTATTTCAGCTATTTTAGGTAAAAATGATTCCAACAAAAGTCAAACTAATTGCACCTTTCGACAGAAGGTGAAGAAGGCTTTCATTTGTTTGCATCAACTGATGTTCTTAATAGCGTACCACACTCCATTAAATAGTTTGACAGAAAGGTGATGCCATTGTGTCTTTGATGATACAACATGGCATTTGGCACACAGTCAGAGTATGTCATGAGAAAGATATTTGGCTATAGAGCCATCGCAGATTTGTCTTTTGAAGAAATGTATGTAGAACAATAAGCAATTGCAGCCATTTTTAATTTTTAGAAAATTGCTTGTTATTTCAATCTATTTTTTTTCAAAGTTAAAATATCTTGTGTGCAAAAATGTCAAGCTTGTATCAATAAAGACACAATTTCCCCCAAATATTTCCCCCTATCTGCCCCACTATAATGTATTAAAGGTTTACAAATCATACAGCGTATCGTTTGAGATGACATGGTTTTTGTTGGGCTCATTTTTAGGCCGTCATCCCCTTGAATGAGGAGTGTGGCTTGATTGAATGGGTTCCTAACACTGCCGGCCTCAGACACATACTGCACAAAATGTACAGGTCAGTTTGAATCCATCAACACTATTAGTACTTTCTGCGATTTTCCGGGTTTTTTTGGTCCCCTAAATAATAGTATACAAATATGGAATGGTCCATGAATCACCGAGGGGGCTAGTTTTACATCACGAGATAAAGCATTTAAAATTTGTTATATAACACCTCACCCACAGATTCTGCTTGGTGTTTATATTTTAAAATTATCTAAATCTAAATACAGTTAAAGTGAACTTCGATTTAAATGCAAAATTGGTGGGAAATGTCTTTTTTCTAAACCACCCCTTCACAAAATGTTTGAATCCAGCTCTGTAGCACTGGCTCTTTGGAACAATAAGTGCAACACTCAACGCACACATCAGAATACATTTGCACACAAATACCACGCCATGGGTATAGTACTTTGGTTGCTATTAGGGTAAAGTACTTTTGGCCATGCACAGAATCATAGTAAAAAAGATTGAAAATACCATGTGACTAGCTCTCGGCCAATCAAGACACAGAAACTGTGGTTGAGGTGTTATAATATTACCTGCACCTAGTCAGTTTTCAGTTGATAGAGCACCAGAACAGGAGGTCGCTGGTTCAAGCCCCGCTCCAGTCAATTTCGTTGTTCAATTTTTAAAATGGTATTAATCATTTGACTTTGAAAATTCATGTAAATCTTTAGAATTATTGCAATTGTTTTTTCCCCTCTTGGCTCTTTGTTGATATTGTAGGATTATTAATAATTTTGAGAATTGAATCCTCACTTAGTATTTAAGGCTTTTCTGGGGAAATTGAATTAAGTAATCATTCCAATTTGGAACTGAGGTGAATATTAATTGAAAATCAGTTTTAATATTTTAGTTTGAGTCTACCAAACATTACTTATAAACAAACATAACGGAAACACACAAACACAGTCAAGTATTGGGGGTTTGTTTAGTTAGAGAAATAAGTAAAACTTAAATAAATAAATAAAAACTTTTGTTTTTTGCAGGGAGAAGGGCATGTATATTACTGGCAGAGAGTTGAAGAATTTGGCCCCACCGCGTGGAGCGCCGCTGGAGTAAGTAAATATTTGGCCCAGACTGATAATTTTGCAGATGGAAATTTGTGTACAATAATTATAAACTTGTAGTTAATTTCTGTGTAATTGTTTACCTGTTGGAATCAGAATATATCATTCTCATTCAATTAGAATATACATGTATCTGAAGACTAATCTGACATTCATTTATACATTAATTTTCAGAAGGTTTCTGATGACATCTAAGATTCCGCCAAAGTACCTATTTAGTTTTCACACGAATCTTGATAAACCTGTCGGGAGATTATAATGAAGAACGCTAAGACAAAAATGAACTCGGTGAGAATCGAACCGTGGTCACAGGGAGGAAGGGAGGGATGTATTGGTTCCACTTTATCAACCTGTAGGCTTGGGTTGGTATCGAACCGTGGTCACAGGGAGGGAGAGATGGAGGGATGTATTGGTTCCACTTTATCAACCTGATTCCCTGTAGGCTTGGGTTGGAATCGAACCGTGGTCACAGGGAGGGATGGAGGGATGTATTGGTTCCACTTTATCAACCTGATTCCCTGTAGGCTTGGGTTGGTATCGAACCGTGGTCACAGGGAGGGAGAGATGGAGGGATGTATTGGTTCCACTTTATCAACCTGTAGGCTTGGGTTGGTATCGAACCGTGGTCACAGGGAGGGAGAGATGGAGGGATGTATTGGTTCCACTTTATCAACCTGATTCCCTGTAGGCTTGGGTTGGTATCGAACCGTGGTCACAGGGAGGGAGAGATGGAGGGATGTATTGGTTCCACTTTATCAACCTGATTCTCTGTAGGCTTAGGTTGGAATCAAACCGTGGTCACAGGGAGGGAGGGAGGGATGGAGGGATGTATTGGTTTCACTACCTGATTCCCTGTAGGCTTTGGTTGGAATCGAACCTGGACCATGGGAAGGTGAGGGAAAGACAATCCACTGTATTAACCGGGTGCAACTTTTATTAATAATCTTAATCGTGATATTCTCATCATTCTTCACAGGCAGATGGTGAGTCTGTTCAGGACCAAGTTGCTTCCCAAGTTCCCGCCCGTTTTTGGAGAATGGTTCCTTAAGACGTTCCCTGACCCTACCTCATGGTGAGTGAATCTTGACGTCTCTCAGTATGGGCCTAGCTTAGTTCATATCAGGGGCAGGTGCCTGACAAGATGTGGGTAGAATCTTTTACTTTGTCTGGAAGAAGCTCTGCATTTGTTCCAGAAATGTTCCGGAGAAATTGTCATCAGCAACTGCTTGACTCGTCAATACGGATAACTTCATTGCGGGATTTCAGGGAAGTTGCTCAGAATCCTGCAAATTCATTATACCCGATACAATGTCTGCAACCTGTCCGGAGGTTGGCCCAGATATGGATTGAGACGTCCCCTTACACTAACCAACTTGATATATTTGCCGAAATTGGCAAAAATTCATTATTATCTTTGCAAACCCATAAGTCTGCAAATTTGTATTTCTGTGGAGACATCTCTTTATTCTCGTTTACACAATTTTTGAACTGTCACAAATTCCCTTTTAAAATGCTCCTATTTAAGCCACGGCTAATTTCCTGGGTTAACGTTTGGACCAAATATACTCTATATTATACCCTAACCCAGACACTAACCCTATTTTTTGTGTAAAATCCATGAAATTATTTCGTGAATAATTGTCCCAAGGTCTCCACAGGGTACTGAATTTAAAAACATGTACTCTCTCTTTGCCTATAAACAACCCGATACATTAATACCAGTGCATAAACTGCCAATTGTGAGACAATAATCTAGTCCCTTTAAAACAATGCCACAGTTGTATCTTGCTGCATTCTGTGCTCGTAGTCTCTGAGGCAGTTTGGCCTTGAGATTGTTCACCTGATGGATCTTGCGTGTTGCTGCGCGCGTTTGGCAGGATTTTCACCCAACATACCATGTAGGGTTGGCAGGGTATCTGCGGGTCTTTAAAAAGTCTTTAAGGCCTTAACAAATGTAATTGAGTTCTCCAAGGTCTTAAAACATTTACAAAGTAAATGATGACTTTGTTATCAGCACGTTATAACGATCATACAGCGTGTGAAAACAATTTATTAGCAATTGATAAGCAAAGCAATTATTTTCTGTAAAGCGGATTGCATGTGGCAGACATGTGTGATCCAATCCTTGGATCCAAAATACACCCGTACATCTAGCGTCAGTCTACTTACTTTGGGTCTTAAATTGTATTTAGAGTAGCATTAAAACTGTCTTAAATAGTTTTAAATTTGACTTTGTGTCTTTCTATTGTTAAAAGTAGGATACACCATTGGTAATTGCTTGAGTTATCATAATGAGTGGATTTGGGGGATTGTATTTTATAGTAAATATCGTTTAACTGACCTGTTCAAAGTTTTAAAATCATGGATGCCGAGGAAAGCAAGAAAAGTATTTTCGTTTTTAACCAGCGTAGGGCGGTGGTTCTTATGTTGTTCTTGGGGTTTTTTCGCGATCGCTATTCAGCAAAAATTCAATTTTTCGGAACAATTGTAGGATATCTAGCGGAATCCGGTGCTAGATGCCTACAATCATTATTAACTTTCAAATAAGTAAGATATTTCTTAATAAATTGGTAGTAACATCTTTTGATATCTGCAATTGGTGTATCCTACCTTTAAGGTACCTAAGCAGACTGGCGTACGCCCGAACCTCGGCTGTTATGTCCATGGTTGGCTATATACTGGGTCTGGGTGACAGACATGGTGAGAATATCCTCTACGACTCAACCACGGGGGATTGCGTTCATGTGGACTTTAACTGTCTCTTCAACAAGGTAGGAATGTCAACTTGGATAAATCAGACACAGTTTGTATGTCATTCAGTCTTGCATCTCTACACGAGATTGCCAGTTGATCACAACTTTGGACACTGTGACATCATTGGACATCAATCAGTGCTGTGTTGTGTAAGCCGTGTACAATCCTGGGTGAGCTGAAATGGTTTGGGATTGGAATCATTTGCCTTTGAGCATTAAACTGAGGTCTAGCTGTGACGACTGATCTTAGCCAAGCAAATTATTCCAATATCAACCCCAGCCAGTTTCTAAAACATGCAGGATTTTACACAGCCTACATATAACCAGTGTCACAGACCATACCTCACTGCACATCATGACGATGCCTACACTGTTCCTGCTGCACCAGCATAGACCATACCTTACTGCACATCATGACGATGCCTTACTGTTCCTGCCGCACCAGCACAGACCATACCTTACTGCACATCATAAAGAAGCCTACACTGTTCCTGCTGCACCAGCACAGACCATACCTCACTGCACCAGCACAGACCATACCTCACTGCACATCATGACGATGACTACACTGTTCCTGCTGCACCAGCACAGACCATACCTTACTGCACATCATAAAGATGACTACACTGTTCCTGCTGCACCAGCACGTACAGACCATACCTTACTGCACATCATGACGATGACTACACTGTTCCTGCCGCACCAGCACAGACCATACCTTACTGCACATCATAAAGAAGCCTACACTGTTCCTGCTGCACCAGCACAGACCATACCTTACTGCACATCATAAAGATGACTACACTGTTCCTGCTGCACCAGTACAGACCATACCTCACTGCACATCATAAAGATGACTATACACTGTTCCTGCTGCACCAGCATAGACCATACCTTACTGCACATCATGACGATGACTACACTGTTCCTGCTGCACCAGTACAGACCATACCTCACTGCACATCATAAAGAAGGCTACACTGTTTCTGCTGCACCAGCACAGACCATACCTCACTGCACATCATAAAGATGACTACACTGTTCCTGCTGCACCAGCATAGACCATACTTTACTGCACATCATGACGATGACTACACTGTTCCTGCTGCACCAGCACAAACCATACCTCACTGCACATCATGAAGATGACTACACTGTTCCTGCTGCACCAGCACAGACCATACCTCACTGCACATCATGAAGATGACTACACAAAAGTACTGTTCCTGCTGCACCAGCACAGACCATACCTCACTGCACATCATGAAGATGACTACACTGTTCCTGCTGCACCAGCACAGACCATACCTCACTGCACATCATGAAGATGACTACACTGTTCCTGCTGCACCAGCACAGACCATACCTCACTGCACATCATGAAGATGACTACACTGTTCCTGCTGCACCAGCACAGACCATACCTCACTGCACATCATGACGATGCCTACACTGTTCCTGCTGCACCAGCAGAGACCATACCTCACTGCACATCGTGAAGATGACTATACACTGTTCCTGCTACACCAGCACAGACCATACCTCGATCACTGCACACCGTGAAGATGCCTACACTGTTCTCGCTGCACCAGTACAGACCACTTTACTGCACATCATGACGATGCCTACACTGTTCCTGCTGCACCAGCACAGACCATACCTTACTGCACATTATGACGATGCCTACACTGTTCCTGCTGCACCAGCACAGACCATACCTTATTGCACATTATGACGATGCCTACACTGTTCCTGCTGCACCAGCACAGACCATACCTTACTGCACATTATGACGATGCCTACACTGTTCCTGCTGCACCAGCACAGACCATACCTTACTGCACATTATGACGATGCCTACACTGTTCCTGCTGCACCAGCATAGACCATACCTTACTGCACATCATGACGATGACTACACTGTTCCTGCTGCACCAGTACAGACCATACCTCACTGCACATCATAAAGAAGGCTACACTGTTTCTGCTGCACCAGTACAGACCATACCTCACTGCACATCATAAAGAAGGCTACACTGTTTCTGCTGCACTAGCACAGACCATACCTTACTGCACATTATGATGATGCCTACACTGTTCCTGCTGCACCAGCACATGTAATAGGAAACAATGTAGTGCGTTGTGTTCCATGCGCCACTCGACTGGCACACGCACTACATTATTCTGTGGTCTACTCTCGCTCGTTGCTGATATTTTTCACATTGTTATTCCACCCAGGGTGAGACGTTCGATTATCCAGAGCGAGTTCCATTCCGTTTGACACACAACATGGAGAGTGCCATGGGACCCATGGGGAAAGAAGGGATCTTTAGACGAGCGTCAGAGGTCACCATGAATGTCATGAGAGATCAGAGAGAACCGCTCATGAGGTATGTACTATTTGATTGTCACTTAACCCCCTCTGCCCATTGATCCACCCTTGCCCTGCCCCTTGCCCTGCCTCTTGCCCTGCCTCTCGTAGTCCATGAGCCAGCTAAATTATCGGTACCATTTTGAGGGACAAATTCCAATATGATTTTTGCAATAGAAAGAAATATGAAATGTACAGCAAAATATGATAGACCTTCTAAAACGGTAGCTTATGACAAGTTTGTGAAAGATTTTTCACGTAAATATTTAAGTTCTGACATCCTCTTACTTTTACGCAACATACGGCTGTTTGAGGAATCTGTCAAATGTTGCACAGTATAGTTTCATGTGTTGAAGAAACTAAACTAGCCAATAGTAAACAGCCGTAGTTCTACATGTGCCGTGTCCGTGACATTTTTACGTTGAGCAGATAATAAAGGTTGAGATGAAATACTACTGAAATGCAAATGAAATGAACTATGCTTCATGTATTTTCTGCATTTGTTACACAACAAATGCACACCTTCTGATAAACACGTGATTTGGTAATAAGTTGTTCCCTTGTACTTGTATACCTCCTCTGCTCTGTACAACAACCTGCCAAACCATCATCACTCTCAACTTTGGACAGTATACAGGCCCGTACGCCCACTGCTCTGCCACTTGCTCCACCCACTGCTCTGCCACTTGCTCCACCCACTGCTCTGCCACTTGCTTCACCCACTTGCTCCACCCACTTGCTCCACCCACTGCTCTGCCACTTGCTCCACCCACTGCTCTGCCACTTGCTCCACCCACTGCTCCGCCTCTTGCTTTGCCTCTTGCTCTGCCTTATAATAAAAGTCATCAGAATCACCACATCATGCAGTGAATTGTTTTCTAACCAAATTGACATATATTGACTGTCATCAGTGAGACAATTGAGACGTTTGCCATTGCCTGAAACCTGAAGATTTCAATAGGGGACGTCAGTGTAGCATGACTCCCAATATTTCTTGCCCTCATCTACTTTCTTAATTGTTCACTTTTCAGTGTTTTGAAGACGTTCATCTACGATCCACTGGTTGAATGGAGTAAGCCCGCCAAAGGAACGCGCACGTCACACCTGAGCGAGTCGGGAGAGATTAATAATGAGAAGGTAAAGAGGCGAATTTCATAAGATTTTCAAATAGAAATGCTTTGAAAATAAGTCATTTATTATATTTTACTATTGAGAAATTATGCTGCATTTTTTCTGTTATTAATTCCGGGGTTAAGAAATGAAATTATGACCACATTTACAAACACAGAAGTAACTTTATGATAGTTCAAACTGCAATCTCATTAGAAAAGTAACTATAATCAATCACAGATGACTTTATTCTAGAATATCCCGTCATGTTAATAAAATGAATCAACTAGAAAGTCAATAGTATTTCACATCATTTTGTGCTTAATGCATTTTCATATTCAGCATAAAAATTGATGCTGAAAATTCAGAAGTGATATTGGGGGTGGGGGGAATGAAAAATCTACAAAATACTAGTGTGTTTTTAGGTTAGTCAGTTGTCACTGAAATATTAAGCAATTTGCATGTAACCCCAAGTTTAATTTGAATAAGATCTGTTACACTGACTTGCTCACACATACAGCTTGGCACCGTTGAGCTTTGAATTCCCCAGACCAAAAACACTGTTGCTATATCACGTGATTCGTGGCAAGCCTTACGCTAGCAACCCTCAGCTCAGGAATGGTTTGGTGTCTTTGTGCCATTCTCACCCATTGTGAACAATGTATTGGTGCTGAACGTCTGTTATGTAAATATGCAAGAGCTTGCCCCGAATCATGTGATATGGCAACAGTGTCTTTGGTCTGGAGAATTTAAAGTTCAACAGTGCAAAGCTGAGTGAGCAAGTCAGTGTACCAGATGTTATTCAAATTTAACTCTGGGTCTCGCGCAAATGGCTTATATTTGTGTTCGTTCCCTGTCAATCCCGTCTTATTCCAAGGCCCTGACTCACGTCAAAGACATCGAGCAACGCCTGCAGGGAATCTTGAAGAACAAGAACAAGAACAAGACGCGAGGGCTGCCTCTATCCATCGAGGGTCACGTCCATTACCTGCTACAAGAAGCTACGTCGGAAGCCAACCTAGCACAGATGTACTTTGGTTGGGCTGCCTTCATGTGAAGAAATTCGCGGCTGTTTTATGCCATGTTACTCAATTTATTCATATATAAGCGGTGGCACTATATATAAGCCAAATCGGGACCGTGAAAATGGGTTAAACGGGGACAAATGTCTGGCTACGTGCTCACCTCAACCCCATCCCTCCCAAACCCCACGAGGATGAGAAACAATATATTCCTTATTTGGTAAAAAGCTTACATGGATGACAGATCGTACTGGTCACCCCTTGTTTATTATCTGGCTTGTCGTTCAGAAGAAATAAAAAAAAAAAAATGTAGGTGATTTGCAACGATCAGTTAATTAACTGAAAATTACCTACAATTTGTTTTTATATACATTGGTTTTCCTATAATCACAGCTTTAGCAACTGTTTCATTTTTTGAGCGACACTTTGTAGTTGGAAAAGTTATCAGTAAAGATACTAAAAAACATGTTTTTTAAGAGCCAAAGGTTGCAAACTGATAAGTCTTGGTTGCAAGACGTCCTAATCGCGGTATGCAGCGTTCGTAGGCCGCCGATGCGAGTGCCCTCTACCGTAGACCCCGCCATGACCTTCAAATAGAACTACTTGGCTAACTAACGTAATCGCATGCGTGTGTGTAATTGCAGGACGTAACATGGTCAAATTCCTGTTACTTCACGTAATTTCACACGCGCGTGCAACACAATTCTGCTTTTCGAGCGATTGTCGGTTAGCCAAGACGTCCTATTTGAAGGTCATGGCGTTAGAGGATGCCCGCATAGGCAGCCTACGATACCGCAATTAGACGTCTTGCAACCAAATGTGTAATTTTCCCAATTCTTTTATATATATTTTGTACCTTTATATAAGCATTCAGCCATTAAGCTGATTTTTTTTTTTTTGTGATTGTTAATTAGTGTATACACAAGAAAATTTGAAAATAAAAAACTTTACATTAAACTGAATTATATCTTCTTATTATTAATTGTGATTGAGGTCTACAGTTAAAACTCTGTTTTTACAAACCTAATACTACTAGAGTTTGCACAAGTCCGGTATATTGGAAATGGTAAGGTTTTTGTTTTGCTAACATTAGACTTTTTGGAAAACATTTAAATTGTAAGGGGCTAGCCTTGCATTTTTATTCAAAAATGCAAGTTTTGGGGAAACATTTTATAAATTATAAGGGGTTAACTTTGGATTTTTTTAATTTTTTTTACCAAAATAATCATAAATTACAAATAATACAATTGACTGCATGTGATATCTAAAATCAATGAGAAATTTATTATTATCAGAAAAACACAAGATGAAACTAAATAAGGTCATTTCCCCCCCCCCCCCAGAGTTTATAACTAAAACACCCCATTTCTTTTTCTAGAAGTAATTTGCAATGTTCACATGTGGCGTCAGTGATGACAGCAAAACTAATTTCAATTGTTTTGTGTTATTTGTTTTAAAAAATATTTTAATATAATGCCATATTCCTCACATTTGAATACATTAACCACTCGTATATATACATACAGTGTACATGGACAAATAAAGACCAACCTGAAGTCTGGTGGCGAGACAACAGTGGGTAATACCGACTGCTCTCTCCTGGCACCAGACTACTCCAGATTGAAAATCTGCAAAAATAGACTTATACAAAAAATTTCATTTGTTATTCACCTTTTTGTAAATTTGAATGCTTCAGATTTAACCGATGCCTCTTCTTTCGTAAGAGCAGCAGCTTAACGTGTTACTGCATACATCGGTTGTTACCACACAAAAAACGTCCCTCAATTCTTTTTACCTCGTTTCCCATCTTAAAAAGCAATACAACAAAATCTAAATGAATGTTCACAATAAAAAACAATTGATGTAATTGTCAGTTACAAACTTGTAATAATGCATGTTAATAAAAGGTACTTAATACTGTGACAAATCTACTGATATATAGATGCGAGGGTGCATATCGATACTCCTGATGTTATGATCACTCATGACAGCACCAAGATAACCAATTCCCTGCAGTATCCACCCCACCCTCAATCCCAGTCCATAGCAGCTGGGATGCCATTATATGATTACCACACATTTGTTATGGGCTCATTAGTGAAGGGTTCTGGCAAAATGATACAGAACTGGGCAGAGGTTGAAATGAGGGTTTTCGGATATTAGAAAAGAGTATAAAATTCTCCTTACAATACTGTATGTTGGGTTTCGATCGGACATTCCGTGAACAAGTTATGGCTGTTTAAAGGTAGTCTACACCATTTGCGGATATAAAAACAAAAATACTTCCGAATTATTAGAAAATATACTATTTAAAAGTATATGATTGTAGGCATCCGGCAAAAGGATTGCGCTAGATCTCCTGTAATTGTTCTTAAAAATTGAATTTTATAAAAACAAATTGGCGATCGTGAAAAAACCCAAGAACAACATAAGAACCACTGCCTGACGTCTGTAGAAAATGAAAGCCGTTTTTCTTGCTTTTCTCAGTATCCATGATTGTAAAACTTTTGACAGGTCAGTTAAACAATATTTACTATAAAATACAACCCCCCAAATCCACCCATTCATGATAATAATTGCCAATGGTGTATCCTACCTTTAAAGTTCACATTTATTAATTTGTCGCAAAAGTAAAATGTTGAGAAAAAGGACTTTGAAATTTTGAGTTTTGTACATGATATAAAGGAAAATTTCAATTGTTTTCCCTATAAAAAACACTTTCATTCCACTATTTCCATACTACATGTATTTCTTAATCAAATATAGTTATTAGGCATAGCAAAGATTACAAATATCAATAAATCTGAAGAAAAATAAATCACCCATTATTTATTATTTTGCAGTTTTCTCCACTATGCCCTGTGCCCAGTTCCGCCTCGCATATTAAAGCACATTGAGTTGCAAGTCTGGGGAGAAAAACAATCCACAAATGAACCAAACAAACTTGATCGACGTGGGTTCAGGCTGATTGTATATAGAAGCACACCCACGCATTTCAGGCCTTGCTCGCGGCATGTTTATGCGTCATCCGTTTTGAATCTCAGAAAAAACTTTGCGTGTATATGCATATATATACGTCCTCCGGTGCGAACTGGTTAAAAACCTTCTTTTAGGAGAGACGAAAAAGAAAGAAAAAGTAAATAATATTTTTTTACAAAAAAATAAGCAATCCCAAACTATTTGGGATTTAAACTCATGACCTACATATAATGATCGCAATGTGCTAACCACTACACTACTGCAGTACTCACAAGCCAGTGGTGTTATAATAAGGGAATAAATGTGTGTTTAAGAGGTTTTAATCACTCTTGGAGGAGAGGTTAATTATCAGCACCCAGACTCCAAGCGGTATTAAACAGAGTGATTAATACCGATCGAACACACATTTATTCCCATTCATAAATACCTTTTTTTTTTAATTCAGCCAAAAAAGCCCCCAAAAAGCCCCGAAAATCCCGGAAAATTGTCGCAAGTAAATTTCAGTGTTTCGCCATTCTGTGTGTCAAATGACATATTTCCGCCTTTGTCGCTCTACACAATACATGCAATAAAGCATATTTACTATGAACCAGACTATTACTGGTTTAATACCGGCCACATGACAGGCTCTCGACCAATAGGAATGCCTAAACTGTCCCAGGTATTTATGAATAAATGTTTATATTCACCGCGGCTTGAAATCACACAGTCTATGGTAACGGCTGAAGCCACTTCCAATAGACCTGTGTGCAATTTTAAGCCATGGCCATGTAATTTTGACTACATTTTGTGTACTACTGTCGTTCTACATATAGGGTACGTGCAGGTAATATGGGACTGCAGGTAATATGGGACGCATGAATTAAATTCGGCGCCTATTTAACTATAAAGCTTCAAAGACAAGAAATAGCGCTCTCAATAGTTGCGATAACTCATTGTCATCGCTGCCAACATGGCTGATTTGTTCGGGAACGGAGATCTCGGTGAAGAAATAAGCAAAATTTGACAATGTATGTTAAGTTGACAGTATTTTTTTGCTCTGATCTAAAAATAGATATTTCATGGAATGTACTGATATTAAAAACTGACCAGAGGGTGAGCTGAATTCTTGACATATTTAAGATGCTTATGAAGTGTTTTGATTGTATTGAAGGTGTGGGGTCCTGTGTATAATTGTTTTAGGATTTATTATGCATTTAATGGGAGCTCCGGGAGCGCAACAAGGTGCAGGTAATATGAGACGCGATAGATGTCATAGAGCGGAATGAAATTGCATTTGAAAATTATATTATCATATACAAATTACCATACGTCCCATATTACCTGCACTGTAGGTAATATGGGACCTTTGGTGATGACGTCATAATTTGAATGTAACTGTCATAAATGGATACAACATGGTTTAAATTATATCATCAAAAGGAAGGGTAGTTGTTACTGATTCCAATAACCAATGTTTCTTTAGAATGATTTTATCTATCTTTATGCAAATTCTGCAAATGAGCTTAATGGGCCCATATTACCTGCACCTACCCTAGTCACTAATATGGTATGTTAAAACAAATGTCACAGCTGGGATTTATCCTGGAAATATACAAACACATACCAGTATAAAACAAATGTTTTATCTCGACTAGTTCTATTCAAAATTGTTCATAACTGTCAGAGCTTGCAGAATTTCTCTCTTTAAGTAAATTCTTGTATTTCTGCAATAAATTTTAATAACAAAGCTTTAATTTGAAATCACGTCACGGTTTCAAAAAAATCATAAAATTGCATTGCACATTTAAAAACACAACAATTTAGATCACTTAAGTCGCCAATGCCTGTATAAAAAAAATCCTTTAACCCAAAAAATCAATTACATGTACTAATGCAATTAATGCCTTAAGTGGCTCTCACACCAGCCTTACGGGGTCGTTGCGACGTTGTCAACGCTTCCTTGAGCATCCGTTTGGATCCTTAAGCGTCCGGGAGGGGTCATAATTTCTTACGAGAGTGTAAGAAAATTACGGCAGTGCTACGGAAATCTAGACCGCAACTCTTCCTCAACGCCACCATAAGACTCCGTAAGGTCATCTTAACCATCCGCAAGGATTCGTAACAATTCTCCCTCTCCCGGTACACTACGGCTGCATCACGATTCCTGAAGGAAGCAAGGAAGCCCAAGGTCCCTACGTTTTTACTTACGTTTCCTTACGATTCCTTACGGAAGCGTTGTGGTGTGTTAGATATTAACAAGAATGTTCCTTACGGAAGCTCAGCGTTTCCTTGCGATCTTTTACGGCGGCGTTGCCTTGTCACAACGGTCCTTACAATTCGTTTCGATACCTTGCAGTACCTGCGGAAGACCTACACAAACCCTGTGATTCACCGGAAACGACATTCCGATCGCTGCTTTTGACGAGTAAACTGCAAGCATACGTAGAGGCACCGTATCTGCGCCGTGTATATCCGCAACGAAGCCGAAGCAGTCCGTACTAAATCGCTGTGAATCGAGGATATCCTCGAAGAAACCCGCACGCAACCGGTACGCAATCGCGGGGGTCCGTAGGAAATCGGCTGTTAACTGTGAGGCTACCTTTACGCAGCCGTAAGTTGTAAGAACCCTTTGTACCGACGTAACCACAGAATTATCTCCCGAGTGTTCACGATTTTGCTCAAAAAATCTCAACGCTGCCGTAGAAAGAACATCCGTGGACTTCCGTCAAAAACATTTGTTGGTGTGAGGGGGC
This sequence comes from Crossaster papposus, assembly GCA_037893245.1. Lineage (NCBI taxonomy): Eukaryota > Metazoa > Echinodermata > Asteroidea > Velatida > Solasteridae > Crossaster > Crossaster papposus. The sequence continues at coordinate 259,265 of JBAIAA010001135.1, forward strand.
CTTTACTCAGGAATTTGGTGGTTTTTTTTATATAATACAAAGATAACCAAGGTTCTTATTTAAAGTAAAACCCAAACATAACTGATGCTAGTATTTACATTGCTACATCACTATCGCTGTTGAATAAATATCATTAAATATATATGTAAAAACAAAATCCCAACAATTATTCAGACTCAAAACAAATCCTCTAAAATCAACATTTGGATAATTTATCCAAGTAACCTCAATTCTGCAAAATCATTCAGCATTAGTTTGGGCCTTATGACCTGGATCCTGCATTATCCTTTATAACAAATTATGCCAATATTACCCGATTCGGTCCAGTAGTTTTAAGTTGGGATAAACAGAAGCCCCAAAGCATTGAAAAGGCCTGTCCAATTTACCAATGACTTCTAGAAAAAGGTCTCTATTAACCAGTTCGCGTCGGGATTATTTTAACATCACCGAGCCGACGCGCGGGATTATTTTTAACGAAACTCGATCCGAAGCAGGTTCAGGCCGCCAGTCCCGGGAAGCACACCCACGCATTTCCAGCCTTGCTCGCTGCTGACAGACATTTCCGGCCTTGCTTGTGGCGTGTTTATGCGTCATCCGTTTTAAATCTGGGGGAAACTTTGCGTTTATATTCGTCATCCGGCGCAAACTGGTTAAAAATGAAAACATCTGGACTGACATTATATTAAAATATCTTTGTATAATTTTTCATCTACAAAAATTCCCTGTTCATAAAAAAAAATTCCTAGATGACTCCTTTAAAAAAAAAGAAAAAAAGAATGTTCACATCAATGTCAAAACAATCCTTAAATTTGCAGTAGATTAAAACATTGCAGCCATCATCTCTAATTATACTGCAATATGGAGATAAAAAACAATTATAATTGTACCTCCCACATTTACAAAATACTATGGTTTTCTACAAGCTTCCATATTAAAGTTTGTTTTCTGTACACTGTCTTATTATTTTGTATTGCCCAATGGCAGAAGGCACATAGGGAAATGATGCTGCAGAGTCATAGAAAGTAAATCACCTTTGACCGAAACCCCCCCCCCCCCCCCCCCCACCACCACCCCCCCCCCTTCCACAAACTAGATTCTTCAGCCTTCTGTTGATTCTTCAGGCCGTTAATTGTTCCGAGAACAAGCTTGCACAATTGGCAAAGCTCGGAATTCCCTCTTGTAGTTGCTTTGTAAAATAAAATAAAAAAATTAAACCATGAATACAAATCTTCATTTCAAAGCTTATTTTTTTTTTCCTACAAATTTGGGGATTCTTTCACCAAATTTCCTCAGTTCTGACCATTTCTTACAATTTGCGAGTCAGGCTGCTATCACAATGACAGTTTGAGAAGCACTCTTACAAGTTTCTTTTACTGGAATTCGCCTATTAACAAAATGAAAGGCCATTTTTGCAGTGATGCCCGCCCTGTGTGCACTGCTGCATGCATACTTAAAGATAAGGCATGTATTTTGGTAGCCCTACCGGTCGAAGGAGCCCGGAGTGCGTGCACATTTTAACCTGAGCGCGACTTTTCCAAGCCCAGTGCTACTGCCGAAAATAGCCGCCATCGATTTAGTTTACAGCTGTTGGTATTTTATGTTGTCTGCAAGGTTCTCATTTTCAGTGAATTGCCCTCATCTTTACTTCCCGATGTCTCATGACCTTACAACTCCACCTCATCGCTAGCTTCCAGCTCGTTGACAGTCAGAGTTTGCATGTCGCTCTGCATAAGACTCTGCCCTCGTAGAAACCTGGCCAGCGGGGTACCGAGGAACGACCGCCGATCGCCACCAATCAAGCTCAGGTCGCTGATGGAGAAGGGAAACGCGGATGTCAACAAGCCTTGATTTCGGGCGTTCTCCTCGTATAGGTGAAGTACAACCGACTCTCTCGTTTGTGGCGCCGCACTACGTCATTCATCTTCCGGGCTCGCAGCTGCTCCAGTTTTTCGTTGAGCTGCAGTATCTCGTCGACGACTTGGCAATGTTGCTTGTAGATGAGAGGGTTACCTCCGCCCACAATGTGAGCACTGGGCAGCCAACGCAGGTAACATTGAGTCCAGAACTTGATGAAAGGTGGTCCCGTCTGGAGGACAATCATGTTAGGATCCACTTTGGATGAGCGACCGTTCCCCGTTGAGTTAGCCCCGTTGATGTTGAGGTTCTTATCTCGCAAGTGGACGGGCGTTGAGCGTGACAAATCCTCCTGGGATTTGCTGCCGTACTTAGCATCCAGCAAGGTCTGTTTGGCAGTCCGGGCTCTGTAGCGGTACATGGATGGATTGCAGCCTTCCGAGTAGTCCACCTCGCTCTGATTGGAAGATTTAAATCCCGGCACCCTATCAGTCAAGATCTGCTTGGCGATGTACATGGGATTGTTGAAGAGTGCTTGGTCTTCCCGGCTGTACTGCAGGGTCCAGGACCAGACTGTGGCTAGCCTGAGGGGCGTGTCCTCTTCTTGGACACACAGCCGATAGCGTTCCTGCTCTCGGTTGAAGAGGAAAGTGCCAAAGATTCCAGCGAAGGTGCTGTCCCAGAGAGTGATGAGGTAGGTATCCGTGAACTCGAAGGCCGAGGGGAATTGCTGCATCATCTGGTTGACGCAGTCCAAGAAGAGCAGGAATGATGGAGCCTAGAAGGGGACAGAAAAGAACAATCCATTAAAAGTCTTCTGTTTGTCAAGCTTCTGAGAGGTGGTCAAACCGCCGCTGAAATCCAGAGCCGCATTTTTAAAAGCTTATCAAGAGTGATGTACTCAGCAAAACTCAACCGAAAGGCAATGACAAAGAAGAACATACAGGGTGGTCCTAAAAAATAGAACGGCCTATTTTCAGTACCCACCGCCCAGAAAAACTAGTCTAAATAGATGGAGAATCTTTACAGATTTAAAATGATACCAAGATCGCCAGATTCAGTCCAGTAGTTTTTATTCTCGTGGCCTTTTTCTGAAACCAAGTTGGGGGTCAGTTGATCAACAGAAGCGCGACATCAATGAGAAGGACTGTGCAATTCACCCCCGACTTTGTTCTAGAAAAAGGTCCCTAGAACTACCAGACTGAATCGGGTGATCTTTGCATAAGTTTTTGTATATTTCATCTAGAAAGATTCTCCATCCATCAAAGTAGTTTTCTGGTTGGAGGCTATTGAAATTAGGCTGTTCCTATTTTTTTTTGGACCACCCTGTGCAGTGCATAACTATACACTCATATTTGGCCATAGTTTGATTCTGTAGCAATATACATGTAGATGTATATACTTAGCAAGATATGGGACTGAGGGACTCTCCCAATAGTCCCCCATACCTATACACTCTCTAGACTATTGTTACCTAACACACACAACCTGAGAAACCACAATAAACACCACAAAAAAAAAAGGGGGGGGGGTGTTCTCTTTTTCCCATTTCTTCCTTTATATTGCAATATAGATCTGTACTTTTGAAGTAAAGTTCTTGCTTCATTTGGTGCCAGTTTCACTGGATTAGTTTTCCTGCATGACTGCACAGGAGACAATTAAGAGGGTCGGGTAAAATCTGAGTTGTGCCAACTGGTCCGGACTGGATAAGAAAGAGACAATTTAAAAGAACACAACCATGTCTTAATTGCCCTATTAATTTAATTTAAAGGTAGTATACACCATTTGCAGATATCGAAAATATTTACTACCGAATTATTAAGAAGTATCTTACTCATTTGAAAGTAAATAATGATTCTAGGCATCCAGCAAAATGATTGTGCTAGAAATGCTGTAATTATTCCGAAAAATATAATTTTATAAAAAACAATTAGCGATCGCCAGACGGCGATCGCGAAAAAACAAAGATAACTGCCCAATGCCGGTTGAAAACAAACGCTGTTTTTCGTGCTTTTCGCGGCATCCATGATTGTAAAACTTCGGACAGGTCAGTTAAATGATATTTACTATAAAGTACAACCCCCAAATCTACCAATTAATGATAATTCAAGCAATTACCAATGGTGTATTCTACCTTTAAGTATACAATCTAATAAAAACAAAAAATTGTCTCTTTGTTAGGCAATGGTTGTGTTTTTTTAAATTGTCTTTTTCTTCTCCAGTCCTGACTAGTTGGCGCAACTCAGATTTCAACAGGCCCCCTTATTTGTCGCCTGTGCAGTCAGGCATGAAACCTAATCCAGCAAAAAAGTCACCAAAAAAAGCAGGAAGAGTTACTTTCAAAGTACATATTAAAATATCTTATCTATCTTTATTTCTAAGCTCAGTATCTCCATGAAACTGATCCATGATTGAATATTCCAGTCATACTCATCGATCCATCATGTTAGCAGGGAAGTTTCCCTTTTCGGTTTGTATGAAAAAATTGTAATACATGGGTCTCTTGACCCTGCGACATGCCACCACACATAAGTCGCTTCGCCGTAAAAAAACCAATTGATTTTTCATCATTTGTTAAAAAAAATTCATATTACATGTATTCCTAGTTCAAAGCATGCCGAATAGCATAGTATTGTGCCGCTTAAACCTTGGTTGAACCGGTGACACAGCTTTTTGCCCCCCAAAAGTGCTGCCCCACAAGTATATCATTACTTTGTGTACATAAAGGGGCTATTCAAGTCTGGGTTTAGAAGACCTACACAAGCAATTAATCATGCTATTGTTGCCTTGCCCCATTCAACAGCACCAGCTGGGATCGAGGTACAGCGAGGTATTAACTTCTGGAATGCTCTGAGTGACTCGATCAAAGCATCTTCAACTCTATATCTACATTTGTTAAAAAGTTAAAAATTAAATTGCTCAATGTGTATTTATAATATTTTAACCTTACAACTAGGTGTTTGGGAATTGGATAGATTCAGAGTTATCGTCGTTGTAACGTTACTCCTGCTTGTTATGTTCTTAATTGTCTGTGTGTTTTGTTTATATTTGTCTTGTGCATTGTAGTTGTCTGTCTTAAGGTTAGGGAACAAAAGCTTTTGCTTCATCCTATACCTAACGTTGTTGTTTAATTATGTAATCTTATAAATTACACCTAGTAGAATAATATTCTATTTTGGTAGATATGTACTTAAGAAACTAGTGTAAGAATCACTATGTACAAAACAACGTTGAATAAATGTGAATTGAATTGAATTGATATATTCAGACACTATGGGAAAGTACTGTGTTGACATAAAGCCATAAAACCGAACAGCATTGGGGTTATACAAATACAACCGACTTTGAAAAAAGTACGGACGCACGTTCGTGTAAAAACAAAATGGCTGCACGTCGCAAGGTTAAATTAACTAAGTACACCCCAGCATAACCTGCTATATCCCAGGATTAACTAAGTACACCCCAGCATAACCTGCTATATCCCAGGATGAACATGCACCATGTGATGGGTCACATTCTTCCTGCACACCATTTTGTTCTCTCCAAAATTGAATGTCTTGACTGAGAGAGGGTTTTTAAGTTCGGTATCTAGAAGTCATCTCACCTCATCACCATCTTTTTTCGGTGTCAGGTGTCCACATCTCTTCTGGAAGGGGTGGCCGGCAACGACCCACTCTCTCTTGAACGAGACTCTGGAATCCCAGCTGAGTACGGAAATATGGATCCAGGATGATCTGGACTAAGGACGCGACGATGCAGGACGTGTCAAGGCCCTCCGGTTCTGAAATGAAATGAAGATACAGACATTCAAAAAAACAACTAGTAAACCATTTTTGATAGGGTATGGTTTTTTCCCCCTAAATTTGAATTTGCTGGTGAGCCGTGGAGATTGTTTTAATACTACTACTATACTACTGAATTGTATATAGCGCAAGTATCTACCAGAACTGGTACTCAAGGTGCTGTGTCATTATTATCCCTGCTCATTGGGCCCACAAAACATTCCAAATACCATCTCAGTGCCCTGGGGAGTATACAGCTCAATGCTGCCATTTCAGCGCAAAGCAGTTTATAATAACCATCTCTGCCCTCACAGCTAACTATTTAGTCCTGGGTGGAGAAAAGCAATGAGTGACAAAGTGCCTTGCCCAGGGGCACACACACCATACATGTAGTCCCAGAACACATGTAGTCCCAGAACACATGTAGTCCCAGAACACATGTAGTCCCAGAACGGACTCAAGCCCACAACACGCAAAGGAAGTACACACATTTACATAAAAAAAAAAAAAATACTACTGAATTATTATGAAATGCCTTACTAGACTGCAAGTACACTGAACAAAAATATAAACTCGCTATGCGACACTTTGAAACCTTTATGAGCCTTAGAGGTTGCAAAATATATTAAATCATACAAAATTCATTTTGTTGTTCAATATGCTACAGATTACTGTCCCTTAGAACACTGGTAATCATGGACATGCATGTGGACACAATGGGGGTCAGGTTGATACAAATCACCACTCAATATTTTGTGTGTCCATCATTTGCGTCCCGTAGAGTGACAGATTTTTTTTCGCATCGAGTTGAAAGGTGAACGATTGTGGCCTGTGGAATGTTATTCCACTCCTCCTCGAGGGCTACACAGAGCTGAGGGATGTTATCCGGTACTGGAACACGATCGTGGACACGTCGGTCGAGAACATCCCATGGGTACTCTATGGGTGACATGTCCGGTGAATATGCAGGCAAGTCAAGAACTGGAATGTGTTCTGCTTCCAGGAGCTGCATATAGATTTTGGCAACATGAGGTCGGGCATTGTCTTGCTGGAAGGTGACGGCATGTTGGCGGGCAAACGGCACAACAATTGGTATGCAAATCTCATCCCAATATCTTTGCCCATTCAAATTTCCCTCAATGAAGTGCAAGAGAGTTCTTTGCCCACTCGTTATGCCTGCCCACACCACCACCTCCATAGGCAATTCTGCGAATAACATTTGCGTCGGAAAACAGTTCACTCGCACGTCGCAATACACGCTGTCTTCCATCTGCGCGATACAACTGAAACCGTGATTCGTCCATGAACATCACTCTTCCCCAGCATGCCAAGGGCCATCGAATGTGTTCATTTGTCCATGCAAGTCTGTTCGACGCCGAACAGCGGTAAGATCCAGGCCACGATTAGGATGACGAGCGTGTAGGTTTGCTTCTCTCAGACGGTTCCGGACAGTTTGTGGTGTGATGCGTCTGTTGTGCTGGCCAACTGTTTCATCTGCTGTGCGTGTTGCTGGTCACGTGTTGAGATGATCACGCAGGGGAAGAAGCCAGATGTAAAAATCTTGTGCTCGGGTGGACGACAGGGGTGAGGTCAATTTTGCTGTACTTCCGGTCTGTCTGAAATGAACTCTCAAACGACCGATCGTCCGATAGTGAACATTAAGCTGTGCAGCAACCGCTCTAGTGGACATCATCCAGCATGCCAATGGCACGTTCCCACATCATATGAAGCACGATATGTGGCAGAGAAAACCTCCCCTCTTTTGTGTTGGCCATTGTGTTCCCGGAAACTCAAGAATTCCTTTTAGGTTTCAAGGGGGATGGGTTAGGTTACAATAGTGTTGAGTGCGTATAAAGTATAGGGATACGAGGGGGGTACCCCTCTGCCACATATCGTGCTGGGTATATCCCGCATGATTTGCGACATCTGTGGCATGGCGACTTCTGATGAAATTTGACATTTTGATGTGGCCTTTTATTGTCCCCGGTATAAGGAGTGTCTGAGTACTGGTCACTGTTAGAGCAGCGTATGGACATGCCACATCTGTGTTGTGGGTGGAACCACCGCATCACTGAGCAATTCCTCACTGGCAGAGATGGACACGAATGTTGTTTACAAATCAAGACAAATAACCATTTTTGGGGCGTTTATATTTTGGTGGCATTTATATTTTTGTTTAGTGTAAATAGTAGTCTCAAGCATCCTGTGAAATCGTGACACCTGATAGGATGTGGTTTTCAAAGAAAGCGGATTTTTGTATACATTTCCAACGATTTTCGAAAATTACCCCTAATTTAACAAATTGAGCTCAAGTCCACATTTTAATTTGCAATACAGTTACACAACCCAGCCAACTAGTCTGATTTCCTGACCAGAAAATTTCCGGATGTCTATTAATTGCTCTGTCTAGCCTGAGAGAATTCCAGGAAGCTGCCTTGCATAGTGCATAAAGTGGGCCATGTTTCAACAACACCCCCCCCCCCCCATCAGTACAATAATAATAATAATTAATAATACAAAATATTTATACTGCGCTATACCAAACTCACAGCGCCTGACATCAACCAAAGAATGAAATATATTTTTTTTTTACAGAAACGAGTTTGAGAACACCGATGCAAACAATGCGAATGCTCACTAACAACTAAATCAATAAGACGCACAAACAGAACAAATGAAGCAAAGCCGAAGGTAAAGTGGGACAAACATTTGTTTCCATGGCAGCAGTCATACCAGTGCCTTAATATGGTACCCCACTGAAGAACATTGGCTGACATGTCCAAGGACACAGTTCAAATAGCTTTTCTTTTTGTAGGTACAGGTCCTCATATTTTTAAACTTATGTAAATTCCATCTTTTATATTTCTTTCTCTCATTCAACATCCAACAGCGATTTTGCACCAATTACAGGATGGATAAGTTAGAGGAGACAATGTGAAGAAGTTATAGTTTAAGAGGTGGGAGGAAAACCCCAAAAGAATATTCAGGAGGAAAACCCCAAAGGAATCAGGCAGGGCGGAAAACCAAATCCACAGATTGGCCTAGGCAGGATTCGAACCCGTGTCACAGTGGGGGAAGGCGAGGAAACAAACGCTGCGCCAACCTAAATCCCCTTAAACATTTCGGCTGAATATTTGGAGATTCTAACACTATCGTTTTGTGACCTCGTGTATGGGACACTGCGTCAAATAGTACTCTTTAGTGCCTTGGCACTAAAAAGGTTTTCTTTTTTTGGCCACTTCTGTTGATAGTCGCTCTATGACCCCTCATAGTTCAAGTTCAACCTCAGGATTCCCAATTCAATTTGCGCCTCCACTATCCAGTCAGTTAATCTTCAGCACAGTGCAGGATGTACGCTTCATCAGATGGATGAGTCATAAACCTGCACACAGGCCTTCTGCTGTCCTCATGTCAACCTCCGACTGCAGGATAATCCACTTCACTGCTATCTCTCTATATATGTTTGCTTCCAGACTAGTGCGGGACACCGCCTGTCAACATGGACTATTTTTGAATGCGGTTGCACTTTACAAGACCAGGGGAATATTTTTGTTTTTACATAATGTATTTAACCTTTAACTCTAACAGTTCTAAATCCCCCAATTTTCCATAGGATTTTCTATACACCCTAGGAGGTTACAGTTTATACGCCTCGGATTTTTTCACAAGTTTTTCTTCTAGTGGCTCGATATGGATAACTACATAATGTCCCGTTCTCACTTGAATGATTTCCTACGCAAATGGCGTGCGACTACCAAATCGCACAGGGCATACGGGAGTCGCACGGCATGATTCGCACAGGTTGTAGAGATGTTGTGTGTAATTTGGACAGTTCGCTCTGGTCGCATAGAGGTCGCACAACAGGAGTCTAAAGTAAGTCACGCCAGAGACTAAAGAGAGTCGCACGGGTTGACTGTGCAACTCACAGCAAAAAAAAAGTAGGGGGGGGGGGGGGGGGTGAAACCCAATTATATTTTTGCCATGTTAATTTATTTAACTTGCAATTTGACGGTCAGTAGGAATTCAACACAATACGGTGACTTATACACCCAAACTGTTGTGTTCTGATTATGGTACTATGCCTGACCCCATGTAATGCATAATCAGTTACTAGTGCAGTACTCACTCAAACAAATTCCAACAAAACATGCAGTTGGATTTTGAAGGTTGGGATGGTTAGGGGTTAATGTATGTCCAGGAATCGCCCAATTGGGCTACAAAATGTGTTTTTGAACGAAATTAAGTTAAAGGTAGAATACACCAAATATTTACTAGCGAATTATTAAGAAATATCTTACTCATTTGAAAGTAAATAATGATTCTAGGCATCCAGCAAAATGATTGCGCTAGATATTCTGTAATTATTCTAAAAAATAGAATTTTATAAAGACAAAGACAAAAACAATAATAACATAAGAATAACTGCCCAACTCGGTTGAAAACAAACGCTGTTTTTCGTAATTTTTTTGGCATTGTAAAACTTCGGACAGGTCAGTTAAACAATACTTACTATAACATACAACCCACCAAATACACATATTCATGATAATTCAAGCAATGACCAATGGAGTATCATACTTTTAATCGGAAAGATCATTTAAAAGTAGGATATAAACTAGTGGTGGGAGAAATTGGAGATTTCAAAATCCGGTTATCCTAATTTTGTTCGAACCGAATACCGATTATTTGATTTCCCCGAAAGTTCACAAGTTTCATCCAGCTCACAATCATACCAGCAAAAAGTGATGAGTGAGGTGACACAGGAAATGCCCTCTCAATGACTGGTTATAGTTGGGAGGATTCAGTGACCGCTGGGTCTTTACAAAAACACCCCAGAATGGGAACTCACAAATAAGTCAAATGGGCAGGCTAATAATGAAACAAGTAGTACAATCGGAGACATGGAGCAAATTGGAAGATGTTTTTTCTTCAGCCTGTGTCACACAAAAATGGAAGACTAAACGTTTTTGGTTTGGTTTCGAATATTCGGTTTTCTAAATCGAAACCGAATGATGGAATTAAAACCGAATATTAAACAATTTGGTTTTAAATCCTAGCACTAATATTAACATTCACACAGCCATCCTCTAAAAACTAGAAATTGTTGAGGTATTATTGTGTAGAACGAGTTTCGGGGTCCACTTTTGCGCTGTTTGGGTTAGTCATGATTCCAGCCGAAAGTGTTTGCCTTTTGCGGACATATAGGAAACCACATTTGTGCATTGGTGCTGAGTGCAATTTATGGGAAACACGCAACGTGTATCGAACATTGAATGAAAAAGACAGGAAAAAAGTATGCGTACTTCGTCGTGTCCGATGTAAACAACCGGTTTTTTTTCGTCTTTTTTCGGAAATGATGATACATTAGGTTGGTTTCCTTTCAACCATATGTTTGAAATAGGATAACTAAACAATCCAAAATCTTATATTTTGGGAGATTTCAGGACATAGTACCCCTTTAATACAAGATAAGATACAGGATTTAGGCACAAGGGTGGCTTCGTGCCCCTGATTTTTAGAAAAAAGAGTCCAATTTATGGTGTTTATTACACACAAAATGTTGCTCTACAGCCGAGAACCGGTCACAAACAAATGCACACCATGGGATATTTTGGCTGGTTATTACATTATGTACAAATTAAGGGCACATTTGGGCCTGTCGCCAAAGATTATCAAAAAACGAAAGACGAAAAGCTGCAACCGACCTTTTAACACAACCGTCTGTTCGTTTTGATAGATGGTTGTTGCCGCGGTGACAGCAGCTGACATACACATGCTGATCAAAAATGACAGAAATAAACAAAAAAAGGAAGATGAGTCAGTGACAAGGCAATTGCTGATTACAGTTAGTTTCCCGGAACAAGACTGAGTAATTTTTTTAAAGTGTATCATACAGTGGCAGCACCACACTCGTAAAAAAAAAGAAATTTGCATTATTTTCAAGCAAAGGTTTAGGTTATTTTCCGAGTGTTTCTACTATTAAATAACACCATACACACAACATTAAAACAGTGGCTTTCCTTCTTCTCTTTTCTTTGGTACTTTTTGTATTTCTTTTTTTTCTTTTCTCTTTTAGTTGATTTTCTTGGATTCTAGGATTTTTTATGTTCAGAGGCGGCCTAGTTACCTGATGTTCTGCATCCATTTTGTAGCATCCAAGTTCGAGTACCAGTCTTTGTCGGTGCCCCAGAATTCTTTTAGATTTTCTGTAACATAAACAAAAATAAAAAATTGATTATTGCAAAGTTCAGATGAAGAAAAGTATGATTTTCCTTAGAGAAATTGTTTTTGTTATCTCGAGAACCAAAGGGTGTTTACATGCCTAGGGGGCTAAGACTAAAGTTTGAAGTCCTCGGTGATACGAAAGCACGAAAAATTTTGACTACACGAAATTCTATATTAACTGCCAAAAAATAAGGAACCTAACAAACAGTTTACGTAGTGTCGTCTTCATTTCTTTCTTACCAAATATGCACATCGTAACAGTCTGAAGCGATTGCTGGCCAAATGAACGCATGCACGCGTGTTGCGACATCATTGTTAAGACGGCAGTACTGCAGGAATTCATATGTCATTGGAAACAAGCTTAGTTCGTGTCAAAATGAAAATTGAAGTATTGGTTCAAAGACGCTTTTTGCAGTGCGATTCAACATGCAACAAGCATGCTGCATGCAGCGCGTGGTATAAAGCCAGTGAATACGCCACACTAGAAATGACCACAAGAATGTCTTAAAACCTAGACTACCACAACGCCTGCATTTACAACTGCTACACGACACCGGGGCCGGCTCTCACCTAGCCTTTAAACAAGGCCACATGTCTGATAAACGCCGAGCGACTAAAAAGAGACTAATCGCGAAAACCTGAGTGACGTCAGTGCGAATTGCCCAGACAAGTGGCCTTTATCAATCTGGTTTGGATTTCTTATGTTAACCTTTGTTTCCGACTGGAATCGCTACCGAAATGGTAGCGTCCAATCAGCGAACGTATCTCCGCGTGGCGTCAGCTTATATTTGAGTTGGACTAGTTCATTTTACAAACAGGGAATGTCCAATCATGTCACTTACAATATTTAGCTCAAATCATTAGTTGCTTCCTAATTTATTGCAATTTTGCATGTAAAATAGATTTAAATGTGATATCTTGTATTTATCATTCATATATTCAACTCAGAAGCAAAATTTATATACGTTTTTTTACCTTTTCTTACATGCTTTGATATTGAACGAATCACGAACGAAGCCAACTGGGAGATCGCCGTTCTGATTGGGCGTATTGGCATGCTAATATGTACTATGAATAATTCATGCCGAGCAGTGAAACCTACATTGCAAAAGGCCTCGTGACATTCGTCACTCGGTCGCGCGTTCACCCCGGGTATCTAGACTCATCTCAGCCGCTTAGCCAGAGTCACGAGGCCTTGTCAAAAGGCTAGCTCTCACCGTGCGCAGTGTTGAGACTAGCCTTGGTCAAGGCGTTCATCGTTACCCGTCCGTACGTACAGCGCAGCGGTAATCGGAGCTCAAACAACGACCTCACGCGGCCACTATTATATGCAAACTAACTGAGGATACTCGAACGCCTTGGATCATTAGGTTTTTGGGGCGGTGCTCATTATGCTAATATATTAAGCTGACCTTTATAGTCGTTTTCTTATTGGTCGATCGTTGCGTAGAAACTGCATAATTTGAGCTAGCGGTGAAAGGTTATAGCTAGCTCGCAAGTGTTTACGAACACCGCCATCGTTGACATTTTTTATCGGAGAAAGTTGAGTGATTTTTACGAAGGCTTGTAGGAATTATACATGAAGATTTGAACTGTCTTGCTTGATTGGTGAGGGTCGCAGTTATTTTCGCTAGTTTTGCTGGGTATTTTCTTGAATGTTGACAATGTTATGGTCAAAACTAGTTGTGTTTAGCTGCTTAGTTTTGAGTTTTCAACCGCGGTGACTGGAGAAGGCCGCGACTCTATTGAAACGTGTCTAACTCGGCCCTAAATTGACACGCACACATCTAATCCAGCTGATCTGAAAACCGTGGCTCGGTAAAACGCGGAACTCTGATAATTAAATGCCTTGCCGGCTGAATTTTGCCAAGAAAATAATCTGAGGAGTTATTGGGGTTTTAAGACCCTTGTCCCTGTTTAAATTACGATATTGCGATCACTTTGAAGGTTGGTTCTGCAGCCGTAAACATGCCCCCTTCCCACAGCGTTGGACCATGCTTGAACCACAATGTGGCGATACCGCACAGACCAGCATGCCTGAGTTAATGCCGATTATGCGGCGATAAGAAACTGACCGAACACGCTGAAAACTGACGCTGAGTACCTGGCCGTACGTGCGAGCTCCGAGCAAAATGGGGCTCAGGCTGCCTGAAAAATGACGGATTTCCCATAACCTGTCGGCAAATTCACAAAGACCACGAAGAAAGGATTCTAATGGCCTTTCGCTGCTCGGGTCTAAAATCTTCGAGGAATAATATTTTCGTTGCAAAATTCAAACAACACGACAGATCTTCGAACGAAAGACGACGCTGAATATCTGCCATTTTGTCTTAAATGTCATGCTGCATCAAATTTGATGACGTCGGGTTTCAACCGCGTTGTGATTGGACACTTCACATCTTAGCCCCGCCTATACTTATCTGTATTCGCATACGAGGTCATGCGCCACAAATGTGGCGCAAAATATAGGGAAAACATAAGATTTCAAAAACCCAATGATCCAAGGCGAAAAAGTAGCCTCAGTAGATTTGCATAAATAGTGGCCGTATGAGGTCGCTGTTCGCGCTGTATCTTTGCATGGGGCGCGAGCTAGCAGCATATATGCGGGGCGCGCGCACAGTGTATTTCTGGACGGATAACGACGGACGGATAACGACGAACTCGCCTTGAGCAAGGCTATGTTGAGACTGAGAAATCGATCTCCCAGTACAGACATTTACTGACAGACAAGAAAACAAAACTTGATTAAAGTCCACACCAAGCAACTGCTAACGCTGAAATTTATTGGCAATATTGAAGGGCGCTTTAACTAAGTTGAAATGCACATCTACATGCAACCGAAAGCCTGAAGTGAAAGGTACGTAAAAAGAAACCCGAAGAAAACAGAATTTGCAATTTGAAGAAAACGGGATTTTGATTTGAATACCGCAAAGAATTGGATGAGAGTAGATTCAGTAGATAAATACTCCAGCCCATGCACATGTATATAGTTACATGAATCACAACTAGATTAAGAAAAATTAAGCCTGTGTTAACACTAACCCCTAGGCTCTCGCACTACAAAGCATATACTTCAACAGCTGCACACAGGTTCAGTAATTATTGGTACACTGTACTGTACAGTACTATAAACCTGCCAAACTCCAACAGTTTAAGTTTGATTGAATTGGAACAGATGGGTCAATGCATTGCATTGACTTGGTACAGGTACTTGTAGGTCAATGCATTGTTCAGTATCAGTGTAGTAATGACTGGCCAGTGGTCTGTGCTTGAGTGGGGAATCACATACAGGGTGTATATATGCGTTTGTTTATGGTGTAAATGGAGGACACATACCTGGCGACACGAAGGTGAATTGGGGTTAGGGTTAGAATCGAGGACGGCCTCGATTGAGATTCGTGTACAAAACCAATGAGAGCCGTCGGAAAAAGTAAACGTAAAAAGTACAAACAAAGGAAATTTTCAAGAGGAACAAAGGAAACTCCTCGATTTACACCATAAACAAACGTCCATGTACATGTACACAGATTCTTTTGGTACATAGCGTTATGGGGACAACCCATGGGGTTTGTGTGTAAACTGAAATCTCTCTAATCTCAAACTCAGAACACTCTAAAATTCAAAAATTTTCAGGATCACCCTAATTTGTCCTCTGCTTCATTTTCTTTCATTATACCCTAACCCGATTTTACCTTGTTCTACCTTTACTGAACACCCAACGCGCTATGGGGACTCGAAAATGTCCCCACTACTCGGTCTGTCTTTTCCAAACAAAAGAGCCTGTCCCCCTAACGCGGTGAGTGCCTACCCATGTATACCATTACAGTTACAGTTACAGTTGACCAGGAACTGTGACCAGTCGTGGGTCACCCACAAATAAATGCCCGTGCATTCCCCCAAACAGAATTATACAGGGTCTCAATGGGCCTTTGGTACCGAGTCAAACAAAGTCCAGTTGCTATGGTTTGGTACAAAACCTGCACAAACCTGCCCAAACCTGCCAAAACCTGCAGTTTGAATTTGATGGTAGTAATTAGGGTTTACCAAAACAATTTAGTCCACATTGTTAATAAACCATGGAGCCTGCGTTATGGTCTCCCTGCAAAAAGATTAGAATGTTGAAGGGACACAATGCAAATGTGACCCAGCACGAGTAAATGAGACACTTGGCGGCAAAAATAAAAATTGAGATTTTGATTTCATCATTTAAAGCTTGTTTAGCTTTAAATGATGAAATCAAAATCTCAATTTTCATTTTTGCCGCAAAGTTGTCTCATTTACTCGTGCTGGGTCACATATGTGATCTGGTTTGCATTCATTTTAAGTACATGCAAAGTTGTAACGAGTTATCCTGACGTCATAACGTTACAGACGAATAAAGGAATAAAGCAATAAAGCAATAAAGCAAAGGGTCTCAGTAGATGCAAAGTTTAATTAAGATTGGAGGCCATTTATCCCCTTTATCCGAAATGCTGTTGCTAGCTGTGCTACGCCGTAGAACACGGCCTGTGTGACACCTGCACGCTCAGGTCCATCGTGCAGTGCAGCTACTAGACAAAGGCTGCTGTGAAGACATGCATATAATCCGTTGAGTGAGCAATTGATACCAGTGTCATAGGGTTAATGGAAAAATGTTACACTGAAAATAAACTATGCACTTTAGTCATGGCATTTGTCAAAGAAGAACATGAACAAGGGAACAAAATATATAAATTAAAATAAAATGGAACAAAAACGATGGGTTTTCCGCAACTTTGCAGAAAAGCCAATAGACACATGATGGTGACAAACATACATTACATGGACTTACAAACGTTGACACGTTTCTCACAATGTTTTTAGTACTTTTAAATGGAACCCGCATGATCCACCATTCATGTGTGAAGTTGTTGATTATTAATTGATGCTAGTGTTGTATTTGTTTAGACCGGTTCCGGACCGACTTTGGTATCGGACACACTAACCCCTACGCATGATGATCCAGTGTGTTACCGCAGTACACTGCACGCAGTCCACGCCTCGCGATGCAGGAATTTTGACCCACTTACTTTGATTTTGTGCTGCAGTGAAAAATTATTGATAGAAAAACAGAAGTTGGGGGGAAAAAAACAGAAGGAAAACCCAACACAAATGGGTGAAACACATATGACAATGATAACATGGGGATTGTGGAGTTTAGGACACCTCGGTCTTTTAAAAAAACTTTACTAACCATCCCAAATCCTCTTTGCAGAATGCAGGATTTTGCAGGATTGAGGTCACTTGGAAGTTGATGCAGCAGAAGAATTTGCAGGGGTTCATTTGGGGTTTTGCCACTGGAGGATAATGCAGGATCCAGGTCATAATAAGGCCTTAAACTAATGCTGGATGATTTTGCAGGATTGAAGTTTAATACTTGGGTATTTATCCAAATTTTTGAGGATTGAGGTTATTTGCTACTTTGTACTTTCACACTGCTCATGCTCTATGCACATTCTCCAGTTAAGTTGTAAGTTATGTGTCAAGGATATGAAACATTTGCAAACCAATGGTTATGTGTGCAGAACCTTGTTGTGTTAATAGGGCACTTAGCAGTTGTTTATTCCATGTTTGGCTCAATGGTAAATCCACTGCAGAATTTGGCAGGATTCAGGCAGTGGTCACCAGTAATAAATATTGATATTTTATAGTAAATATCGTTTAACTGACCTGTCCAAAGTTTTTCAAACATGGATCCCAAGGAAAAAAGCAAGACAAACGGCATTCGTTTTCAACCAGCGCCGGGCAGTTGTTCTTGTTGTTCTGCTTTTTTTGCGATTGCCATCCGGCGATCGTGATTTGTTTTTATAAAATTCAATTTTTCGGAACAATTACAGGATATTTAACGCATTCATTTTGCTGGATACCAAGAATCGTTATTTACTTTCAAATTAGTAAGATGTTTCTTAATAATTTGGTAGTACAATCTCAATATCTGCAAGGTATCCTACCTTTAAAAAGATTTGTATTTTAAGAGAAAAATGTCAGTTTTAACATGATTTCCAAGTAGCGAGTGCAGCTTGTGAAATTCACGTTGGACTACAAAATGTTAAAGGTCTTTTTCTCCGTAAAGTGGGCATAAACAAAGGGTCTACGATTGACCGACCGTTCACGATTGAAAAGTCTATGGGAGGCCTTCATAAAAAGTACAAACAAAAGAGGAACAATTGCCAGTGTTTACATACGTGTGTACCAACCTTGCAAATGCTGCATGGAGTTGCAAACTAAAGATGTCAACACAATACACAAACCAAAAACATTGTGTGAACTTGCCCACGTCCACACAAGGTTTCTTCCTTTTTTTATCAAAGCTTTAGAGGGGAAAATGGGTTAGGGTTATATTTGGAAAAATAAAAGGAATTGTTTAGGGTATAACAGTAAAAAATGTGGGTTAAAACAATTCTCAAGGTGTGAGGAAAATTTGTATTTTGGAAAATTTGGTCTAGGATTCTTAACTACACGAATAAAAAGGAATCTCCACACAGGGTACATGTATGTAATGTTTGAGTGGATGCGTTTGTATTGACCGGCAATCGAGGTCGTCGGACAAAAGAATTGGGAGGCAAACAATGGGTCCACGATTGACACAATGTCCACGATCTCAACTCCTGTACAAATCCTATGGCAATCATCCGAAAAACGTTTTAGTACAAACAAAAAAGGTAAGATGGTCGGGCAATGCCCCGTCCACGATTGCCGGTCCATACATGACTGTGTGTGTGGACGTGGGCAATTTCACACAACACCTTCACTACCTGCACTGTGTGAACATCTTTTGTTCAGAGGTCTACACAGTGAATGCAATGGGGTTACTGAGAGTTTTTGACGTTGGTGTTTTTTTACCTGGCATGCAGAGCTCATGTAGTTTCTGAAAGCTTGCCTGGATGTCTCGGTAGGAGGGACAGAGTTGGGCCAGATCTAAGATGTTGGGTTGTGCCTTGGAGGGATGGATCAGGGTGATGCTTTCCAACATACTGGCAGTAACAAAACCAAAAAGACCCAAAAGTTGTAATGACTTAAGTCAACGACTCGACTTTAGTCCAACTCGAGTTACATTTTTTGGCAACTCGACTCCTGACCCGTAAATGACTCAACTCCACTCCCTAATCAGAAGACTCAACTCCCTAATCAGAAGAATCGACTCAACTTGACTCGAACGAAGGTTAATAACACTCAAATCAAACAAATGTATTCGATACAGTACGGTACAGCGCCAGCTTATCATGTACAAACATACACCTGTTACCTTGTGGTTCTGTAGCTTATACAAAATACTAGGCCGCAACCAGACTTTACATGTAAATGCATGTAAACGCTCTATTGGCTAGAATCCAATGTGGTCCAGTATACTTCATTAACATGATGAAATAATCAGGGATAACAAGGCAAGAAACTCAAATAGACTAACTTGATTTCGTGATCTTGCTGCTGGGTGTTTAGTCGCGGAGTCATCCTCATTAACATACTGCCGTTTTTGTGACTCCAACACCACATCTAGACAGGGAAAAAGAACAGTCATCTTATAAGAATATCGGTGCAATCCGGTTGATATTAAAATGTGACTTCACTTTAACTTGATCCAGGCGTACTTTCCACGGTGTGGAACGGAACCAACGGATCCGGAAGTTAACGCACTACTGGGCATTTAGCCAATGAATGTTAGTAACCAGGGGTGCTAGCTCGTGTAGGACGAAGTCACTTAGGAAAGGGATAGGAAATCATTTTGTTAAAAATACTGGCATTTAGAATGTTGGTATTTAATTTTTTGACATTTAAAATGTAAAGAAAACCCTTCTGTTGGTAGAGTGTACATGTATATAAAACATTTGAACCGTATAATGTTCTACAGTAATATTTTATGTAGTCGTAATACTTCACTTCAATGTTATTTTCCTGATTTTAGTGTAAAGTGTTCCTTTCAAAAGGACATTTTTTATATTTGCATTTATATTTGATGATAAAAAATGATATGTGAGGTATTCTGGCAAAATGAGGCGAAACTGGGCATTGGGGGCATAGTTGAGAAAACTGCAAAATAATGAATAATAGGCATTTTGTTCCATTTTCAGATTTATTGATATTTGTAATCTTTGGTATGCCTACTACTGTACATGTACTTATATTTTGTGAAGTAATAGTATGGAAGTAGTAGAATAAAGTAGTGGAATAAAATACCTAGAAGAGTCGATGGCTTCTGATTGGTCGAGACTCGATCATAGGGAGGGCATTATTTTGTATTAATTGCCCGGCTTTCAAGAAGAGGCGAATAAATGTCCCCTAAACCAGCATTATTCAAGCATCATGTAAGCCAATGATTGGCCGAATGCAAAAGTTCTACAGTAACTTGTAACAAGGATGAGTGAAATCTTGATACTGCGCGCTATAAATGTACGCGTAGAACGTTTGTATCTATACGTGCGGCACGGTGGGCATCAGCAGTCAGCTAGTCCGGTCTCAAAGTTTTGGCCTGTTAAAGTTGAGAGGGTGACATTTTTTGGTCAAAATGTGATTTTCATTTTTTTGTGTCTTCAATAATAGAAGCACAAAAGAGAACAAAGAGAACAAAGGATCTTCGATCGACGGTATGAATGTCTGAATTCGTTCCTCGATTGTCGGGGCAAGCTCTAAGGTAATGGGGTTAGGGTATAACATAGGAATAAAGGAAAACACAATAGGGGATCCTCGATCGTTATGTGGTTCACGACTAGGTGTGCTTGCTAGAACTGACATCCTAATCCTTTAACCTCCCTATATACCTCCAGACGATTGATCTCCATTATATAGACTGGATAGGACTCCGCGTCTAAATGGCGTACGCGCGCGTGTAAAGAACGAACGTGACGCGACCGCGTTTGTGCACGACCTATAGGTTTTTTTTTTAAGTGGAAGACTTTTTTTCTTTAATTCGTCATTTTGGGAGGAAAAATAGGATTTTGCACCCGAATGGCTTAAAATAGATATTAAGAACAATGGTTATGGTATGCGCAGCAGTGAAGTGCCCGGGGAAGGATGTCCAACTGAGTCGTGAAAATGGAATATTATTTTACACATAAATCGTTCTTAATGCTACTGCTAGGCGTACGTAATATGATGTTACGTAAATGTTAGGTCTATACACACCCTTACCGTATACCCGCGGACGCTTTATTATTTCCCATAGCTTCAGAGTACAGCGACAAATCAATTGCAGAGAGTCCGTTGAAAAACATGTTTTTAAATACATTCGAGTTGCACCCTTTGTAAAACTAACCTGTTATTTAGGCCTAACGATAGGCCTACTTAGTTAATAACCAATAGGCGTAGGCCTGTATTGTTTTTATTAATTTTGAGTTATTTCCCCCCTAATTTCCACAGGAAAAACGGCTAGAAAGCGGTGACTTGATTACTGTATCTGGATGACCCCTTGTATAGTTGTATTATTAAACTGATGTATAAGAGGGATTTTTGTAAAGCTCATTCAATTCAAAATAATTGTCTTGACTCATTAGCCGAGTATAAGAATATAAGGAAATCTAAACGTGATTATTTCGATCAGGTGTCCGCAAAGTACACAAATTCCCCTATACAATTATAAAGTTACTGATAATAGAAAGTATGTGAAGCGTATCTATCCTGATCTAAATTGTGATGATATGAATAATTATTTCACTAATGTTGATGAAGACATTTATGATTGTTTCACAGAAACCTCTGAATTAGAAGAATCCTGAATGCAGTTACAAACTTACTTTTAATACTGTACCAGATAATACCATTTTTAACGCTTTATCTCATAAGTTACAGCAATTTGGATGTTCTTGATTTTGATACCAAATTGCTGAGATTAGCCTCTCCTTATATTCATAAATTGGAAGTTTGCTCGAACTACACCAATCTATAAAGGCAAAGGTTGTAAAAAAACTAAGGGTAATTATAGACCTATTTTAGTGGTGTGTTACGTATAGCCAAAATTATTGAAAAAGAAGTTCAAGGTCAACTTCTGGATTATCTTAACGATCATGATATGATTAATGTTGATCAGTTTGTATTAATGACATTACACATTTTAGTACTTGTAATATCTTCGCAGATGATTTGTAATTCATGTGACAGAAAATAATGTCCGGCATGATACAAACCGGGTGTTACAATTATGATGTTTTTACTTAGTATAATAATAATAGACTTCACAATAATCCAAATAAGACTAAAATCATGCTTTTGCAATCTCTTTATACTAAGGATTCTGACAAATTAAATATTGTTCTTGAAGGCACCCAGCTTGAACAAGTAAACAGTGTTCGGTATTTAGGAGTTGAAGTAGATGATAACCTCACTTTGGAACCACATGTAAGGAATCTCTGTAAAATCAATTGCCTACAAAGTTCATTTCGACTTAGACATACATGTACTATTAATAGTCAGTTACTTGACACTCTTCATAAAACTCACTCACTCACTCAGTCGACCCAAGTTGTCGCGTTGCCGCATGGTTGAGTCGGGCTCGATGTCTGACACGCCACACAACTCTATCCTGCATGCAACTGATTAGCTCCTCCTTGTTGTTTACTCTTGCATCCTCGATCAGGGTCTTGAGCATAGTCTTGGTAGGTCTTCCGGGACCGCGCCTGCCGTGGGTGGGCTCCCACATGATGACTTTATTGGCTGGTAGCTCCGGATGTCGTAGGCAGTGACCAGCAAGGCGCAACCGACGCTCCATAATTTTCCCACTCAGTGGAGGGATGTTGCCATAAAGCTCCAGGTTGGTGATATGATCCCTCCAGGAGACATTCTGTGCTATCCGTAGCATCCTGGTGTAGCAACCATTGAGAGACTTGGTCGTTGCCTTGTTGAGAGTCCAGGACTCGCACCCATACAGCAGGATAGTTTCGATTGTAGCATGAAAGAATCTCAGTTTTAAACCCTTGGAGAGCTGAGATATCCAGATCTTCTTCATGTCATGGAGGGCTTTCCATGCGAGCGCCTTACGGACTTTGATGTCTTTATCTGTGCTCTGCATCCTGGAGCCAAGGTACTTGAAGTACTTGATGGAGACCAACATTCTCACACTCCGACTCAACTCTGCTGAGTAGCTCTTGTGCCTCTATGATGTTGTCAGACAGTAGGGCAATATCTTCTGCGAAGTCTAGGTCGGAGAGGGTCACTGGGCCAATTCTTCTAGACTTTCTTGGGGTGATGGTGAAGCCTAGCTCCTCGTGTTCTTTGAGGGCTTGTCTCAGGGCGAAGTCAATCACGATGATGAATAAAAACGGAGCCAGTGTGTCACCTTGCAAAACCCCTGCCAATATTTCGAACACATCGCTCACTCCGTCAGGGGTGATAATTTTGGCAGTGGTGTTGGAGTACATGGCCTCGATAGCTTGAAGAAGCCGGGGTGGGACTCCATATGCCTTCAAGATTTTGATCATCTTGCCTCTGTGGATGGAGTCGAAGGTCTTGTTGAAATCTATGAAGGTCAGTACAGCCGGCAGTTTGTTGTTCTTTACTTCCTCGATAATACATCGGAGGGCTAAGATCTGTGCGACAATAGAACGTTTTTCTCTGAAACCGTTTTGATTGTACCTGAGTTTGGGGTCAATGGCTGCTCTAATTCTATTCAGGTTCAGCCGGTTATAGGTTTTGGCCATGGTGCAGGTGAGACTGATTCCACGGTAGTTGTCTGGTGAGGTCAGGTTTCCAGATTTTGGGGATAATGTTGGACAGGGACCACTGGGTGGGCATTTTGTTCGCCATCAGGGCCATATTAAAGAACTCAAGCATTATTTCATCAAGTTCACAGTTTCTCAACACTTCCGGGGGGATGTCATCTAGGCCCGCCCTTTTTTTTTTCTTTTTTTTTTTCTTGCTTGAGAGAGCATTTGACTTTCCTTAGCTCTTCCATCGATAAGGGGCCATCATCGATGTCAACGTTTGTGAGCACGTCTGCGATCTCCAAATCTTCACCAGTCACAGTCGGAGGATCTCCCAGCAGGTTTCTGAAGTGGGTGAACCATGACTTTACGCGGACTTCTGGCGTGTCTCCCTTGACTTGTCCTGCTTTTGACCTCTTCCTGCGACTGACCTCATTCACTATTCTCCATGCCTCACCATATGGCTTGCCCTCATGGGCTAGCTCTACCTCCTCGATTCTAAGTGCCAACTCTTTCTCTCTCAGCCTTTCATACACATCAAATAGCTGAGCTTTGGCCAGCTTGAGGCTTTCCTTGAGCTGTTCATTGTTGCTCTGGTTGTAGGCCTCATGCTGTTCTTCAACTACCTTCCGTGCTGCAACAACTTCTGGGTGATCAGAATTGCGGCTCTTTTTTTTACCAGTTTCACCTTAGGCAGGCTCTTCTTTGCCTCCAAGTTGGCCTCGATGAACTGCTGGTAACGGATTGTTGCGTCCTCCTCTCTTCTTACCTCTCCTTGCTCATTCTCTTCTTCCTCTTGTTCATCTTCGTCTTCTCGTTTACTCCCAAGCACATGAAAGTGATTAAGCACTACCACTATGTACTGTGCCTGTAGATCTGGACGGGAGGAAAACGTCTTCCAATCAACCTTCTCATTGAAGCCTGTGGGCTTGGGTTGCCTCAGGCTAAGCCTAACTTGCATCGATACAACCCTGTGGTCGGAGGCCACTGTCCTAAAGCTGCTGTATGCTTCAGCATTTAGGACACTGTTGCGCCACTTTCGTCGAACAAGAATGAAGTCTAGTTGGCGACGGACTTCTGTGGCTCTGTCTTCAAAAGTCCAGAGTTTTCCTCTTCGCTTCTGAAACAAGGTGTTGGCTGCTAGGAGGCTGTTTTCTTGGAGAAAACTGACTAGGTGTTGACCATTTCGGTTAGAGTCGTCTGTGTGGTACGTGCAGCGAGCGTCCTCTGGTCCAAGTCGGGCATTAAAATCCCCGAGCACGGCCAAGAAGTTGTGCGCTGGCACCTGCCCAATAGCAACTCGAAGATCATTGTAGCATTGCTCGACATCTGCCTCGTTGCTGCAGTTGTGTGGAAAATAGCATACCGTACAATAACTGTAGCGACAGGGTTGCCGTCGAACTCAGCAACAAGAACTCGTAGACTTACAGAGTGGATACCCCGCAGTGCAGCTCTTGCTCTCCGACTCAGCAACAGACCCACTCCTCCCTGAGCAGCATTTCTGGTGTTCCGCCAGGCAGACGAGGTAATTAAGTCCATCCCGCCTGTCTTGCTAAACCTGATGTCTTCATTTCCATGGACATGGCGGTGCTCCTGAATGCCCAGGACATCAATTCCGCACTTCCTGCTACATGCTGCCATCTCGTTAGACCTTGACTCATCTCTTATGGTGAAGGCATTGAACGTTGATAGTATTATCGACTTCTTGCACTTCAAAAGGGTCGCAGTAGCCTTGGCTCTGAAGTCAGACTGATCCCTCCCCGAAGGGTTTAAGAACCCGTCGCCATGGAGCCCTGTAGGGCCAGGACCTTGGTCAGCTGCTAAGTTCCTGCGGACTCCCGCCGCTGGAAGTATAGGATTTGCAGTTGTGTGTGTAGTCATCATGATGCCTTACAACGTGTAGTAACCTGGGGTCGCCGTCCTCCAGGCCCACTCGGTCGTTGGGGTGCAGAAGACCCTCTTCCGCCCTAAAGGCGCGAGTCACGCCTGCCGGAAAACCGCCCGGCCACGGTGACGCCATTTAATCCATAGCTGGAGCGGATTGGCTAACGGGTTCCGCCTGCACAAGTTTGGAGTCAGAGTTTTCCGTCTCTTAGGTGGGTTGCCTTCCATGGCTGATGAGCCCCACCTGCCAAGAGCCTTCTGGTTTTAAGTCGCCAGAAACCCGCCTTCACACCTCTGACATCGGTTATAAACAGGGATCGGCACATGAAGCCAAGCAGTAGGAGTTTGGTTAGGAGAGGCTATTTGAGACGCTGACCCTATGGGATATTTCAAGGGGAGAGGAGTTGCTCAATTCTCCTCACCATCCCAGTTAGTCCTAACCCTTTGATCCCCATAAAACCACAATTCAACTACGTTTTGATTATGCTTGTTCCGTGTGGGGAAATTGTTTCTTGACCAGTAGAAAGGCTGTTCTCATATTGCCAAAAAGAGCTGCTCGGATTGTCTCTGATAATTTTGACTATGTTAATTATCATGGCGAAGACAAGATTATCTTGGCAAACCCTAGAAGTAAGAAGATATATCTTCTTAGCCATGTACAATGTGTTCATGGGATTGCTCCAATTGGATTATGTGATGACATTAAAATGTATTTCGATAGACATGGCTTTAATACCAGAAATGCTGATTCTTTAAATGTCGTTTTTCCTAAACCCAATATTGATTTCTTCAAGCAGTCGTATAAGTATGCTGGTGAAAAGGTTTTGAATAATATTCCTTCATTAATTCAGATGTCGTCATCGTTTTATAATGTTAATTTTGTATATAAAAAACTAAATGATTTTAATTGTTGCTTTTTGTATTGCTGATTAAATTATCCTACTTTTTAAAACATTTGTACAGGACATTGATAAAAAAAAGCTTGTGCGAATCTTTTTATCCAGTTTAAATAAAAATAAATAAATAATTATGAAATGACAAACATTGGAATCAAATTGGTCAACAATAATTCAAATTTAAATTGGTTCAAAAGTTACATCAGTTGTGACCATACTTTATTTGCAGCTGTCCCCAGTTTGAAAATAATTTGAAATCTGGTTTTTAAATGGTGTCATTTTGTTCATGTGGACCAACGAGCAACGATAGATGCACTTTTATGTTTCTTTTCAAAATAGTTTCAGAAAAAATTAAAGTTTGACTCATGTCTATCGGAAGTTATACTTATTCACATTTCTTATAGATACAATTGTGTTATTGTCTATTGATATAAAAGTTGGTATGATGAAGAGAGCAACACGAATACAAAAAAAAGTACTTATTTGTATGTCCTTTTTGTAATAAATTTGTTTTGTATTTAAAATAAAAACATAATTTCTGTTGTGCGGTTCAATTTCGTTCTTGCTCTATGGTTATATAGGCCCTATGAGTGTTCCATGTCATTTTATAAATTCAATACGACCATTAAATTCACTCTGGGTCTGTCTCCAACTGAACTATTAAATGACCTACAGGGGTGATAAAATGAAAGAGCAAAATACAAGAAACCAATTTCAGGGAGGGGCCTAAGTAAAATGATATTCATTCAAAAGTGTAGGCTACATTACGTAGGAAAAATAGTAGGCCTACATCAAGAAAGTGTGAAAAAGCTGGCTGTGTTAGGACTGCATGACTCCTAGTAAGGGATGAACGCTAATGTCCCGTGACCAAATCTTGGCAACAAAGGTTTGAAAGTGTTTTGGGCATCCCTGAAGGGTACTGAACAAATTTGGCTTGGGCTGCGCTCTTCAAAGTTCCGGGCATTTTTGTTAGGGGTCAATTAAGGTCAAACAAGGGTCAAATTTGAAATTTATCCCAATCTGTTCATGAAGCATATCAAATTATTCGTTTGGTCATCAGAAATTCAAAAATATATAATTTGCCCTATCTGTGACCTTTCGTTACAGCGCTATGGGGGAAAACGTGACAAAGGTCAACGCACTTTGATATGGCGGTCAAGTTGACTAAATGGTTAAGATTGTCCGATTTCAATGATTTTGGTGTGTAATTATAGGTTTCCTGACATGACAAATTCAACTGAACAACTTTTAAAAATCCAAGAGGTCCCCTTGACCTTGAAATTCAAAATGGCTGCCAAAATGAACGTATTTTTCCCATTTTCCCATTCCCAAGACCATAAAGGCTTAAGTCAAAAACAATCCCAATTGGATTTATAGCCCAATTCCACAAAGTTTTAACTCAATGAAACAGGTTTTAGTATAGTTACCAATGTTACCACCTGAAAGACTCAGCTCAGACTTAGGTCTTTCTGGCTTGGTAACTGATTTGCTAATAGTGAGATATGGTTTTCTGGCCTACCCAATTGCCAGAATGTATGCCATAAAGACTACATAATTCCCCTTCATTCTTAGTTATTTAGACTTGTACCCTCAAATAAAATGATACCTAGGCAATATGCATGGCAACATGGTAAACATTCCACAGAGATGAGTGGTTTCAGTAATCGCCACTTGTGAACCCTAATCACTTTAACACTTGACTTCTTGACATGTGACCTTCTTTCTATTAAAATACAATAAACCAAAGTTAAGATGATTTAAAAGTGTGTCATTTGCATGTTTGGTGGTTTAAAAACCCATTCATAAATACCTGGGACAGTTTAGGCATTCCTATTGGTCGAGAGCCCGTCACGTGGCCGGTATTAAACGGACGATAAAGACATGGCTGGAAGTGTTTAAACATAGCTGGAATCACCATTCCGTCCCCAGGGCTCACTTTATTTCC
The DNA here is from genome assembly GCA_037893245.1 of Crossaster papposus. Taxonomy (NCBI): domain Eukaryota; kingdom Metazoa; phylum Echinodermata; class Asteroidea; order Velatida; family Solasteridae; genus Crossaster; species Crossaster papposus. The sequence goes on from JBAIAA010001135.1 coordinate 287,499, forward strand.
AATCCTGAACCGTACCTCGTCTCCAATAATAAGAGCGGGTAGTGTTGAGCGCGTACAGCTCGACACCTTGGGAACGAGGTTGCCAATGGCAGTAATAGTCTGGTTCACAGTAAATACGCTTTATTGTATGTATTGTGTAAAGAGCGACAGAGGCGGAAACATGTCATTTGACACAGACCACTGAAATCTATACATGGACAGATCATCCATTGTTTCATTTTGAAGTCGGCATGCAGAGAAGTGCAACATGGCGTCACTGCTGTGAGCCAATGAAATGTCCAGGTGTAGAGTTCAGTTGGTTGGTAAATCCACTGACCTCTACAACTGGACATTTCATTGGCTCACAGCAGTGACGCCATGTTGCACTTCCAGTTCGCGCCGACTTCAAGTGTTAGCACAGCAGAATATGGACAATGATCCGTCCAGGTGTTGAGGTCAGTGACACAGACAGAATGGCGAAACACCGAAATTTACTTGCGACATTTTTCCGTGATTTTCGGGGCTTTTTGGGCTGAATTTTACAAAAAAGGTATTTATGAATGGGAATAAATGTGTGTTCGGTCGGTATTAATCACTCTGTTTAATACCGATTGGAGTCTGGGTGCTGACAATTACCCTCGCCCTCGGCTCGGGTAATTATCAGCACCCAAACTCCAATCGGTATTAAACAGAGTGATTAAAACCTCTCGAACACACATTTATTCCCTTATTTAAAAACCCTTGCTCCTACATGGGCTTATCATAATAACTTGTTTTTCTGAAGTGAACAGTTTATCAGTCTTCACTAATAAACTGTTCACTTCAGAAAAACAAGTTATTATGATAAGCCCATGTAGGAGCAAGGGTTTTTAAATAAGGGAATAAATGTGTGTTCGAGAGGTTTTAATCACTCTGTTTAATACCGACCGAACACACATTTATTCCCATTCATAAATACCTTTTTTTTTTTAATTCAGCCCAAAAAGCCCCGAAAATCCCGGAAAATTGTCGCAAGTAAATTTCGGTGTTTCGCCATTCTGTCTGTGTCAAATGACATGTTTCCGCCTCTGTCGCTCTCTACACAATACATACAATAAAGCGTATTTACTGTGAACCAGACTATTACTGCCATTGGCAACCTCGTTCCCAAGGTGTCGAGCTGTACGCGCTCAACACTACCCGCTCTTATTATTGGAGACGAGGTACGGTTCAGGATTGGAAATAAGGTGAGCCCTGGGGACGGAATGGTGATTCCAGCTATGTTTAAACACTTCCAGCCATGTCTTTATCGTCCGTTTAATACCGGCCACGTGACGGGCTCTCGACCAATAGGAATGCCTAAACTGTCCCAGGTATTTATGAATGGGTTTTTAAACCACCAAACACGCAAATGACACACTTTTAAATCATCTTAACTTTGGTTTATTGTATTTTAATAGAAAGAAGGTCACATGTCAAGAAGTCAAGTGTTAAAGTGATTAGGGTTCACAAGTGGCGATAGTATTACTGAAACCACTCATCTCTGTGGAATGTTTACCATGTTGCCATGCATATTGCCTAGGTATCATTTTAGTTGAGGGTACAAGTCTAAATAACTAAGAATGAAGGGGAATTATGTAGTCTTTATGGCATACATTCTGGCAATTGGGTAGGCCAGAAAACCATATCTCACTATTAGCAAATCAGTTACCAAGCCAGAAAGACCTAAGTCTGAGCTGAGTCTTTCAGGTGGTAACATTGGTAACTATACTAAAACCTGTTTCATTGAGTTAAAACTTTGTGGAATTGGGCTATAAATCCAATTGGGATTGTTTTTGACTTAAGCCTTTATGGTCTTGGGAATGGGAAAATGGGAAAAATACGTTCATTTTGGCAGCCATTTTGAATTTCAAGGTCAAGGGGACCTCTTGGATTTTTAAAAGTTGTTCAGTTGAATTTGTCATGTCAGGAAACCTATAATTACACACCAAAATCATTGAAATCGGACAATCTTAACCATTTAGTCAACTTGACCGCCATATCAAAGTGCGTTGACCTTTGTCACGTTTTCCCCCATAGCGCTGTAACGAAAGGTCACAGATAGGGCAAACTATATATTTTTGAATTTCTGATGACCAAACGAATAATTTGATATGCTTCATGAACAGATTGGGATAAATTTCAAATTTGACCCTTGTTTGACCTTAATTGACCCCTAACAAAAATGCCCGGAACTTTGAAGAGGGCAGCCCAAGCCAAATTTGTTCAGTACCCTTCAGGGATGCCCAAAACACTTTCAAACCTTTGTTGCCAAGATTTGGTCACGGGACATTAGCGTTCATCCCTTACTATCCTTAATGTTATTCGATGTTTTTTAATGATTTAATTGGCAGAGCGCTTAAATTCCTCATACCCCCTACGAATAAAAATCCGATAATCTCGATAACTACTCGAGTTTCCAGAGTGAATTAATACACATGCCGCGTTTACCCTACTGCAAAAAGCGCGCCGCCATTGTTTCGGATCACGCGTTCGTGCACAAACACATACGCGGTGTCCTATTTAGTCTATATAATGGAGATCAATGGTCTTGAGGTAGCTCAGGGGATTGTTGTCTGTATAGACAACAAAGTCGGCCCCTAACAGGATGTCACATTATCGCCCACCGCAGTGCCAAAAACTCTAACTCCATACTGCTGTACTTGTCCATGTTCTGCTTGCCTTCTCGAAGTCTTCTGCTAGCGTATCCTAGAACTACTCGACCAGTGTCCTGTTCCTGACTGGAGGCAGAACGAGACCAAGCTGGCTGGCATCAACTTCTAGGATGAGTGGACGTTTGAAGTCTGAATAGCTAAGAAGTGGAGTGGACGTTACCCTTTTTTCTTCGGACCGCCAAACAGTGCATGGAGTGGAGCAGTGACCTTAATTAGCGAAACCTTGAACAAATCGACGGTAGCAGGGTCCAAGAAAATTCAAAGTTCACCTTCATTGGTTAGTCCCTTGTTACAGTAACATGTTTGATTATTATAATGCAGTGCCAGGTGTGTTTAAATTCTTTATTTGTTTATATTGTTTGAAACCCTTATGTGAATTGTATTTATTCTAATTCCGTTTTTTACAATAGGATTGACCGAATTCCACTAACCAGACGATTGACCATTGGAATTCGGCCTCCTTTTTAAATGATTACTCATTTGGAACGGCTACCCTTTAAATTGGGGTGCCAGGCTTTGTTCGTGGCTCTCTTACCCTGGGTTATCTCGGGACCGTACGTGTGAACATTTGTATTCTGTTCCACGTGAGGATTTTACGTTGCCACACCCTTTTTTGTATGAATTGTACAGTGTGGCTGTGTTGCATTATACTCTGTCTCTTTATTTGGCTGTTTGGATGTGGTCCCGAGGTACCCAGGTTAGTTGAGCCGCCTGGCACTGTTTTAAAGGTAATACGTTTAGTTTATAATGGTAAATATATTGTACTTATAGTTATGTGTTCCGATCTTTTCAGTATAAATAAAATGAATTAATACATTTGAATATGGAACTGATTTATCACTTGCTTATGTTCGATTAGTCATTCTATTGTCGCTGTTACTCGAAGGTCCTGGGTACTGGTTGTCCCTGGCCTCTTGTACGTAACACCCTTCTACTCAGTTTAAGCTCGTATCTTCTCCACATCTGGTGCAATTTCATTCACTGATACTTTATGGCCCAGGTACTTCAACCTCTTGGCAAACCAATGGCACTTCTCGGGTTTAACCATCAGGTTAAATCCATGAAGGCGATCAAGCACCACCTGGAGTGATCGAGTGTCTTGTGCCAAACACAAACAAAATCATCGAGGTAGACAACCAGGGACTAGAAAGCTTATCTCCAAAATCCTTGTCCATCAGACGCATGAAGGTTGCTAGAGCGTTGCAGAGGCCAAACGGCATTCGAGTAAGCTCGTATACGTACAAGCCGCCTGTGCCAACACGGAATGCTGTCTAATCGGAATTCGTTAGAAACAATGTGTAAGATAAACTGCAGAGTACTTGGCTCCATTGAGTGCCCCAGTGTCAAAGTGGGTATGCGTCTTTGTGTTTTTGCACCAAGTGCCCTATAGTCAACACACATTCTCAGCTTACCGTTGCTTTTCCGGACAAGAACTAACGGCGAGGCATAGGTGCGGGGGAATGCGTCTGTTCAATTTTTGAAATCTAATTTTCAGGGTACAACCCCCTAAAAGCACTGACACACTAACTTTAATTGCGATTACTGTACAAGAAACGTGCACTTTCTCATCACTTTTGGACACTCGTCGATGTTCATTTCCTTACAATAAGATAGGCCAATGCGAAGTCTGGTTGGAAACCTCAGTCACTAAGATGTTTGTGTGTGTGTGAAGGAGACAAAATTTTTGTTTTTAATAGGCCTATACCATAGTTTTGCCGAGATGTTCAACGTTCAAGGGAGAAAGAACGTTATGGGGTGATGACCAAGAGTCGCGATTTATGAAACCCAATGCACCCACAACCAATTTCAAATGGGTTTCCTTGCCCACCACAACTCTTCTTCTGTCCATTCGTGTAACTCAAAGCCACTGCGTCATAAAAAGGGTGTGGGGCGAGGCGGCACTGATAGTCTAGATAAACCTGTACTATATGAATGCGTATGTTATTGGCATTCTCTGTATCCGATTGTGGACTTAATTAAAACTGACCACTCAGAATGTGGTCCCCTCTTCCAGCTCCCACTTTAGGGGAAAAGGAACGTTCATCAATGGCCGCGGGCGAGAAACCCAGAGGGGAGCACTGTAACTCGTCATCGTGGTTGGCGAGGCACCGTACAAAAGTACGATTGCGAAAGGAGATTCATACTATAGAAATGATCCCTAAAAGTATGATCTTAATATGCACAACTAAAAGTTAGCAAGTATTTTGCTCACTACCACGTAGCGTACTACGGAAGCTCAAAGTGACCATCCGCGTTTCCGCCTTTCTGAGATAATTTATCTCGGAAAGACGGAATACTGAGATAACAAATATGTCTTTCCGTGATATTGTTTCTCGGAAAGACGTCTTTCCGTAATATCGTATCTTGGAAAGACGTCTTCCTGTGATAATCGTATCTCAAAAAGAAGCCTTTCCATGATATCGTATCTTAGAAAGACGTCTTTCCTTGATATTATATCTCGGAAAGACGTCTTTTCATGATATCGTATTTCAGAAAGACGTCTTTCTGTGACATCGTATCTCGGAAAGACGTCTTTTCCTTATATCGTATCTCGGAAAGACGTCTTTCATCATTGAAAGGCGTCTTTCCGAAATACGATTAGTACGGTGGCCCACAACTGTCACGGCAAAAGCCCCGCAGCAAAAACAAAAGTACTGCGGCAAAAGCCAAGTGTCATAGTGTTTCAAGAAGACGATGACGCCATCGAGTGTCATGTAACGTAAAGTTAAAGGTTCAATTTTCATAGCCTTGTATCTTCGGAAGTAGCAGATTGGGTTTAAAATTGGTATGTTGGCATTTCGGGTTGTGTTATATGTAACAAATAAGGTGTCGACGTAATGATGACGTCATCGTGAATAAGAAATTTTAAGTTGAATTGGACTTTCAAGCCATATCTCATCAACACAATATGCTAAATTAAAAATTATTTTTATAATAAATTTGTCACACAAATACACGACTAATGTGCGACACCGTGATGATGTCATCAACAACACGATTTTTTTTAAATGACAGAGGATAGGTCTGATCGTCATGAAACATTGAAATAGGTCCAGGGCAGTCCCACGCACACCGTAATGTTCCATCTTACTAATTAATATAATCTGTGTCAAAGGCTTTAGATAAGTCAAGGAATATGTCAATTGAGCATTTATTATGATCGATCGCATTACATAATTTTACTGAGAACATATGATGTTGATAATTCAGTTGACCGGTTTTGTCTGAAACCAAATTGTGACTCAAAAAGAATATCATTCTTATTAATGGCGAATGTCGACAGAACCGATATTGGTCTATAATTAGTAATATCATGCCTACAACCTTATTTTGTAAATTTATATAACTTTCTTTTTTATCCATCTGGAAATACTCCTTGTGTTAAACATTTGTTAAAGATAATTGCCTGTTTGATTACAAAATAAATCAACCCGTTGAAACCAGGGACCTTGCCAGAAGGAATTTTGTTAAGATTGTCCACAATCTCCTCTTGGGTAACAATGTCTTTATGGGTGCATGCCACTAAATCTCTGAAAATCACTGCGCGCGAGCTCATTAATATTTATTCATAAATACCTGGGACAGTTTAGGCATTCCTATTGGTCGAGAGCCCGTCACGTGGCCGGTTTTAAACGGACGATAAAGACATTGCTGGAAGTGTTTAAAACCAGCTGGCAACAAAATACGTCACGGGATGTCGCATTATACCCGTCCCCAGGGCTCACTTTATTTCCAACCGTACATTGTCTCCAATAGTAGGGTGGTGTTGGGCGCGTACAGCTTGACACCCTGAAAACGAGGTTGCCAATAGCAGCAATAGTCTGGTTCTTAGTAAATACGCTTTATTGCATGTATTGTGTAGAGCGACAGAGGCGGAAACATGTCTTTTGACACGCACAGAATGGCTAAACACCGAAATTTACTTGCGACAATTTTCCGTGATTTTCGGGGCTTTTATGGCTGAATTTTACAAAAAAAGGTATTTATGAATGGGAATAAATGTGTGTTCGGTCGGTATTAATCACTCTGTTTAATACCGCTTGGAGTCTGGGTGCTGATAATTACCCTCGCCTTCGGCTCGGGTAATTATCAGCACCCAGACTCCAAGCGGTATTAAACAGAGTGATTAAAACCGACCGAACACACATTTATTCGCTTAGTGATCCCTCCGTTAATTTTGAATAAGAGGTCCCTAGGGCCTATAAATTTGACTGATTGTAGAAATATTTTTGGAAATCAAGAATTGGTGACCCGTTGCTTCAAACTCGGGGGATTCCGTTCACCAAAAAAGACCAATACGTGGGTATATTTGGCATAGAGGGTGGGGGGGGGGGGGGGGGGTGCTACATTTAGACCTGGGCCCAGAGATGGGCCACCATTTTATAGGGGTGGTTTGTGAGGAGGGGAGTATAATTAAATATTCATTCGGTCAACCCTCATAAATTTGAAAAAAAAATTATTATAGGAGTCTTAATCTTTAATTTCCAGTCAAAAATATTGCCACCCTACTCCTGAGCGTCACCAGGCGGCGTTCTTTCTTTTATTTTTGTGTTGGCTACAATGAGCGCCGTATTTAGTGAGTGGAACCTTATGAGATTTAAATGTTCGCCTGGTGAAAAAAGCAATAAGATCAGTAGCTTGCGGTAACACCACGGTAATACTCTAGTGAAAAAGTGTCATTAGTAAAGTCAATAAGAAAAGTGCACTGCTTTTTAGTGTTTGAAAAGTTGCTTTTTCGGCCGTGATATTTATGTTGCCTAGACTAGACCTTACTGTAGTTTAGAGTTTTGTTGCACTTCAAGATGCTACAGCTCTCACCAGCGATAATGTTGACTTGTGTGTGGAAAAGTTGTCATTCTTTTAATATAATTTTAAACCAAATCATTACTGCGGACGCGCAGTTACGGTCCAACTAAATGCCTACAATTATTGATCCCAATAGAGTACCCATGGTGCATTGCAACACAATTGTGCTTTTGTACAGAACACAATAATTTTGGGCCAGTACTAATGACGTCACGTTTTGTTTCAACTTCGAATACACCAGACAACCCAATACGAAAGCGCACGTCGACGTAACTTTGACGTCAGGAGTACCGGGGTCTTTTGAAATGTCATTTGGTGGGAACCAGTTTTACCAATTTGCCACATTCAACTTGTCCATGGTTTACCGCGACCAAATTCGGCCTTTAGGCAATCCGTATGGTAGGCTTTTTCTTTTTCCGTGACGCTTTTGCTTTGGCCACGACGCTTTTATTGTGGCCGTGACAGCTGTGGGCCACCGTAGTATATCGTTGAAATACGTCTTCCTGAGAGATACAATTATCATGGAAAGACGTCTTTTCGAGATACGATTATCATGGAAAGACGTGTTTCCGAAATACGATATCAGAAAAAGACGTCTTTCCGAGATACGATATCACAGAAAGTAGTATTTCTGAGATACGATATCACGGAAAGACGTCTTTCTAAGATACGATATCATGAAAAGGCGTTTTTTTGTGAAACGATTATCACAGGAAGACGTCTTTCTGAGATACGATATTAGGAAAGACGTCTTTCTAAGATACGATATCACGGAAAGACATATTTGTTATCTCAGTATTCCGTCTTTCCGAGATAAATTATCTCAGAAACGCGGAAACGCGGATGGTCACTTTAAGCTTCCGTACTTTGAGCTTCCGTAAAAAAAAATATTCTAAAAAAAAAAAAAAAATGTAAAAAAATTAAAAAAACATTAAAAACAAAAAACTACGCGAACAAAATTAATATAACGCCTGATTTTTTTTTAAATCGTTGGCACATATAGAACACCATAGGTAACGGCAAAAGGGTAACATTCTTATCCACAAACGAAAATAGTTACTTATTTAATAAGAATGAAATAATCTTGAATAATTTTAAATAATTTTAAAGCTCATAGCTCTAGACACAGACCACTTGTTTAAAATGGAGTCTTCAATGTACATGTCCTTGGAGGATGCTGAATTCCATCCTCCCTGACGCATGATACATCTTTCATTGACTGCATTATGACTCAAATTCAAAATTATTTTCTAAGCTATCAAAGCCACAATAATTATTTATACTTAGCTTTTCAAACTTGTTCTCCTGTCTGCTGACCACCTGCTCTATGGGGACATTGGTATTGGAAATGACCGACTTGGCCACAGGCCCAGCATGGTTGGTAATTTGTATTGACCTTATAGCGGCTCCTTGATTGTAGGACGGTTGTCTTGCGATAACAGCGGAGGGGTAAGATACTGAGCTTGCTGCGAAACTTGTGGCGGTTGAGGAATGACAATTGGTCCGACCCTTGAAAGAACGTCCTCGACGGTAATACGAAATCTCTCCCGTCGCTTGAATCCAGCCTGTCGAACGGCCTTGGATAAATTAACGCTTGTCGTCGTCAGAGTCGCTAGCCGGATCGTTAGACACATAATACGCCTGAACTGTGTCCCACCTATGAGTATCGGCTATTTTGAATTTTGTTTGCCTTTTGCTAATTAAAGCTATACCGTTGACAAGGATGTCAAAGCTTGATACGGCCTCCTAAATGTTGTCCTTGACGTCCTCGTTGTAAAGATATTGGTTTTTGCAACCCTTCTTGCTAAATTGTGTGGGAGTCAACCTGGCCCGTTTCACGGCAGTGTTAAACTGCTGCGAAGATTCATCGCTCAATTTTGTCGAATTTGGTGTCAAAAATTGCGGAAAAGGCATTTATATCTAAGCCCGCAATGGCCTGGGAGTCACTGCTCTGACTTTTGAATACACCCTGCTTCATTTGTGTTAGTAAGTTAACGGCAAAAAAATGCGTTGGGAATATGCGTAACGTAATGGATTTTAAGAACACGAAATAAACTGTTCAGCGTGTTGACCGCGAATGACTAGCACACCTAAGTAAAACACGCACCCGAACAAGCTCCAAGATCAAATAATAAATCCAAACTAAGTACTTCCAATGCTTAGTATTTAAATATATAAACATACACACACCTTAAAACATATTTCTCAGCACCCTTCGTGCACCACTGCATAGGCCTATCCCTGAATTGCATAAGACAATGCAGCATTTCCAATAGCCGTGCGATCTCACACTTCCGATGAGCCAAAAATAATTTATTATCCCCCAATTTTGTTTAGCGCCTTGGCGATCCTAATAGGGCTAATTTTGAAGAGACGGAGTTGATTAATACAACAATCGTAGTTTGGGATTTTTTTGTTTTTTGTTAACACAAATTATTTACTTTTTTTGTTTTGGTCTCTCTTAAAAGAAGTTTTTTAACCAGTTCGCACTTGAGGAGGTATATACACGCACATTTAATTCCGATATTTAAAACGGATGACGCATAAACACGCCAAGGGCAGAAATGTCATGGGTGTGCTTCCCGATACAATCGGCCTGAACCTGCGTCGGATCGAGTTTCGTTATTAAACGGAACTTTTAATATTATTAGGCGGAACTGGGCACAGATCATAGTGGAGAAAACTGCAAAATAATAAATAATGGGTGATTTTGTTTTCTTTCGATTTATTGACATTTGTAATCTTTGATATGCCTAATAACTATATTTTATTGAGAAATAGTATGGAATGTTACTTTTGCGATTATTGGTATATTGGCATCCCAGCTGCTATGGACTGGGGGTGATAATGGGGTAGATACTTCTATATGGATTTGGTTATCATGATGTTGTCATGATTGATCATAAAATCATGAGTATCGATATGCACCCTCGCATCTATCGATCAGTAGAATTGTCACAGTATTAATACCTTCTATTATAACATGCAATTTAACTAACAGTTTCATTAATTGTTTTTTATTTTATCATTGTGAACATTCATTTTGATATGTTTTTATTGCTTTTAAAGATGGGAAACTGGGTAAACAAAAATAGAAGGTGCGTTTTTTGTGTGGTAACAGCCGATTTATGCAATAACACGTTAAGCTGCTCATCATACGAAAGAAGAAGAGGCATCGGTTAAATCTGAAGCATTCAAATTTACAAAAAGTCTATTTTTGCAGATTTTCAATCTGAAGTAGTCTAGTGCCAGGAGATGACAGTCGGTGTTACCCACTGTCGTCTCGACACCAGACTTCAGGTTTGACTTTATTTGTACATCATAGGAAACCATTGAAATTACTTTTGCTGTCATGACGCCACATGTGAACATCGATTTAAAATGCAATTTTACCAGCAATTTTTGTTTAACCTTTCAAATTACTTTTAGAAAATAAATGAGACGTTTTAGGTATAAACTCTGGGGGGAAAATGACCTTATTTGGTTTCATCTTGTGTTTTTCTGATAATAATACTTTTCTAATTGATTTCAGATATCATATGCAATCAATTGTTTTATTTGTAATTTATGACCATTTTGGTAAAATAAATAAAACAATTTTTACTAATTTTAATACAAAGTCAAAAAAGTCAAAATTTAATCAATTAAAAAAAAAAAGAATATTATGTCACAATATTAAACTTTTAATCAGTATTTAATAGAGCTCCATAGCCTAGCCCCTTCGGTTCTGGAGATATGACATGTTTGCATATTGATTACTTCCTTGGAGTTCAAAATACACAACTGAGAAAACAGCGCTGTATGCAGCGCGCGTATAGGCCGCCAATGCGGGCGCCCTCTGGTGTACGCCGTAGACCACGCGCTATGACGACGCTTACTCGACTCACATCGGCCTAATCTCTCGAAAAATTCTAAGCAGAATTGCTTCGATTTGCATGCGCGTGTGACGTTGCATAATTATGTGATGTAACAGAAACTTGACCAATGAGTTAGCGATTATGCACGTAACATCATGCGATTATGCACGCAACATCACACGCGCATGCAAATAGACACAATTTTTCGAGCGATTATGCGAGTTAGCCAAGACGACCTATTCGAAGGTCATGGCGAAGGTCAAGGCTAACCCTTAAAATTATAAAATGTTCCATATTGTTAATTTTGGCCAATTTTAATAAAAATGCAAGGCTGTAACCCCTTACAATTTTGTTTTCTTAAAAAAAAAATTGGGGGGGGTTAATTTAAATAAAATTGAAAGTGAACAAAGACATTGGCAAGGCAGGATTTGAACCTGCGACCTCCAGAATTCCGATCCGGCGCTCTACTAACTGAGCTATCTTGTCATATGTTGGTGGTCTCCCATATTGTCAGTATCTTTGTTTAAGGGCGCTAGTCAGAAGTCATAAACACCAAGATGCCGTGTAGCCAGGGATCACACCCGATTTAAAGATACAACCTGGGAAGCGACATTGTGGGGATCACTCAATGAGGATACGACTTGTTATCTTATAATACACAAATGAACCACAAAAGAAACTGAATTTGCATATATATATAAATATGCATATTTACATAGTCAGTTTCTCTTGTGGTTTATTTGTTGTCAATTTTAATAAAAAATACAAGGCTAGCCCCTTATAATTTAAATGTTTTCCAAAAAGTTTAATGATAGCCAATTATTAAAAACAAAAATGCAACACTAAACCCTTACAATGTTAACATTACCTCTATTTCCAATATACCGGACTTGTGCCAACTCTAGTAGTAGTAGGTTTGTAAAATCGGAGTTTTAACTGCCGACCACAAATCACACTTATTAAAGGGATCCTATACGTTTGGTAATTACATCAAAAATTAATGGCAATACAAAATTACTTGGTATGAAGTACAACAGCTTTGGATAGTGTAATGCATTATTATAAACCTTTCACTTCAAAGTACTGCGGTTATGGAAAATAATATCACTAATTGTTATCCCCCAAAAAATTTGAATCTGAGAAGCGTTACTGCAGTGACGTCCTCAGACTGTGTATTCCAATGCAGATTTTTCTTCCTGCGGTGGACATAACCGCTCCAGATCTTCGGCAATATCTCAAAATCGCGGCCACCTTTTGAAATAAAATGTTTACACGTTAGTTTTATGGTATATCTATAACTATATAGGATTGAAACAAACAATGGGTTTCAATTACCAAACGTGTACGATCCCTTTAATAAAAAGATACACACAAAGTTTCAGTTTTATTAAAACATCAGCTCAATGGCTAAATGCTTATCCATAGCACAATAAAAAAGAAAGGTAAAACATAATACAATTATATGTAAACACAAATGAGGGCGCTTCATCATGAACTGACGTGCTAAACAAGTGCTCCTGAAAAAATCAACTATATTTCTACAATAAAGCTCCCCTTCCCATTCACCAATTATCCTTGTGAGTATACATAATAAGTCATCATATTCCCGACTCACTCAAGCTCAAGGCAATCAATATGCCCCCAAAAAGGACAAAAAAGGATCCGTACCAACTGAGCCATCTCTTCCGCCAATCCCGTCAGGTGACCCACTCCGATTGCCTGATGCGTCATCGGACAATGAAATAGTCAGCCTGCGGCGGGAAATTCAGTCACTGGGATCGGATCTACATGGTAAACTTGACATGGTAATACTGAACCAGGAATCCCTCCTAACGAGGATCCATGGACTAGAAACCAAACAACATGAGATGGAGGATATAATCAGCTTCTCGTCCAAGACCATCGACGAAATCAAAGATAAGAATAAAATCATGTCGGATGGCGTCTCTAACATAAAGATCCAGCTAAGCACACCCATAAACAGAATCAAACAACTCGAGGAAGCCACCCTTAACCTGGAACGACACTCCTGCAGCTTCAACCTTAGAATTGGTGGAATTCCCGAGAACCCAACAGAGCCCACCTCATACCCGTACGACACGGTCAAGAAAATCCTGGCCGAGAGGTTCGACATGCCGGACGTAGAAATCGAGGCAGCCCATCGCACCGGTCGAGTACCGAAGACGCCATCGGACAAGCCCCGCCACATCATCGCCAGGTTTCTCTACCGCTACGAGCGTCAGACCGTTCTAACGGCAGCCAAGTCCAAGCTTTCTAGCACGGGATTGTTCATTCTCCAAGACCTACCAGCCGCCGATGTCGTCAAGAAAAGGGCCCTCCGAGACGTGATGAAACGAGCCTATGACGCCGGGCAACCTGCGGTATTCCGGAATGGCCATCTCTACATTCAGGGCCAGAAGTATACCGGCACAGCTTCTTAAAATATTAACACCCTGTAATGTGCCATCCAATCTGTCAATTAATCTATACATGTACGTGTATTAGTCAAAAATATAATGATGCATTTGCATATTAAGTATCCCTATTTACTCATTGTTAAAACGTACGTGGCGCTTGGCTGGCTGCATACCTAACCCATCTCTTAATAAAGGCACACGTAACTGATAAATGCGGCATATGTTGCAAAATAATTGGCAAGTCTGATCGGTACCATTTTTGTGGAACATGTAAAAACTGCTTTCCTCATATATTACCATTTAATCATCTTTTATCTCAAGATTTTGATCTAGTAATTCTTGAATTTAAAACTAATACTAAAATTGACGCTGACAGACTTAAAAATCTAAAATTTAATCCATTCATTTCTAATGAGAAACTTGCTGAAAGTGATGATATTGATCCAGACATGAATTACTATGCCACAAAATATACCACCTCAGTTTTGACCAAATGATTGATTTCATAAATAATCTAAACTTCCAATTCCATGTGATCGGTTTTAGTGAAACTTGGTTAAATGATCATAGTCCTGATATGCACATAAAAGACTATACATGCGTCAAGAAAAACCGACAAAATAGGGCAGGTGGTGGTGTTGCACTGTACGTGCTCAATCCATGTCACTACTTTCTCCATGATGACTTATTACTGAATTGTCCTGGATGTGACACTTTGTTTATTGAATTCCCTGTCCCGAGGGTAAAAATATTATTGTTGGAATAATTTATAAACCGCCTTGTTTTAATACTAATGAAAGTTGTTGAACAGGTTGACACTATCCTGGCAAATATAAACAAGGAAAATAAAATTTCCTTCATCATGGGAGATTTTAATATTGATCTACTGAATTACAATAGCCACAATCCAACTCGAAATTTTGTGAATTCTCTTTTTAGCAATTCCTATGTACCTCTGATAGACAGACCAACTCGTATAACGTCTACAACAGCTACTTTAATAGACAATATCATATCAAATAATACAGGACTCATAGAAAGCGGAATCCTGTTCAGTGACATTACTGACCACTTACCAATTTATCAAATATCTTCCTTTAAAATCAGAGGCATTGATAAACACAATGCACAACGTCCATACTGACCAATTACTGCGGATAAATTGGAAATGTTTAAAATCGACTTAAACAACGCAAATTAGAATATTACTTGTACGGATAATCCTAATCTTATTTTTGATAATTTCCACTCGCACTTTCTAAAAGTATTTGAAGATAACTTTCCCTTAAAGAAAACCAAGCCCTCTAAGAAACTCAAATCATGGATGACTGATGGAATATTAAATTCAATTAATCATAAAAATAAACTATACAAAAAATATTTAAACAATCCAACTAGTAATAATTTTGCCAAATACAAGATTTTCCGTAACAAATTAAATGACATCATAAAGATTACAAAAGCAAATTGTTATAAAGACAAGTTCGAAAAAGCTAAAAGCAATGCTAAAACAACCTGGTGTATAATAAACTCATTGTTGAACAAAAATAATCATAAAAAGTACCCTACTTAATTCAATATACGTGGAAAGCAAACAACCGACACTCACGATATTTCAAATGGTTTTAATGACTACTTTACGCAAATCGGCCCCTCTCTCAATCGAAATAATCCTCAAGCAAATGCTCGTTATGAGAATTACTTGACTAATCCTAATGAAAACTCAATTTTCTTCAATCCTAAAACAAAAACAGAAATTCATGAAATAGTTTCCAGATTTAAAAATAATAAGTCTCCTGGCTTGGATGGTGTCAAACCAGGATTGATCAAATCCGTCATAACCAATATAAGTGTTCCCCTGTGTCACACTATTAATATATCACTATCCAAAGGGATTTTTCCAGATAAATTGAAAATTGCCAAAGTTATTCCCATATTAAAAACAAAAGACCCTGCTGAGCTTAAAAGTTCTACGCAGACCTTTCAAGGAGAATTGCTGTTTAATAATTTAAAATGTGCCTTGGTGTGTAAGTAACAAGACCAGGGGTGATAAAATGGTATAAAATGACATTAATTGGGGTTAATCACCAAAAATGTAATTGGCCCCCTCATTAACATGTTCAAACACTGACAAATGGTGGCGCTGTTCGTGACGAACATTCGGTAACCCCCAAAAAGAGATACCATGCACGCGGGCACGCACGCGGGTACGCACCACTGATCTCTACAAACTGGATAGGTCGATTGTCCATTGATGGGATAGCGAGCCGTGAAGTCACCGGCGGCCATGTTGGGATATTCAATACAATGCAGTGATCGCACGTGCGCGCACTGAAATTTTCTAATTTATTTTATTATAAAACTGGCACTTTTTAGTGTCTGGATATAAAATTAAACCCCAAAATTTAAGAATTTCCTTGATTCAAAAAACCTCGTTTTTCATTTTCCTATAGTTTGTGCATAAGGTTATGATGTTGGAAATGTTAAAACAAAATGTTGGTCTCGTATCAGTTTCCCGAAAATAGGGCTTTTTAATATTCAAACTTGGCGTATACATCTCATTATTGGGTGTTATTATGTTTAACTTAATTTTCCTAATCAAACTGGATCGTTTTTGCGACGTTAACTTCGTTTCCTGTGATATTAAATGAGTTTTCTCGGTCGTGCGCTATACAAACGTGTGTACGCCTGCAATGTTTTGAATATCCCAATATGGCCGCCAATGGCTTCACGTGCAGAGCCGCTCGGCCTATCCAGTTTGTAGAGATCAGTGGTACGCACGCAGCAGATTTTGTTCAGATATGGCGAGTGAAGACGACAGTTATTATTTTCAAATCTATTCGAAGGTCATGGCGTGGTCACGTTAGAGGGCGCCTGCATCGGCGGCCTACGAGCGCTGCATACCGCGATTAGGACGTCTTGCAACCAAGACTTATCAGTTTGCAACCTTTGGCTCTTAAAAAACAAAATGTTTGGTATCTCTATTGATAACTTCTCTAACTACAAGGTGTCTCTTAAAAAACGCAACAGTTGCTAAAGCCGTGATTATAGAAAAACCCAATATCATAACCGTACATAATAAGACAAAAACAACAATGTAGGTAATTTTCAACGATCAGTCATTTGAATGATCGTTGAAAATTACCCACATTGGTTAATCTTTTTCTTCTTCTAGACGACAAACCAGATGAAATAAACAAGGGGGGACCAGTACAATCTTTAATCCATGTAAGCTTTGTATAAGGCCAAATAAAGAATATACCGTTTCTCATCTTCGTGTAGATAAATTGTTTGCTACAACAACAGTTTTTAAAATAAAAAATGACAAAAATCCAAGTCATATTCACATCAGCACTTTTCTACCAATCCTAATTCTTGTTTTTGTAGTGTTTCAGAGCAGTAGTATTCTATTTGCACCGCCGTGTTGTTCTCGGGCTCTGGCTTCTACGAGGCTTAGGTATGGGCGTGAAACGATTTTGCTCCAAAACCTTCAATCCTGCATCAATCTCTGCTAGAACACCCTGGGGTGCCTCCCCCCAAACCCCCCATATCTCACCAAACCCTAAAACCCTCCCTCATATGATTCCTTGAGCGATAACCGTCTTAAACGCCTCGCCGCTGGAACGCTCTCTCTGCTCCGAAGCCGGAGTTTAAAGATCTGATTGGCGCTCACCGCGTCCCTCAGCATCCGTACTGTGCCCTGGTGCCTCTCGACCCTCTCTAACTGCGTATAATGTTTAAAGGTACGATGTGTCGCCCACTTGCAGTGGTCCATCACTTGCTGATCCGTTGCTCCAAAGACCTTCGGGGTGGCAGCTACTCCCGCCCGACCACCATGTGGCCTGAGTTTTCTATCGTTGAGGTCAGGCGAATCAGCAAAATACAGCTGCATGCGATTGCTTGGGGCACTACCAACGAAGGGCTTATTTGCCAATGATCGCCTGTCTGGTGTCACCGGGCGGAAAAGATATCCGTCGGTGAGATCGTGTCCCTCCTCTCCGGCTAGCTGCACCATCCTATCAACCGCACCCGCTGGGTCCATTTCATCGGCGGCCAATTTTGGGACGATTATTAAAGATGACTCTCCCTCCCTCACAGTTTTCCCTATGGTGTGGTTGAACAATAAGTCTCCGCCGTCTACCCGAGTTATTTCACAGGTTTTCGTACGACCCAGATCTCCTACCCGCTCCCCCGCCCGCGAATTTTTTTTTCCCAAACAGGTTTGCAAAATTTCATGAATTATTCAGTAGTTTGGATGAGAAGTTATGTTTATTCATCGGAATAAAACATGACGTCACAGCATTGTTGTTATTAGTTACCTATTTACAATAAATCACTTTAAAGAACAGCTGTTGTCGAGCTGCTATACGTAGTGTAGTGGATAGTGGGATTGGCTATGGATCAAAGATCCCGGGTTCGAATCCTGGTGTAGTAGGTCACCTCGTTTTTCCTAGTCAAATTGATATCTTTAGAGTATTTTTAATTTAAGGGGAAAAGGAGACCTAGAACCTAAGTGTTGTACAGCGATCAACGCAACTACTGAATAATTCATGAAATTGTGCAAACCTGTTTGGGAAAAAAAAATTCGCCCCCCGCCCACCAGAAACAGAGAAAGAAAGCCAAGTCTCTGTAGAGCATAAAACGATCGATGAATTTTTCTCCCGCCATCGAATTAAGTGCAAGTAGAAATTCTCCTTTCAATTTCAACTGATAACCACTTAATTTTATCCGAAAATATTGGCACTGCTTGCCGAGGGGTGACATGCGCCTCGGCCTGCTCCAACC
The DNA here is from genome assembly GCA_037893245.1 of Crossaster papposus. Classification (NCBI taxonomy): domain Eukaryota; kingdom Metazoa; phylum Echinodermata; class Asteroidea; order Velatida; family Solasteridae; genus Crossaster; species Crossaster papposus. The sequence continues at coordinate 306,036 of JBAIAA010001135.1, forward strand.
GTACCGCCTTCAAGTACTTCTTTTCGCGATGCGATATGCAAGGATTTCCGCAACCCCCATCTTGTCTCCAAGGCTGCGTTCTACCGATGGAGTTAAAGTGTGCTCTTAGCTGACCGACATACGAGTCCACTGTTCCAGCCGCTAACCGCCTCGTACAGCCAAAGATCCAAAAGCCACTCTTTCCCAGATTAGCACAGCCCACACTGTGAACTTGTGTTCTCCCCTTTGCATCCTGATCAATGAGAAATGTTACGACATCCTCCGGAATCGCCGAAGAAAGGTCAACACCCTCAGTCCAATAGCCCGAACTGCTATTAACCTTCATAAACTCCTCCAAGCTATGGCTAGGCTGCTTTTCTGCTTGTTGTATGCCAAACCGTCCAATCTATCATCTAGTTCCTTGAGCCTCGCTGTCACATGAACAAGCTAGAACAGAAAGTGAAATGGAGCTTTCATTAAAAAAAAGGGACAGGTTCCGATCCAACTCATTATACGCCAATATCCAAACCTGTTCGCAGTCCCAAAATTGACCGCAGGAACAGCTGCAGTCGGCGATGCAACCTCAGGCTCCCCCAAGTAGACAGATGAACCTGATCCACTAGATCGCCCTGAGAGATGTAGTCATTGGCGAGGAAATGCCAGCCATTGTTAATGCACACCCGTTGGAACGCCACATTGACTGATGCAACCACCCGATTCGTGTCGTGGTCCTTCGTTTGACAAATCCCAGACATTACGAACCGGACTGCCGGAAATTGAACCCGCATTCGACTAGATGAGATCCCAAACACGTCCAGCAGGTCCTTGGATTTTCCAAAACGATCCGTACCCCTGCTGAAATCATTTATGCCTCCGTGCAAAATCGCTATAGCTGGCGCCCTAGCGCGACAAAGCGAAGCCAAAACTCTGCAAAGCACTCCCATCTTAGCCCCCCTACACACTTGTATCTTGACAGCTAAAGCCGATGGCCAACCAAAAGCGACAAGCCCTCCGAACATAGAATCCGATACCAACAAAACCGCGTGCCGCCTCGGCAGACTTGGTTCTTTCGGTATACTATCACTCCTTGGAAAGTAGCACTGGAGGGCCCACAGCTCAAACGGGAGACCTGTCTCGTTGCACCTGTATCCCCGTTGGGAAGGAGCCTCCAAAACGCCCGTTTGGCCAGATTCCGACAATCGCAGAGATCGTCTTGCAAAGGACTTCAAATACGGCCACCAACTCCTTGTATGTCTGTGCCTGGGAACCACTAATGTCACCACTATGTCGCCCCACTCACGAAGGAGCTTTATAAGCACTGGAAGGAGAACAAACAGCGGGAAAACATACAACTCATGCCCTCTTGGACAGGGTTGGGCAAAGACATTTACTCCTGAGCTGCCCTGAACGGGATATCGCGAGAAAAACTTGAGACTGCACCCATCTCTGCCTCTTGGTACATTTGATGGAAGCGCCATTAGGTCGAATGTAAAACCCAAATCGCCACATAATTCTCTTTGCAAAAACAACTATAGAGATGACGTGAGTCTAGAGTCAGCTCTTGACACCTCCCTGGAGGGCCCGTCCGCCCGATTACTCCCGGAGGGAACCCACTGCAACTTTAGATCGAAATTTGCTTCTAGCGTCAAAGCAAAGATCAGCTTCAGGATGCCGACGAGAGCGGGTGACATTGCTCTCAAATGGGTCCAAGCCTGATATAGACTCTGGGAGTCCACCTGCACGTCCACCTGCGGTCCCAAAGGACATCGATGACAGAAAGAAGTTTTGTAGCAAATGTCGGTATCTCTTTGGACCTTCGGTGGCCAGTAATCCCCCAAAGTAACGTCCCTGTCTCCGAGGGACAACACTCCTCCCCACCTAAAGCCAGACGCGTCGGAGCATAGCTGTAATCTAAAATGGCGCTCCGGCCTCCATGGTATCGGCTCTGAGAGTGAATCTGTGAACCTCCAAAAGAGTACTTCATCCTTTACCGGCTGCGGCAACGCTACTGACTCCGAGTCATCATTCAAATTGGACATGAGGTGACAGCATTCCCTGGAAAATAGAGAAGCGGCAGGGAAAACCAAGGCAAAACTCTGACACTTCCCTACAAATCGCTGCAGAGCCTTAAGACTGACCACATTCTTTGAAACAATTTCCTCTCTGACCCCTGCAAAGGACAACTTCTTCTTATCCGGTATCCAGAAGGACAATGTCTTGGAGCATATACCCAGACCGAGGTGCACCATACTGGAAACTGGTTTAAGGTGACTTTTCTTCAGATTCACAAAGAACCCTAGATGAGACTGCATTATAACACACTACATACAAAGCTCTGGAAGCTCTCATGTATGCGGATTCCACAGGACCGCCACCCATAATCTGTCAATAAATACAAAAGTAGGCATAAGGTATAAACTCAACTCAAAATGTTTCCGCTTCCTCCTGCTTCTCCTATGAAGCGGTCATCTATCCAGATCTCAGTATGTATTTCCCTATTCCTTAGCCATGTTGAGAGACAAAATCCGATGGAGGAGTATATATATGCGCTGTTCTTAAAGCCAAAAGGAAGTGTAGTATCCACGAAGTAAAACCCCGCCCATTCAAATCCGCAAAAGGTCCTTGACCTTTCCGTCAGCAGAACCTGCTTATATCCCTGCGCGTCGTCTGTTCCTGAGAAAAAACCTCCCTTGTCAATAGACCTGACAATTTCACCCAGAGGGATTAAGTTAAACGGGGTGTCTTTACACCACATGTTTGGGCCCTTCATCAATAAAACTAGTCTGGGTTTAGTAGGCTCCACGGACAGGGCGTTGACACATCTTGGAGGCACGACCTCGTTCACTGGACCCAACAACTCCACTGAGCCCTCCTTGATCCGCTTCATTATGGTTTCATTAACCAAAAGTAATCTATTTGGTCAAAGCGCTCTGTTCGATTGACAGGCCGGATCGGTCCACCTGGAATCTGCTCAAGTACCGGGTTCCGATGCACAGCTCTACAACGATCTTTTTTGGAGGGAGGGGAAGGGGGGGGGGGGGGGGGGGTAAGATTTACCAGTTCCTTCATAGTAGAACCCAGGTGTGCAATCCGGGCATTCCGAAGCAACGGCCAGACCAGTGACGTTGGAGAATGTTCCACTTGGACACGGGTCGGGGTTAAACGTGGTCCCCTGGCAGAAGTACCCCTCGGGACAAATGGACTGGTCCGGGCGGGTCGAGGACTCGTTGCAGTAGAAGCGAGGCAAGCAGGGCCCGCTGACGTCAGTTTGCGCTGCATTGCAAAAAAGGATAACGCAGAAAAAAAAATGGTATGATTACTCCAATTCAACAAAATCTAAACATGGAGAAATAAGACACAGGGAGTAACAACGACCTTTGGATCAAACGTTTAGGCTCTGGTACCGTGGTCGTTAAACAACAATGGATAATTGACTGTAAAGTGTAAACACCCCGCGGGCAATCTCGCGACCGCAGCCACACGAATTCATATGAAGCGCGATATGTGGCAGAGAACCCCCCCCCCCCCCCCTTTTGTGTTGATCATTGTGTTCCCGGAATCTCAGGAATTCCTTTCAGGTTTTAAGGGGGGATGGGTTAGGTTACAATAGTGTTGAGTGCGTATAAAGTATAGGGATAAGAGGGGGGTACCCCTATGCCACATATCGTGCCGGGTATACACGAATTCGGGAAGATGTGCGCCTGCGCACTAGCGCAGGCGCAAATCGAAATAGTACGTAAGTTTCTAAAAAAAGTTAGATTTTCTTATGCAAACAAAATAAACGCAACACGCCGCACACCGTTGAGTGATACACGAATGGGCAGACAAAAGCCTCAACGAGCAAACCCTTCCATTTCTGGCCGGCCAAACTCGGCCTTAAGTCGTCAAAATCAAAAAAATATGCTACCATATTTCCATGATTGTACCGTTCATATTTTAAAAGGATAACAAACATAACTTGCCATCGGATTTCGACAACAAAAATATCGACAGATTCAGTTTTTCAAGGCGCATCGATTATCCACAATGGCTCACGTGTTTAGACGACAGAGAGCTACTGCGCATGCAAAAACTGGTTCGTTTGCTTGATAGTGAACTATTAACTATTGACCGCACGAGCAATTCGTTTCTCCAGTAAGTGGTGGCGAGCGGTACCAAACCCTGAGATGTGAGAGATCTTATCGCGGTCGTAAATCGGGAGGCCTCCATGCCTTTACCACTGGTCATCCAGGGTCGCTAATTGGTCAGTGAATACCCTGTTGGGGATTAGCGGGCCGTTCAAACTCCCGGTGACTTATTTCTCCATGATCTAAATAACAAGCATTTGTTTGATTTGGTTGTAAAGATTAGAGATAAAAATACAACAAACATCAAAACACAGAACTACCAAATTATTATGAAATACTTTAGTTAACCAGTTCGCGCCGGGATTATTTTAACATCACCGAGCCGAGGGGCATGATTATTTTTAACAAAACTTGATCCGAGGCAGGTTCAGGCCGGGAAGCACACCCACACATTTCCGGCCTTGCTCGCTGCTGACAGACATTTCCGGCCTTTCTCGTGGCGTGTTTATGCGTCATCCGTTTTGAATCTGGGGAAAACTTTGCGTTTATATTCGTCATCCGGCGCGAACTGGTTAATGTCTCAAGCACATGGTGTGGTCATTTAAACAAAAAGTGTATTGTTTTTGTATCAATTTCCGACGATGGTCGGCTGACTATCATTGGAAGAAAAAAAAGTGACTTTTTTAAATTCAAGGTCGCTAGTCTGGTTTCCTTTAAGGTCGCCTTTGACTTTAAGGTCGCCTTTGACTTGGCCAAAGGTTTTAAAAGTAGACGCGGGTAAAGAATTTCACGGGGAATTTTTAAAAATGATGTCAGAGAAAAATGTCGCGATACAAGTGGGAGAACCGGGCAACCACAGAGCGCAGGGTATCGTCGAAAGATTTAACAGGACTTTGGCGGAGAGATTGTTTGGGCATCAATACGCCAAAGAAATCCTTAATCCGACGGAGAGATCGCGACTCTGGGTTAAAAGATTATCCGACGTAATTAAGGCGTTACACGACGACACCACCAGATTGATAACGACGGAAGACTACGAGCCACTCACTCCCAGGCGGGCGATGCAAGAAACGCAAGTTGGTCAAATCAGTTCTTCCGCGGACGAGGTAGAAAAAGAGTTGATAAAAAAAGGCGATCTTTTTAGATATCTTTACGCGCCCGGTGAGTTAGAGGGAGGAGAGCGCAGGCGAGCGACCGACCGTATCTGGAGTCTCGAGGTTTTTGATTTAGATCGCGCGATCAAAGACCCCAACCAACCCACTCTTTACTATCTCAAAAAAGGTCCCAATCGAAGTTTCGTTAGTCAAGAGCTTCAAGTCGTTCCACCGGACACCGAGTTACCTCCAAGTTTATAGTGACCAAAGGCTAGAGTAGACGTTCCATCCTGTAGTATATATAGCTTTGTGTCCAGAGGACTCAACGACAGTTTGTTTTTAGTTATGGTGTGTAACGCGTGATTTTTTTTAGATCTGATGTACGTCATCTTATCGCTTTGAGAATCTTTTTTTTGTTGAGACAGTCGAGATAACGCTCGTGACTTAATTTTTTGTCGGTGACTGCTTTGGTTACTCCCTTGGCTTTTTTAAGCTCAAAGCCGTCTGTCATTAAAATTGAGTACATCTTTGGCCTTAAGCAAACGCATTGGCTGACTGGTTTTCCCACCAAATTCGTCTTTAAATTTACCTATTACCTTTTTGTTGACGCGGTCGTACAAAGGGTGATCGGTGGGATAGTTTGACAAGTCGTACGAGTCAGAGTCTTTTTTTATATCTTCGTAAACGTCGTCCGTCTCAACGTTCAAGAGTAGACTGTCTGTGTCGGTATAAAGTAACCCTATTCGGTCTCCATAGGTTTCTTTGAGGCGGTTGTAATAAAAGTCGTACATGAGAGTTTTTGAGAGGTCTAAAATACTCACCCCCGCATAAATAGGTTTGTTTAAATAACGTCTTGGTCTTGTACATTTCGATAAACACTAGATTGCAATCGGTAAAAATCGTCGTATGTTTATAGCTCGGTTTACGCGACAACGCTTGATATTTAGAAACTTGGTCGCAATTCTAAGTAAAAATGCCTCTGTTCTATTTCTCACGTTTTCCATCGTCTTTCCAAAAACGCTGTTGTTCATGAGCTTAAAAAAGTCCTTTTCAAAGTCAGACGTTGCGTGAGTTCTGAGTTGGGTGTTTTTGTCGATGTAAGATTGTAATACGCCAACAACCCCAGTTGAAACTCGGACAACCACTCTACTTTGATATTTTCGGGAGCCAGCGGATAATCATTGTGCCAATCGTGCAAAGCGTTGGGATAATCCAAGTCTACCTCTAAGAGACACCCTACATCGGCCGTTTCTGAGATTGACATAATGCGTTCCGTCTGAAGTCTTTGGGTTTTGCCCATTTAAGATCGGCGTAAGGTAAATATTGACTCATGGCCCAACCATACAAATTGATGGCGTCGAGATACATGATGTAAGTCGATGGTTTGTCTGGATCGTAGTCGGAAAGATATTTATTGTTTGCTTTATAGTGCCTAGCACCACCCACGCTTGATAGTCCTCCTCTTTTTGCTTTTTCAAAAAACAAGTGTTTGTCCACATCGGTCAACAACTCGAGCTCGACGTCCGAGTGTGTTAACAACGCGTCCCACGACAACCCAGGAGAGGTGTAATAGTTAGCGGGGTCTAACTTGTAGTTCTTTTTACACACTTTTCTAAAATTTTCAAACACACCTGCCAAAAGTATATAACGCGTCGGTGGTGACGTACAAGTCGTGATATTCACCCAAGTTTTTGACGTTAAATTCGACCCACAATTGTTGAGCCCTAGAATAATCGTCTTGCGAGATATTCGAGTCTTTGAGGCTGCTGTAAAACTCGTCGATGGGTGGTAGGTCGATCTCTTCAAACTTATCGAACGAGTCCATATACTCGTACGGGTAAATACCTTTTTGTAAGAGCAGGTCGACATTTTGTTTTTTGAGTAGAGTAAACGCCTCTTTTGGACACGCGTTGACTAGTTTATCCAACGACGTCGACATACATTTAAACGAGTCTATAAATCTCAGATTACCGATCGAAAACGAAATGTATTTTTCCGAGTTGCTAGGAATAAAATCGATATTTTCTTTAGTCTTGTACAAACCTTGCATGATTAAATGAGCATCGTAATTTTGTAAATTGTGAAAGATGACGGCTATCTGAGTTTTATCCGATACCACCTGCAGTTTTTAATTGCAATAAACGTGCGCGGCTCCCCTGTATCTACCCGTGATGTGACAGTGATCTCTCACCTTTCTAAATTTGTTGATACGCTTTTTACACTCGATACACTTTGACTCTTTAAATCCCTTTTTGTTTACGTAACAACATTCTTTCTTTTCCTCGTTAGTCTTCGGTTCTTTCGGAAGCGGGCACTGACAGTTTGAGGATTAATTAGGATATATTGACTTTTCGCAAATCCAACACGTACTCGTGTTTTGGTGATCGATGTTGTCTCGCGATGTAAAGTCTATGAGCTTGGGGTTTTTAAAAACTTGATTAAACTCGTATCTTAAACGCAACGTCGAGTCTATAAATTTAGTCATGGCGTCTTTTTCTCTATAGGTCTCTTGAAATTCAAGTTTACCGTCGTACCTTAAAGCAATCAACGAATAACCGCAAGATTTGTGAGCTTGAGTCTCCTGCGTGTTTGCCTCTTGAGGCTTTAATTTTTTTAATATCGATTCAAAGTCGGCATAAATGACAAAAGGCGCGTCTTGCGTAAACTTTTGATTTTTAAATTTTAATATCGGAGGGTCGTCTTTAAAACCTTTTGGAAAGACGACCTTAGATGGTGCCATATCTAATCCCTCGCAATCTTGCGTATGCCTGTCCAACTTGTCTCGTGAGTTGTAGTGCGCCAAACATCTAAAACAGATGTATGTTTTATGCTTGTGTCTCGTTTGGTTCAAAAATATTCTAGATATATGTTTTATCCAACAATAGTGATTCGTGTCGTCCGAGGAAAACAACAACAGATTTATGGCTGCGGGGTCGTTGGCGTTTTTAGATAAATATAACGGTCGTACTTTAGCCTCTTCGTACGCGAACACATTTATACTCAGATTGTTTTGTCTCTCTATCTTTTCTATTTGATTGATTGGAGTAGGAAAGTCTAGGTCTTTAAAATTTAATCCATCGTTTCAGTTATCGTAAACTGACGGCCTGTCTTCGTGGATTTTAAAATCGGGTTTGTCTTTTACTCGTTGTTTTATTTCGTCGGTATACTTGCCGAGAGCGGCTCTCAAACACCACCGTAAACATTCGTTTGTCTTTGTTTCTGACGTTAATAAAAGCCTTTTTGTTTACTAAAAAAGTCGGTAATTTTATATAAGAACTGCCGCTCATAGGTCTATAGCGGTCGATGTTGATATAAAACGCGAGTATCCTAACGAGTTTCCAACCCGATCCTTGACTGGTATTTTTTGCGTGTAGTTCTTTTATTTTAAAGATTTGATCTTTGACATTTTCTTTTATCTGACTCTCGTTTAAAACAACTAGCTTTTTACTAAAAAAGGTAAAAGCGCTGGTTTCTACTAAGCCGTCTTGATTTTCTTTATCGTATTCCGCTTTAACCAGTTCGCGCCGGGATTTAACAACGCCGAGCCGACGGGCGAGATTTTTTTTAACGAAACTCGATCCGAAGCGTGTTCAGGCTGATAGTGCCGGGAAGCACACCTACGCATTTCCGGCCTTGCGCGCTGCTGACCTACATTTCCGAACTTGAACTTGGCGTGTTTATGCGTCATCCGTTTTGAATTTTGGGAAATTTGTGCGTTTATATACGTCATCCGGCGCGAACTGGTTAAATCCTAACTGAACTTTTATGGCCGATAGATTTCTCAGCTCTGACACAACAATTTTTTTCAATCTGCCGCACGTGCGTATTAAAGAATTGCTCTACGTCGTTGTTAAACAATCTAGGCTTTAACTCCAAGTTTCTATAACTGTTACTAAAAGCTCTATGTACTCTAAAATCTGCCTCTTTAAAGATATCGGGTTTTTTATACGATTTAATCGCTAAAATTAAATCCTTTCGTAAAAAAAACCCTCGTTTACCAGTTGACGTAAATTGTAGCTCTTGGTCGTCTATTATTTGTTTGAGCTCATCCAGTTTCTTGCGATTTAAGTTTTAATATTTACTCTCCTCTCTTCTGATGGCGTTGATATAGTCCCGGCGTAGCTCGCGCTCTGGGATCGTGATATTATTCCGCTCCACATAATTTTGCAAGGTTGATTTTGACCCACGTCCATATCCTATCGGTGTTGGTTTCATCATGCTTTATAATATAAGTATTATAATATTTTTTTTATCTCACTTTTATTGAGAGTAAACCATATTAAGTATTATAATAATTTTTTTATCTCACTTTTATTAAGAGTAAACCATATTAAGTATTATAATATTTTGTGTGAAAGAGTTGGTGTCTAAAGAAAAAAAGGTCTTATCGAAAAACTTACAGCTTCGCGATAAATACAAATTATTTCGATCGACCTCTTCCTTACGCGTCGGTGCCTCCTTTTGACTCGTTTTAAATGTTGGGGAAAAAAAGGGCACTCTTTTTTGAGTGCCCTTTTTTAGAAGAAAAAAATGGTGCTGCTCGTACTACATTTTTAGAGAGAGAAGAGAAAACTGAGCGAGTTTTAGAAAGTGGTCTAGAAGCGGCCATCCCCTACTACTCTCGGAAGATAAAGCATTCACAGAGATAACAATTCATCAGGTTTAGTTGTCAAGGACCTGTCTTTAGATTTTGGGTACTTTTGCTGCGTCAAACGATAGAAATGCCCAATCAACAAAATAATGGTCTACGGTGGCTTGACCCCTTTATGCATACCCTTTGGCTCTGGGCCGGATAAACCAAACATCCAAATACGGGACCATCCACCGAACATCTGACTAGCTTTCTCACCTGTTGAATTGCAGAAGTTACCGGCCGTGCAACTGAGGCACTCCTCAACCATATTCAGCCTGGTGACCGGGCTGAACGTCCCCTCTGGGCAGGCGTCTGGTTCCACGTTGCCCGCCATGCAGTAGTAACCAGCAGGGCACTCGTCGTTCAGGAGGCCTGGTGAAATCAGGAATAACTTATAAATAATGAATAATGCACGAAAAATAATGCACGAGTTCATCTGAGAAAACAGTCCTCAGTAACCATCAGGATATTGATTATTTAGTCACTTCTATGAATAAATGAATAATAAAAACATGCAAATAGAAAGTGAGCGTAACAAAACAAAGAGAAAATTCCCAACTTGAGTATTTATATGCTGTTCGTTATTTAACAAAATTTGGCAGATTTTGACTTGAAACCAAAACAATGAATTGGGGTAATTATGCAAAACCCTCATCCAATCGATGTATAATGAATTAGGAGTGTTTAAATGTAGTAACATCATCTCAGGTTGTTTCTGGCTTACAGAACTTACAGGCTTACAGAACTACGGCTACATCTATTGTAAGCCTGCTCACGCGTAATTGTTGTAGACCTAAACAGTAGCCAAGAGATTCAGACGCAGCCTTACACTTTGTAACTACGTGGAATGTGCTGATTTATAATTTCTATTCTTTGATTTTGTAGATATTTGCTGCAGTATATTCTTATATCCCCCGCCCCAAAATCCAATATTATATGAGAGTATTCATACCATCCATGGGCGTGGTAATGTTGGCACCTTTCCTGCAGTAGTACCCAGCCTCGCAGGGCCTGACGGAATAGACCAAGCCAGACTCGTCGCATGCCATCCCAGGCAGGCAATGGAGTGCAGTCACCTTGACTCATCAAGCCTAGTATGGTTCAAAGAAAATGACGTTTCCTGAACGTATTATCCTGCAAACTCGATTGGCAATTATTTATTGGCATATAGAATGTTTATAACTAACAACACATATAAAGTGCCGTGGCCTCGTGGTTGTGGGTTCGAGTCCAGCCTGGGGGGGAGGGGGGGGGGGGGAGGGGTGGGGGTGTTTGCGTGTGCCCTTAGGCAAGGCACTTTGCCACTCACACATACTTGTTTAGACCTGCAAAAGTGGACCTGCATGTTTTACTGAACAACAGTGGACTTCTCTATTTTTCATGTTTTAATGAATATTGCGATTTCCCGCAAACTAAAGACAACAAACAAGCCAACATTTCAAAAAATATATAAACAAAATTAACAATATCTTTTCTTCAAGACCTAATTTTTAACCTAGTAACAGTGGACGTCAGAATACACCTGTTGGAATATAAAGCTACAAAAGTGGACCACCGCGTTTTACCGTGGAAGCTCTATGGTTAGGCTATATAACAGTGGACGTCTTCTTTATAGCATATTGTTAGCCTAATAACCGTGGACGTTAGGATACACCTGCTAGAAAATAAAGCTACAAAGGTGGACCACCCCGTTTTACCGTGGAAGCTCTATGGTTAGGCTATATAACAGTGTACGTCTTCTTTATAGCATATTGTTAGCCTAATAACCGTGGACGTCAGGATACACCTGCTAGAAAATAAAGCTGCAAAGGTGGACCACCGCGTTTTACCGTGGAAGCTCTATGGTTAGGCTATATAACAGTGGACGTCTTCTTTATAGCATATTGTTAGCCTAATAACCGTGGACGTCAGGATACACCTGCTAGAAAATAAAGCTACAAAGGTGGACCACCGCGTTTTACCGTGGAAGCTCTATGGTTAGGCTATATAACAGTGGACGTCTTCTTTATAGCATGTTGTTAGCCTAATAACCGTGGACGTCAGGATACACCCGCTAGAAAATAAAGCTACAAAGGTGGACCACCACGTTTTACCGTGGAAGCTCTATGGTTAGGCTATATCAGTCAGTCCGCAGCGCACTCGTTAATGAGGTCATATCCCGAATTTTATTTGCAGGGCCGGCGTCGCAAATCGGCCACGAGATTTACGCGAGTTATTGTTTTCACGAGCTACACGTTGCAAACGAAGCAGTGATTATCCAAGATGGCGTGGTAAGTGGAAAGCGAACGATTTTCTGAATCGAATGATATAAAATATGACGAGATTCAGTGTGTTTTTGGCAGAATTTTGTTCACTCGAAGTTCGAGTATAATTTTAAGAAATGTTGTTGTCGTGTGTTTAGTTTCTGCGCCCTGACTGGACTAACAAATATTGCCAAAAATGATCACTACACATCGATAAAGGAAGCAATGATCTTTCGTTTGATATACAATTTAGCCTGTGGCGACATTTTTTTCATGTATTTTGCGACGATTTTCGTGCGCGCGATTTCAACTTTTTCGGCCATGTCTTTCGGCTTTACATACGCAGAACGTACGTATTTCATTATGCACACAAGCACGTGTGTACATGTACATGTGCTGGATATGCACTAGATCAGAACCATCTAGTGCATATCCACTAATTGCACAGTAGCCAACAGAAACAGAATTAATTTTTGTTGTTTTGTGTGGCTTTATTTATATGATCAAGTTAGGTTTCTGCCTTCTTGTCATGCATACGAATTGATTTTTCTTTCATGTATAAAAACGACTTAGGTCTATGTTTTTGTTCAAAATTCTAACAAATTATTTACTAATCATAAATATAGTTACTATTATTGTGCTAAACTTCATAGTTCCTATTTCTGTCTTCCAATATGTTTCTTATACTAGGTAGCATTCATGCCGTCCACCACCATGGCCATGCCCACCGCCATCCCCCTTGCAGCCATCGCAGCCATCGCAGCCATCGCAGCCATTGCCAGCATGTCAGGAGCCACAGAAGGCCAAAGGCAAAGCTCTTGTCCTTGGATATTCTCTCACAAAGTATCTCAAAGAGAACATCACTACTAAAGTTGGTTGATTTGCAGGCAGTGACTCGTCGCGGTACTACAATTTCTGGCCTTAGAAAGTATCTGCTCCATCAGCATGACATCAACTTAACAACTGTGCCTGACATTGTATTTGTAATGATTCATGTTGGGACAAATGATCTAGAGTTGGGTTTCCAAAGAAGTGTTGAAAATAGTTGAAGATTTAAATGTACTGGTGGAGGATATGCAGCACGTTCTTTGTACATGTAGGCCTACATGTAAAATGTTTTTGGATTTTAGTGTTTTAAATAATATACATGACTTTGTGTCAGTGTTGTGCAAACACAGTGCAGCTAAAACAGATCAAAACCGAGTCTGGTCGAGTCGGGTCAGTTTGTCAAATCATCTAGGACTTAATGCCCAAAACTATGCCAACAAAGTTTTTAGCAACAATGTAAATTTGACACAAACAGCATATAACTTTATGAATGCAGATTGTATTATTTCTATTATCAGTGATATAATTTATGTGCATTAACATTTATATTAGCAAAATTTATGTCTTATTTAAAATCTTTTGTTTTTGCAATGTTAGAAGCGGGTATACATTGTAATTTAATATTTACAATAATTTAATGCCAAAGAAACTATGCCAAAAACATCAAGCAAAGATAAAACAAACTTTATTTACTTTTATAATAAATCTCAATGGTTTGCACATTGAACATTATGCCAAAGATGATGGTAGTTATCATCTTCACTATGTTGGCCATTTTTGTTGATGTTTTGACTAATTGCTAAACATTTATTATTTTATTTACCAACCCTAATTGTTGTCATTTCTTCAATCTGTATTTATGTACCTGTAATAGCTGATGTAATTAAAATAAGTTTTAACAATTTCAGGGTTTAATTTAACAATTTTATTCAAGCCATATAACATCAACAGGGTATATTAATGTAAGCGATAAAATTCAAGTTTCAGATAAAAAGTGCAGTTTCTTTTATAAACCAACCTCACAATACAGATATAAATTATTGTAAACATTTTTATTTATCAATGTTATCATGTTATTTATTTTGTTATCAATAAATTTTAAACAACGACTTCATTTGTCGCTTGTTTTTTTTTTTTTGGCTGTATACATTGTATTATGCAGGCAATATTATTATTTTTTTAATCAGTCCACTGTTAAAAAAACCCTGAATAGCAGATAAATCCTTTTCGCTTGAGCTTACAATTAAAAAAATACACAAAAAACAACTGCGTATTGAAATGTGTATGAACTACACGTTACCACGAAGCCTTTTTCAATGACGTCATTTTCGACCAATGAGGGCGCAGGAAGACTATGGACTGTCATGGCGGGATGTTCCGTTTGTTAATTTATTGAGAACGTTATAATTTTCTGCGCCCTGACTGGACTAAGTTAAATCAACCCCAAAACTACAGTTTTGTGATAGAATATAAAAATTATCTTTAACATCAGTGTGAAATTGGGTTGTGGCCGCTGCCAGAAAATGAACAAAATTCGTCTTTTTTTAAAGGTCAATTTGTTGGTTCGGGAGCTTTTTTTACGTTATAAATTTCACCCTCTAAATGTCATATAATTTCCAATCTGATTTGATAATATAACAAAATGTTTCCTTATATAATATTGACAGCCAGTGAATAAAACGGATGTTTCGGACCAAATTCCAGGCGTTGTCGCCAGCTCATTAAGTATTCAAAAACAAGGTCACGCACATAAAAGGAACGGCTTTTCAGTGCGCTGCGGACTGACTGTTTAACAGTGGACGTCTTCTTTATAGCATATTGTTAGCCTAATAACCGTGGACGTCAGGATACACCCGCTAGAAAATAAAGCTACAAAGGTGGACCACCACGTTTTACCGTGGAAGCTCTATGGTTAGGCTATATAACAGTGGACGTCTTCTTTATTTGTTAGCCTAATAACCCTGGACGTCAGGATGCACCTACTGGAAAATAAAGCTACAAAAGTGGACCACAGCGTATTACCGAACATATGTTAATGCGGACCTCATTTGGGACAACTGAAAACAACAGGAATGCTTATTAAAAGAACTCGCAAAGAAAGCGGCATATTTGATGCACATTAAAAGTGCATACATGTATTTCAGTAATACAACGATTGGAAATTATTGTAGCATAAAAATGGAAGGGTCTGCTGGCATAACTTTGTGTTTTTTAAGAAAAACAAACTTCTTTTTTGACCTTACCCAACAATCTTTACAAAATGCAGTAAATTCAAAAACGTCGTTATACTTAAAAGTGCTCTATAAGACACAAATACAACATTTATTATTACTTTTGCCAATTAAGTTGAAAAAACGGAGAACATCCTTAAGCCAATTTTAGAGAGCCGCAATAAACATAATGTTTGGAGCAGGAACTCCCCCCCACAGTACTGTGGGTGGGGTCTACTAGCTCATACTTACCTGTAGAGCGAATTACTACATTTGCATATTCCCTAGACCGGCAGGTGTAATCGCTAAGAGTTTGCCAACAGCGCCCTCCAGAGGCCGCCCATAGAGCCCGCACATGCGTGCCCCGTGAACGTCCTCTTTTCTCGAGCGCCACATAAGGATACGGACACCCAGAGTCATCGAGGATAGTGGGGAAGGAGGGCGGGACGCTCTACAGGTAAGTATGAGCTAGTAGACCCCACCCACACTACTGTGGGGGGGAGTCTACTGCGCTCATACGTTACCTGTAGAGCGAATTACTACATTTGCATAGAATCGCACCGGATTATGGTGGAGGGTCTACGAGATGCAGCAATTAGCAGAGGGGCACGCCAACGGTAAACCCCAGGGCCTGGAGCAGCGCCCGCGGGCGCCGTCAAGGCCCTAAACAAGTGGGACGCGGACCCCGTCAAGGGTGCGCGTGCACCGGACTGAGATAACATCGACCGAAAAACCCGCCGGAGCGCCGGAGCGAACGGGGGAAAAAAAGAACATGTCAATGTTAATTAGTATATCATAACAATGAATACACATGCCAAAGCAGAAAAACGGGAGAAAACACACCTATTGACGGGAAGGTCCCGGCTGAGGTGGGTCGTGCCGTTTGGTAGGAGCCCGGCTAGTCGTTGTCAGGACTGCCCTTCCAAACCTGCCCTCTGACTGAAGTACATCCCGAAGGTAGCAGTCAGTAAAAGTATTTGGCGTCTTCCAACAGGCAGCCTGGGTGATGTCACCTAGGGATATGCCGCGGAAAAACGCGAACGATGTCGCCACGGCCCGGATCTCGTGAGCACGAATAGGCGCCGCCGACGAGACGCGAGCGTCCGAGCGGATCGCTGTAAGTAGCCAACGGCTAATCGTATCCCGCGACGCCGGCCTGTGAGGCGGGGTCGAAGTCACGAATAGGTGGGTACGAGTCGTACGGAGTGCCTCCGTGCGACTAATATACCATTTAAGGGCCCGGACCGGGCACCAAAAACGATCCTCCGCGACAGATGATCGTGACTTAATGTCTGGGACAAAGATGTCCGGAGGAACAAATGACTCGGACTGGTTCTTTACTAGGAACCCGGCCCGGGGAATGAGGCGGACCCCGTCAGGTTCCCACCTGATGTGGCCCGCCTCGGTTGACAATGCATGGAGCTCGCTACGTCGGCGCGACGTGGCGACCGCCAGCAGGAATGCCACCTTGATGGACAGGTGGAGCAAGGTCGAGCTGCCCATCGGCTCAAAAGGAGGCCCCGCTAGCGTTGATAGTACGCTAGGGAGGTCCCAAGCCGGTACCAGCCGACGCGTGGGAGGTCGAGCGACAAACATGCCCTTCGGGAGTTGGCTGAGGGCCGGGTTGTCCGACACGGAGGTACCATCAGGGAAACCCTTGTGGACCGCTCCAATTGCCGACCGGTAATTCCTTACCGTGCCGATCGAGAGCTCGCTCTCGAATAGATAGACAAGGAAGTCGGCCACATCCCCTAGAGATGAATCGGTGGGACGAACAGGCCGCCGTCTGCACCATCTAAAAAAGTGGCGTAGTCGGCTGTCGTACACCCGCCGCGTGGAGGCCCTTCGACTGCAGGCTGCGATTGACGCAGCTCGCTCAGAAAGGCCTGCCGCGCGGAGGGATTGAGTGACAACACCCAGCACGTCAGGTGTAGATCCTGAGGAGCTGGGTGAAGAAAACCCGATCCCGGCTGGAGGAGGACATCCGCCTGTCGGGGCAAGACCACCGGGCGGTGGACCAGCAGCCTGATCAGCCGCGTGAACCACGGCTGACGAGGCCAAAATGGGGCGATGAGGAGGACTTTGCAGTCCTCCTCCTCCAGCTTTGCGAGAACCCGAGGGACCAGCGAGAACGGGGGAAAAGCGTACGCTAGTAACCCGTCCCACCGGAACGACAGGGCATCCGTCCGCCATGCGTTCGGGTCGTGAGCCCTTGTGCAATAGGTGGGGAGCTGGTGGTTGAATCGTGAGGCGAACAGGTCCACATGTGGCCGGTCGATCAGTAGGAACAGCGACTGAACGATCTGCGGCCGGATGGTCCACTCCGTGGGGCGGATCCACCCCCTGGATAGGGCGTCCGCCTCCACGTTCTCGTCGCCGGGAAGGTACACTGCCGAGAGGTCGACCTCGTTTTGCATGCACCAGTGGAAAAGCTCCCACGTGTGCGCGCAAAGCCGGGGGGGAGTGGGTGCCCCCCTGGCGGTTGATGTACGAGACCACCGTGGTGTTGTCGCACCGGATCTGCACCGCCCGTCCCGATACTAGGGACTGAAACTGTTCCAAGGCATTGGTCACGGCCAACAGCTCGAGGACGTTTATATGGGACGAGCGATGCTCGGGGCCCCAACAGCCCGCCGCCTGGCGGGGGTGGAGGGTGGCCCCCCAACCGGAAAGGGATGCATCGGTCGTGACCGTCAGGGATGGGCGGGGCCTGCGAAAAGCCTTGCCCCCCATCAGGTTGGCCCGGACCAGCCACCACCGCAGGTGAGGGACCAGCCAGGCCGTGACTGGCACGGGATGACTGATGTCGTGTCGGCTGGGCCGGTAAAACATGAGTAGGTGCAGCTGGATTGGCCGCATTCGCAGCCTGCAATAGCTGACCAAATCCACCAGGCTGGCCATCAGGCCCAGCAGCCTGAGCCAGGCCCGTGCCGGGGCCGTCTCGGCCGGTAGAAAAAGAGAGACGCACTGCTGAACATTCAGCAGGCGTTCCTCTGTAGGGCGTGCCAGCCTCGATCGGAGACCGAGGGCCGCGCCTAAGAAGGTGGGGAACTGGGTTGGCAACGGGTGCAACTTCTCGGGATTTATCAAAAAACCGAGGTCGGCCGCCAGGCGCAAGGTGTGTTGAAGCGCCCCCGCTGCTGAGTGCCGCGACTGGCCCACCACGAGCCAGTCGTCGAGGTACATAAAGACCGAGACCCCTTGTTTCCGCAGCGCCGCCCCGACCGCCCGAGCCACCCGGGTGAATACCCGAGGGGAGGTCGAGAGGCCGAAGGGGAGCACTGTGAATTCGTAGCGTGTCACATCGTATTGGAACCGCAGGAATTCCCAGTGCTCCCGTCTGACAGGGACATGCAAGTATGCGTCCTTCAGATCGAGGCTGGCCGCCCATGCTCCCGGTTGGAGGGACTCGAGGATGGTTCTGAGTGTCTCCATCCGGAAGCGCCTTGGGCGGATGAATTTGTTCAGCCGCTTGAGGTTGAGAATTGGGCGCCATAAGCCGGCGTCCTTCTTGGGGACCAAGAAGAACGTCGACATAAACCCCGACTGCGCCCGCTGGGCGGGAAGGACCCGCACTGCGCCCTTTTCGAGGAGGGAGGAGATCTCCCCCTCGAGGGACGCACGTTGAGCCGGGTCGGTCGGGATTGGTGTAGGCCGAACCACCATGTCCGACGGGGGGGTGCTCGTGAACTCGAGCGCGTAGCCGCGATCTATAGTCTCGAGCACCCACCGGTCGGACGTGACGCGAGTCCAGGACCCGATGAAGTCGTGCAGACGGCCCCCCACGGGTCCAAGGGTGGGAGGCCGCCACCAGTCTACAGAGTCACTTGCGCCAACCCCCGGGATAGCGGGGGGCAGGCGCACGGAAACCGCGACCGGCTTGTCTTTGCTGGCCAGAGAATGGTTGATGCTGGGGATGGGCGGGTCGCACACCCGACAGGTTGTCGGCACGGCCACGAAAACTCCCTCTGTTCGCCTTCACAGGTCTGCGTCGGGGGATGGTGAACTACGCTTTCTTAGGCTGGGAGGGAGGCTTCGCGGTTGAAGGTTTCTTGAGATTGATTTTCTCTGTCATCTTCAAACGCTTGGCCTCAGCCTGCATCAACTCTTCGAACTGGCCTGCGAAGAGATCCATGCCAGCGAGTGGGAGCTCTTCAAATCGTCTGCCTCCGCAGGGGAGGGCAGGAACATTGAGTCCAGCACATTCCCGCGACGGGCCGATGTCATCAGGGTGGAGATGCGTGTAAATTGGTCGAGGACCACACGCAAACCCTGGTCCAAGCAGTGGAAAGCAGCCTGCAGCATGTCAGCTGGGACGCCTCCCTCCTCATCCAACCCCGAGACCAAATACTCCGAAAGGAGTAGCAGGAACGAGGTGGAGCGCATACCGAAGCGGGAGGCGGTGTCAGATTTACGCAACGTCTCCTCAAACTTCTCTCGGACCTTGTCTGAGAAGATGCGTTTCCCTGTTGCAGCACCCGCATCAGCGGCGAGCTTGTCCTTCGCCGCATCGGGGACAGTAGGCACGGCGAAAAAGTTTTCATAATCCGCCGGCGGGAACTGGTAGTAGTCCTTGGTCCGGCGGGTGACGGCGGACCACTTGTCTGCTTTCATGATCTTTCCCATATGTTCAACGCACACCTGGTCCAGCGGGAGGACGGGAAAAATTTTCTCCGAGCTCACCGCCGGCCCAGTGCGCCGCTTGAACGACCTATGGTCGGGCTTCGGTGCTGGCTCCACAAGGGGCAGTTGAAGCACGCGACACATGTCACGCTGGACCAGACGCAGCTCCGTTTCCGCGATGGAAAGGCGCTGCATATGGACGACCTCATCATCTGAGGCCGAGCCCCCCGAAGGCATGGGCCGAGTTGACCCCTGAGACGGTGAGCTGGCCGGCCCCTGTGGCGGGGCAGGCAGCGCCATGTCACGGTCCGGTGGCTGGGCCGTATCCTCAGGCACAAGGGACATCGATGGATGCAGGCTGAGGGCCGGTGGGGACGGCGGCGCACGGCTGACTGTGTGCGGTGCGTCCCTTTGTACTTGAGCCACCCAACCGTGACCGATAACAGACGGCTGGGCAGCGTATCCCAACGGTGCCACTGGGCCGTCCACCGCGGCCCTCTGCCGGGGGGCAGAGAGGGCCGCCAGTGAGGCCGAGATGGTTTGGAACGCCGTAAGGAACTCGGTTCGGGAGACGTTGTCGCCATGGCGACGCTTTCCCCGGCGGCCCGAAGAGCTGCTCGAGCTGGACGAGGAAGGTGAGCGGCGAGAACGCCGGCCAGACTTCCCTTTCTTATGTTTCGAGCGGACCCGCCGGGAGGATTCCGAAAAATCGGATGACTCCTGGGGGACCACGACCCCCGAACACCGGGTAAAACCCGATGCGGTGGTCGGCCCTTCAGAGTGGGGGTCGGCCAGCAGTCCGGGGGCCCCCGGGAAAGACTGGTCCACACCCCCAAACCCCTGCCCGGGCGGCAGCGCCTCCAGCCCCACAGGGCGGGGGTCGGTTAGCAAGCCCGGGGGCCCGTAGGCCTGTCCACCCCGTGACTCTGTGGCGTACACTGCCAGTGAGCTGGGGGGGCGCGGGGGGTTATGGCCCACCGAGCTGCGTGGGCTCGTCACAACAGACGGCCCCGAGCTCGGAAACGAGGCGGGTAAAGCGTGCGGGACCGTGACAATGGACCCTGGCTTTTTATTCCCGCGCCCCTTCCCGTTTTTGGCTAGCAAGCCCGGGGGCCCGTAGGCCTGTCCACCCCGTGACTCTGTGGCGTACACTGCCAGTGAGCTGGGGGGACGCGGGGGGTTATGGCCCACCGAGCTGCGTGGGCTCGTCACAATAGACGGCCCCGAGCTCGGAGACGGGGCGGGTAAAGCGTGCGGGACCGTGACAATGGTCCCTGGCTTTTTATTCCCGCGCCCCTTCGCGGGCTTGGGTTTGGTTCCGACAGCGGAGTCCGCCTTGCGGCTCTTGCCGGAACTACCCTTACGTTTAGCCGTCCCACCGACGATGCCGGGGGGGGGGGGGGGGGGGGGGGAGACCGTAGCTGGTACTCCCCTGCCCGATCGGTGGGACCGGCAGCGCCCACAGCTGATTGTGGCTGTGAGTGCTGGCTGGGGGAAGAATTAGGGAACGGCGCAGCGTTTCCCGCATCAACCCCCGAGGCTCCCGGCTGTCCCGAGTGAGTACAAATTCCCTCGGTTATGACAGACGGAGCTCTCGCCAAACGTCTCATCATCAAAACAACACTCTACAAAACTCTACAATATCTTTTCTGTTGAACTCTCTTGCGAAAAACGCAGTAATTTAAGTGTAACTGGGAGACCCAGAAAAACACGTCTTACCGCGAGCACCGCTAAGAGAAAAGAGGACGTTCACGGGGCACGCATGTGCGGGCTCTATGGGCGGCCTCTGGAGGGCGCTGTTGGCAAACTCTTAGCGATTACACCTGCCGGTCTAGGGAATATGCAAATGTAGTAATTCGCTCTACAGGTAACGTATGAGCGCAGTAGACATTTTCATTTTCTTTGCCAAATTGGAAGAACTATTCAAATGACCTGTGAATACAAAGGTTCCAACTCTATTTAATTATCTAACAGTCAAATTGAACGACATTAAAGCTGCTACATGTACATACAAACTCTAGCAGCATTTTTTTATCACGTGAATCTCTCACACTGTTCACTTTGAAATTGCAAAAATAATGTAGTAAAATAGGAAAACTTGCAGGAGCGTCAAACTATCAACAGAGCTGTCTTGCTGCCCCCCCCCCCCCCCGAAAAACACTGACAATGTGTGACTGTCAGCATTGAGCAAGATAGTTTGGTTGGTGCTATCAATGGAATTATGTTTAGCTTTAAAATAAAGCTTTCGATTAAATGCCCTTAAACTAATTTTTGGGGTAAAATGCAAAAGAGATTAAATGCAACTTCAGTTATCAAGAGAATACTTTTTAGGTGATGTACAGCCAATTGCATGTGAAATACTTGCCAGAAAGAAAAAGTTAGAATAGACTCAACCTATAACATTTATTTATTGCAAAATGCTCTAAAAACTGCACATAAGAACAGCAAATTATTTAAAAAAGTAAAGCAAATATTGCATAATTCAGCCATTTAGTTCAACTAAAAATTTCAAACAAAAATGTTAACTGACTTTCTTGCAGATGGACGAGGGACGAGGGACGAGGGACGAGGGACGAGGGACGAGGGACGAGGGACGAGGGACGAGGGACGAGGGACGAGGGACGAGGGACGAGGGACGAGGGACGAGGGACGAGGGACGAGGGACGAGGGACGAGGGACGAGGGACGAGGGACGAGGGACGAGGGACGAGGGACGAGGGACGAGGGACGAGGGACGAGGGACGAGGGACGAGGGACGAGGGACGAAGGGACATGTACAATGTACATGTACAATGTACATGTACAATGTACATGTACAATGTACAATGTACAATGTACATGTACAATGTACATGTACAATGTACATGTACAATGTACATGTACAATGTACATGTACAATGTACATGTACAATGTACATGTACATGTACATGTACAATGTACATGTACAATGTACAATGTACATGTACAATGTACAATGTACATGTACAATGTTGTACATGTACAATGTACAATGTACATGTACATGTACGCCCAAGCCTGCTTGGAAAGAAAAAAAGATGCCTACACAAATGTGATGTACAACGTGCATCTAATGTCACAAAATGACATTAGACATTTAGTTGGGCTTAAGAAGAGTTAAACAAGAACAATATCTGTATTTTAGAAAAAACATTCTCATAATTAAAAACATCCTACAATAACTACTGCCCCGCTCAAAAAAAAAAGGTCTCCACTTCTTAACCCAAAAAAAAGTAAAAGTAAAAGGGCTTGTTTGGTGCCTCCTCCACCCTACTCGCCTTCGATACTTCACTTATTTAAGCACAATTCTTTTGCAGAACAAAAATATGCTCAAAATATAATTTAAAACATTAATAATATTCATGTATCCTCCTTGGATACTGACAAGCAATACAAATTGATAGAATACAAAAATACGGTGAAGATACTTGGACTAAAAGGAACGGGACAAATCTGGGGTCTAATGAGCATTATACACACAAAAAAGAGTCTGGACACCCTCGACTCTCCCTTCAATGGATTATTCTCTGCATATATATACCCCCCCACACACACAAAAAAATATATACCTTGCCAAAACAGAAAAGGGAGGACATTGTGGGCAGGCCCTTTCTCCTTGGACCCCGATAAAAAAAACAAATAATAATGAACTTTACCTTTAAGCCCTGAATGTTCCAATATGTAACAATTGGCATAACAATAGACTCACTGGAACATCTCCCAAATGTGAACTTGTGTTTCAAATTATACTCATGGTTTTTCTATACGACAGTGGACTTCGTATTAAGCATGTTGTGTTTGCGAAATCTACACCTAAAAAACTTTGACACAGGTATAAAGCGAGTCTTTTGCAAAATAAAATGAGTTTTTAAAAGCATCCGTCTGGTATAAAAAACAACCTACATTCATGTTAAGAATGAACACGGGCAATATGGGGTTTTAAGGGGTGACCAAATCCCTTCCATCCTTCATCTTCTGTGGATCACAATTAATTTAATTATTTTTGTCGCTGCAAATTTCTTAGTTACACAACAGAGAATTGGTTCCGGTATGTCTGATGGCACCTACTGTTTAATAATCTCTCAGTGTAGAAGATTTAGTTGTTAAGGAAGCCCATTGGATCTCTCTTGCGTATCTGATTCCTGACAAAATCTTTAACATTTTGCCAGGATCTGTTTGAAAAGGTGGTTGGCTCAGTCCTAAACAGTACCATGATGGCAGCCTTCCCAGGTAATGTTCTACTCTGAAGGTAGCCACGGAGGTGCTTAGCCACTGCCCCCTTTTCACAAGAACTCCAAGCTCTCCTCTTCAGGCGACCCTCAGATCCCTTTGTGTCAGATGCACCTATAGGAATGATAATGCATGTACATGTATTACCGAAATGCGGGAGCTGGGCATATTTTGGCACAAAACAAATATAAATAATCTTTGAAAGTCATTAGAACCCCCACCCTTTAATATATTTTAGAAAAACATTCAGGAGTATACCTGTAGGTATAGGGCGGTAGTGTGACTAGTTAATGTGTGCTTTTATACTGCGAGGAACTTTTGTTTGGTCCCAACATGGCTTCACAAATGCAACAATTAAAGTAAACACTGTGCAACTTCTTTTATACTCAAAGGCAGAAAAGTTGACAAGATAAACTGACTTAATACCCCACTTGATCAAACTGTATACCTTTCTTCTGTCTGTCCTTAGTATACATAGGTGGCTCCTTGTGCTGATCAGATTTTGCATCAGTGTCATACTCTAAAAACAAACAGTGTATAATTTTAAGATTATATTGTTTGCCCTTCACTTAAATTTCACACAATATTTATTTTTCTGCAGTCTTCAACGTAAAACTACATGTACATATTCATGCAGTCTCTAGCATTTAGGGCTGTTCATTTATTTTACAAGTTAGTATTATTTTTTGTTCTACAAAACTGGGTTGGCCAAATTGTTGAATATTCAATACTCGGCGAACAAGTTTGTCATGTGTCATCTGCAATTGCGTGCCACACTAGTAACAATAATACCGGGTTTATGGACGGCATCAATGTACCAAATATTTAAACCGGCAAAACCAAATTTAGTATATTTGTGACAGCCCTATTAACAAACAATACTCAGATTCCCCCCTCCCCCCCCCCAACGTTTGTTTTTTGTTTGTTTAGTGTGTTTTTTTTGGGGGGGAGGGGGGGTTGAAGAGAAAGGAGTTGGGACAGAACACAATGCCAAAGCTCATTTATGTAGTCCATAAGGAAAAATTAATCAAAATTATTTTACAGGCATTTTACCTTCGGAGGGATCGAGTTGGACATCTTTCAAGCTCTTTCCTGCAAGGCCCTGGATGTCGCCCCTTTCCATTTTTAGTAGGACTTTCGAGACTTTTGCCAACTGCAACGTTGATTCTGGAAGGCGATAGTATTGTCTGTGTGTCCGAACATCATGCCCCATAAAATTGGCAAGAAGGTTCAGTTCATTGTCCTGCAGGTTCATTACCTGCGAAACAGTTGCAATATGTTTTCGCAACCGTGTGGCTCTCAGATTAGCTGGTTGCTGTGCATTGCACAGGTTGGCATGTTCACGGACAGTGTCTGAACCTCTGAGATGGCTTACCCCATATCGAGCTGCAAACAAGTAGGTATTGTTCTCATCAATTCCTGCTTCAGTCCTCTTGGACGTCAACGTATCCAAGTTATGTTTCATGGCAGCAGTCAGGAGGACAGGCCCAGTTCTGGAACGTTTCCCAATTATTTCAACTCGCCACAGAACCCGGCAGAGAGCTTTCTCCCACTTTGTCAGTGCCCCATCTATTATGCCATCTTTGCCATTGGTGCACTTATGGTAGTCGCCAATGGTCATCTTGGATACTTCTCCTGGGCGCTTGCGGTTGAAAACAATGACCTGGGTGAGGAGCACTTCAGCAAGCCTTGGCCATGCTTTCTGGATTTCTTCTGATTCAGTCGCATTTCTCAGCACCTCTTCTCTTAATCTGGCCTCATCCTTGAGATAGACTGACAACTTGACCACATCCTCCGTCAACGGCAACAACTTTGGGTTGTTCCTCTTTGCCTCACACAAAGTGCGCAAGGCATGGTGACTAACTTTATCTTCCCACTGGGTGGAGTACAGGGACACGAATGCTTTACACCTCTTTTCAGTAGAGTCATCACCTGACATGAGCGATTCACCACGCAGAATTTCAGAGCATGTCTTCAGGCTGTGTCCGATCTTTAAGGCAAGACTGGGTGTGTTGTACAAGTTTGATCCTTTATCGAAGCCTGCGGCCATTCTTGTTGCACATACTACAGCTTCAAACTTCTTGGGACATATGAGTTCAGCTAATCTGGCATTTCTTTCACCTGTCAAAGTTCTGTATTCCAACACCATTCGTGAAACCTCCCTCACCCGTTGTCTTATATATCCTTCTTGTTCTTTGCAGTGCCCATGTTTCATTGTTAACTTCTCTGCAAACTTCTTTATCAAGCAGTCAGATTTGACCACGCGAGAAATATCATCAGTCTTCATCTTCGACAGTATTTCATGAGTCCTTTGACCAACCCCAGGTGTACTTGGAAGAAGCATCCTTCCTGGCTTACAGTGCAGAGTTCTTTTCAATTTTTTTGAACATGGCTCAATTGACTGCTCTTCTTCAGGTTTCTGGCTGCATTTGTGCTTCCACAAATCGGACTTGGCAAAATAGCCATAGCAGTGTTGGCAAGGAAGATAATCCCCAGGGCTAACATCATATGTAGGCCAATAAACTACAATGAGAGTGCCTGTTCCTGTTTGCATAACTGAGGAATTGTGTAAAAAATTCCCATAATTTCGCATCAGGGTAAGCTGCTTCTTCTGGTCTTGAATGTCTGTCGTAGCAAGCCAAGCCTTAATCTGAGGTTCATCCTTATGCATTGGAGTTAGCAAGTGGCGTGGAAGTTTCTTTTGCTTTGTAAGGCAGAATAGACAATACTGTGGCTTGTACCAATGACGCTTACCCTGTTCATTTGATGTTGTCAATACCTCAATGTCCTTTGAGCTGGAGACAACATTGCTGCTGTCTGGCTCATCAGTTGGCACAGACTTTGATACAACAGAATTTGTAGCTTCCGGAAGTCGCCAATTGGTTCCTGCTGGTATTTGTATGATGGGACTTGAGGGCCTTGGATTTGCATCACATTCATCAGAAGATTCTGGAACTATTTCGGATTCGTCTGACGAATATGGCATGAAGTCCGAGTCGTCGTCATCTGTAAGGTTTTCTTTTCATCTGTAGATTCATCGAAGACGTCAAGTTTACTTGAAGATGCTGGACAAAGATTCACTTGCAAATTTCCAGCTTTGACAGAAGATGCAGATGATTCAACTGCTGCTGACGGAAAACAGCTGGCTGATCGCACAAATGATGCAGGAATGAAGCCTTTGTCTGCAGATTTAACAAATGATGCAGCAACACGGCCTGCAGATTCAACAAATGATGCAGGAATATAGCTTGCCGACGGTGCTGCAGGAACACAGCTTGTCAACAGTGATGCAGGAACACAGCTTACTGACAGTACTGCAGTAACACAGCCTACTGATGGTACATGTACTGCAGAAACACAGCTTGTTGACGCTGATGCAGAAACACAGCTTGCCGACAGTACTGCAGGAACACAGCTTGCTGATGGCGATGGAGGAACACAGCTTGCTGATGGCAATGCAGAAATACAGCTTGCCGACGGTGCTACAGGAACACAGCTTACCGACGGTACTGCAGGAACACAGCTTGCTGATGGCGATGCAGGAACACAGCTTGCCGACGGTACTGCAGGAACACAGCTTGCTGATGGCGATGGAGGAACACAGCTTGCCGACGGTGCTACAGGAACACAGCTTGCTGATGGCGATGGAGGAACACAGCTTGCTGATGGCGATGGAGGAACACAGCTTGCTGATGGCGATGGAGGAACACAGCTTGATGATGGCGATGGAGGAACACAGCTTGCCGACGGTGCTACAGGAACACAGCTTGCCGACGGTGCTACGGGAACACAGCTTGCTGATGGCGATTGAGGAACACAGCTTGCTGACGGTACTGCAGGAACACAGCTTGCTGATGGCGATGGAGGAACACAGCTTGATGATGGCGATGGAGGAACAAAGCTTGCTGATGGCGATGGAGGAACACAGCTTGCTGACGGTACTGCAGGAACACAGCTTGATGATGGCGATGGATGAACACAGCTTGCCGACGGTGCTACAGGAACACAGCTTGCCGACGGTACTGCAGGAACACAGCTTGCCGACGGCGATGGAGGAACACAGCTTGATGATGGCGATGGAGGAACACAGCTTGCCAACGGTGCTACAGGAACACAGCTTGATGATGGCGATGGAGGAACACAGCTTGCTGATGGCGATGGAGGAACACAGCTTGCTGACGGTACTGCAGGAACACAGCTTGATGATGGCGATGGATGAACACAGCTTGCCGACGGTGCTACAGGAACACAGCTTGCCGACGGTGCTACAGGAACACAGCTTGCCGACGGTGCTGCAGGAACACAGCTTGCCGACGGTGCTGCAGGAACACAGCTTGCCGACGGTACTGCAGGAACACAGCTTGCCGACGGCGATGGAGGAACACAGCTTGATGATGGCGATGGAGGAACACAGCTTGCCGACGGTGCTACAGGAACACAGCTTGCTGATGGCGATGGAGGAACACAGCTTGCTGATGGCGATGGAGGAACACAGCTTGATGATGGCGATGGAGGAACACAGCTTGCTGATGGCGATGGAGGAACACAGCTTGCTGATGGCGATGGAGAAACACAGCTTGCTGATGGCGATGGAGGAACACAGCTTGCTGATGGCGATGGAGGAACACAGCTTGCTGATGGCGATGGAGGAACACAGCTTGCTGACGGTACTGCAGGAACACAGCTTGATGATGGCGATGGATGAACACAGCTTGCCGACGGTGCTACAGGAACACAGCTTGATGACGGCGATGGAAGAACACAGCTTGATGATGGTACTGGAGGAACACAACCGCAGTCTTGGTGTACATCCTTCCATTCTTTCTAAAATTCAAGAATAAATGTCAAATGTCAAGTTAAACCTACGAGAATGTCATTTCTGAACATGCTGTTCAGTGGCTGATGACAGGCACAACACATAGGTTATAATAAATAGCAGCAAACATTTGTAAGGGTCAGGTGAAACAATTGTGTTGAAATGACAAGGAATTACCCATTTGCTTTCATTTCAAATGACCTGAACTCTCCCTATTAATAGGTAATTAATAAAAAGCATGTTTGCATTATGGACAGTAACTAAAACCACCTGAATCCAGGACGCTACATATTTTGAATTGTAAGTTTAATGTACGCAATGTATGTACCAGTAAGTAATATTCCAACAATACCAATTGGTCCTTACCTGTCTCCAGGGCAAGTCATCTGTTCCATAGTCATGTCGAAGTTCTGTGTTTAACTGAATATCCTCTAGTGCAAACAAGCAAAGGTGGGGTCTTTGGGATGTTTGGAACACCATTTTTTTCACTTTGCAGTTTGGATGACTGCAGTCATCATTGATCCACCTTGCCAGACAGGAATCCTCACTTGATGCATCAATCCTACAAATGCATTTCAAACAAAAACATGCCTTTTTTATTTATTTTTTCTTTTTACGAATTTTGAACTGATAAATTTGCTGGTTTGCATTGGCAGGCCTTTCTACAGTTTTTAAAAGTAATTTGTTTTGGTCATTGCTCAAATTGTCATTGCTAAATATTTATATTATGACAAAACCAACCTATTTGTGCTAATTTATGTCATTGACAGGCATGCAGTACCGTTGCATTACAGCAGGGCCATCCTTTACCAGCAAGAATTATGTAAATGGATACATGTGACCTACAAGCTATATAATTTAGAAATACAATAGAAAAATAGGGTGCCAACTTTTAATAATTAAAAAAAACCAAGTGCAAGACTGTCCAAACGTCAGAACAGAGTGACCAAAACACACTGGGACATGCAAGCACAATTGCACTAGTCAACACAGAAAATATTACCCAGTCCCCCATGAAATGAACTAATCTGTGCAAATGATTACAGAACAAGGACCCATTTTTTCAGGTATTATAATTTCAGGCAAAATTTGATAATTTAATTTTTAATTATACTGACCTGTACGTACTCCACACCATTGTGGCAAAAATGATACATGTACGTCATGTTATCACCTCCATCTTCAGATTTGCTGAGATTTCCGGATCCTCTGTACTCCAGGAGAAAACTCTCTTCTTGAAGAACTTTGTTGTGAAAAGCCCATTGCCTAACACGACATATAAATACAATTACTGTTATGTACAAACACCAAGCAAATTGCCAAAAACAAATCTTCATATTTGTGCCTTTTAAGCTACCCGGTACACCATACATGTAAATGACTACATGTATTAAGAGTTTGTCTGCGTATCTT
Organism: Crossaster papposus; assembly: GCA_037893245.1. Classification (NCBI taxonomy): domain Eukaryota; kingdom Metazoa; phylum Echinodermata; class Asteroidea; order Velatida; family Solasteridae; genus Crossaster; species Crossaster papposus. The sequence continues at coordinate 336,190 of JBAIAA010001135.1, forward strand.
TCTGTTCTGTGTTTTTTTGCATTTAGGAAAGATTATGCTACATGTAGGATTGAGCCACCAGGCCCTTCTACCGTACACGTACATGTATATATTGTAACTTTCATCGATTAAAAAAAAAGTAACAAAAAGCACAAGGGTAACTGACTAAGTAAATTAATGTTGGTTTCTTACCAATGCAATTGTTAATTAATTGTATTTTGAAGCCTTCCTGGTCAAGACCAAGACCACACCACTTCTCAGACTCTTGGGATGGTGAAATTCGTCTCGTTCGGGTCTGCATCGTAGCCATTTTCTGTCAGTGCAACATAAACATAATAACCATTTATTAATGTTGTCACTTTAAAAGGTAGGGTACACCATTGGTAATTGCTTAAATTATCATGAATGAGTGGATTTGGGGGGTTGTATTTAATTTTATTCACCTGTTCAAAGTTTTACAATAATGACTGCCGAGCAAGAAAAACAGCAATTATTTTTAACCGGTGTCTTGGGCAGTTGTTCTTGTTGTTGTTTTTGCGGCGATCGTGAATGTTGGTTATACAATTAAATTGTTTGGAACACTTTACAGGATATCTATCGTAATCATTTTGCTGAATGCCTATTAAGATATTTTTTAATAATTCGGAAAAAGAGTATAGTCAGTATACCCAACAAAAAAGAAGCCTTTTGAAAATATAAGGACTGGCCGGTGCACATGTAAATGTTAGAATGTGTATTGTACATGAACTATGCAATAGAGGACATGTACAGTAAGCCCTATTTATTAACAATTTAAAGTATTTAAAATGTTAGAATGTGTATCGTACATAAACTATGCAATAGAGGACGTACAGTAAGCCATATTTATTACCAATTTGGAGTATTTGAAATGTTACAATGTGTATTGTACATGTACATGAACTATGCAATAGAGGACATGTACAGTAAGCCCTATTTATTAACAATTGAGTATTTAAAATGTTAGAATGTGTATTGTACATGAACTATGCAATAGAGGACATGTACAGTAAGCCCTATTTATTAACAATTTGGAGTATTTAAAATGTTAGAATGTGTATTGTACATGAACTATGCAAAAGAGGACATGTACAGTAAGCCCTATTTAATAACAATTTGGAGTATTTAAAATGTTAGAATGTGTATTGTACGTATTTAAAATGTTATAATGTGCATTGTACATGAACTATGCAATAGAGGACATGTACAGTACAAGCCCTATTTAATAACACATTGGAGTATTTAAAATGTTAGAATGTGTATTGTACGTATTTAAAAGGTTAGAATGTGTATTGTACACGAACTATACAATAGAGGACATGTACAGTAAGCCCTATTTATTAACAATTTGGAGTATTTAAAATGTTAGAATGTGTATTGTAAATGAACTATGCAAAAAAGGACATACACAGTAAGCCATATTTATTACCAATTTGGAGTATTTGAAATGTTACAATGTGTTTTGTACATGAACTATGCAATAGGACATGTCTCTTGTTTGGATCACGCCAACAATTAAAAAAGGTGTCTGTGCCATTTATTACAATCGGTGATGCACAGATAGCCCCATCATTGCAGGCCCGGAACTTGGGGGTTATATTTGATTCGGCAATGACATTTAAACCTCACGTCGCTAACACTGTCCGTTTGGCATCATTCCAAATTAGAAACATTGGTCGTATTCGCAAGTATTTGAATAGAAGTGTTACCGAGCACATTATCCATGCATTTGTGACTTCACGACTAGACAACGGCAATTCACTACTCTACGGACTCCCTCAGAATCAAATATACCGTCTTCAACGTCTTCAGAATACTGCTGCCCGCATCATCACCTTATCTAGGAGGAACTGTCACATAACCCCCATTTTGAAGGAACTACACTGGCTTCCTGTCTCCCAAAGGATTGTTTTCAAACTCATGCTTCTGGTCCACAAAGCTCTCAACAAGGCTCCCTACTACATTAAGGAACTACTACATGAATATTCTCCAGCAAGAACTCTTAGATCAAGTAACCAGCAACTTCTCAAGGAACCAATTGCTAAACGAACATGGGGCGCCATATCTTTTTCTGTTGCAGCTCCTCGACTTTGGAATTCATTGCCACTTGAACTCAGATCATGCCATTGTACAACTAGGTTCTAATCGCTTCTTAAGACTTACTTGATGTCGCAAATTTTCAAGGATTAATTTACTTGTTGTTGTCTACAGCGCCTTGAGCACCCTGCAGGGTGGATATGTGCGCTTTACAAATCTCATTATTATTATTATTATTATTGTACAGTAAGCCCTATTTATTAACAATTTGGAGTATTTAAAATGTTAGAATGTGTATTGTACATGAACTATGCAATAGAGGACATGTACAGTAAGCCCTATTTATTAACAATTTGGAGTATTTAAAATATTATAATGTGTATTGTACATGAACTATGCAATAGAGGACATGTACAGTAAGCCCTATTTATTAACAATTTAGAGTATTTAAAATGTTAGAATGTGTATTGTACATGAACTATGCAAAAGAGAACATGTACAGTAAGCCCTATTTAATAACAATTTGGAGTATTTAAAATGTTAGAATGTGTATTGTACGTATTTAAAATGTTAGAATGTGTATTGTACATGAACTATGCAATAGAGGACATGTACAGTACAAGCCCTATTTAAAGAGCACCTCTAACAATTTTGTAGTTTGGGTATTTGGTTCATTTTATGACAGAGTATATACCAATCTTACCGTTAGTATATAATTTTATTCCATGGGGTTTACTTTAGTGTATCAAAAACAAAGTTCAATTCGGTGTTCCCAACACGATTCTGCTCCATTTTTGCGAAAACGACAGCCATGTTTAATGTATGCAAATGAGATTAACATGACCCCGAAACGTCATCGTGTTATTCAGCTAGTATGTGATCGCAAGGCCATGCATGCCACCGCCACACCGTGCGTGTACCGCGTGCGATTGTGTTGCTTGCGGCCTCCTTTTCTCAATGTTTTTCTCGACATTAGTTCGTATTTTGTTAGATTTTTTCGAAATGCTGAAGTCCTGTGTGGTAGGTAAATGTTTGAGGAATTGTCTTAAAAACCCTGAAGAAAATTTTCTGAGGTTTCCAAAGGAGAATGTTCAGACACGAAAAGAGTGGGTCCGATTTGTAAACCATGCACGTACATGTACACAAGGTCGGATTTTTAGGTTGTCCAAGTGGTCGCTTCTCTGCAGTGGTTCATGTTTTTTCAACACTTTTGCAATGACTTGTATTCACTGAGATAACTATTAAAGTGGCATCATGATACAATGTATATTCATCTAAATTATGTATTACCAGTTTGTGTGTAAAAACCGATCCTGGTTGCCTTTCTGTTCAGCGAGATTTTCCCCACCACGCGCCCCGTCGTCAACGGGGGCCTCGGGTTCGAAGCGGTTGCGCACCGCGAACGATCGCGATCGGTGCCAGGCTCCTTTACTAGAATAGTGATACATCGTCGCGATCGGACTATGGACCTGGAGGGGAAAAAACCTCCAGTTCTCCTTGCCGAGTCCAGTGCATTGCCTTGGGAATCTTCGTCATTGAATTCTTCCGAATACTCGCTCAAATCTTCCCAGGAATTGTATGATTCTGCCATAAGTATATTCCGACGCTAACATCAATAATGTGTTGTAACCAGGCGGACGATCGTGCGTGGGGCCCGGCCCGGCCGGTAGCAGCAACACGCATGCGATTCGTTTTGTGGTTTGCACGTGGTGGGTACACGATGCGTTGGTGACATGGGCAAATACGCACGTTGTAGAGTATAACAAAGCTCGTGTTCGACTTTCATTCAAAGTGAAAGGAAGGCTTTTGTACCTACAAATCCTCGGTGAGAATTATAAATTCGTGAGTACCAAGACAAAGTTGTTTTCTTACTGTTCCCTGGCTTGTATTCTTGAGTGAATTGGCCTCCCCGTGCACGTCAAAGAATGGAAAGTTGTGTGCAGCTAGGGCCGGGCAACGTACAACATGCGTGTGTTGTGCGTGCATGTGCATTTGGGTTTCTCCTCAATTTCTTTGTTTTCCCCTCAATGACGCGGGTAAACAAAAGCGTGACCTTTACGTTTTTAAGAATTCGCGTCTTGGCATGAACCGAAAAAACGTTCTTTTAGACTATTTTTAGGCGGGCTATAAATCCCATTGATATTGCATTCGGTTGGGATACTTCCATATTTATTTCAAAATGTAAAATCATAGAAAACTTGTTTTACTTAGAGGTGCTCTTTAATAACACATTGGAGTATTTAAAATGTTAGAATGTGTATTGTACGTATTTAAAAGGTTAGAATGTGTATTGTACATGTATGAACTATACAATAGAGGACATGTACAGTAAGCCCTATTTATTAACAATTTGGAGTATTTAAAATGTTAGAATGTGTATTGTAAATGAACTATGCAATAAAGGACATACACAGTAAGCCATACTTATTACCAATTTGGAGTATTTGAAATGTTACAATGTGTATTGTACATGAACTATGCAATAGGACATGTACAGTAAGCCCTATTTATTAACAATTTGGAGTATTTAAAATGTTAGAATGCGTATTGTACATGAACTATGCAGAGGACATGTACAGTAAGTGTAATGGATGACACTTAAAAGCTCTTTATCTTTGAACTTTGACTTTAATCTTGAATCACGGTTTAATCTACATAAATAAAACAAACAATGACAAATTACATCAACACTTCAGAACAAGTGGTGTAGCAACTTGCATGTGTCAGTCACATAAAGCATAGTACATGTGGGTCATTCCATCTAATCAGGTTGGGACACAGAGTGTGACATTACTGACATATGAGTGAAAATTTCAAATTGCTTGCAAGATTACTATTTTATCATTATGGTATCATATACTTATGTACATTCAACATATACTATTTTTATTACCATATAATTAATCATTTTTTTCATAATGGCACCGTAAGGTAGTAATGTCAATAATTTTGTGCAGACGTAACATGAACACCAATTTGAGATTAGATGTTTAATAATCAGCTTGGATCACATTGTATATTGCCATATCTTAGTCAAAATGATAGAAACCATTAAGTTTTTTGCAAATAAGTAAACTTTCTTATATATGAATTCTACAAAGGGTTGAAAATCACAACAACAAAATCGTAGCAAATTACTTTTCTCATCGTGTAATTAAAACAAGAAAACTTATGTAAAACTTGAATTAACAAAAATACTGTGCTATAAGTAGCATTATATTAGTTTAGTTTATAGACTTGGATAGTATAAATTTAATTTTAGTAGCTATGTTGTACAATTTGTCTTAAATCTTGGGAATTGCATCTTAAAATGGTGTGTTGCAGACGTAACATGGACACCGTGCCCATGTTACATCATGTGTCAAATATTGAGAACAATCACCTATGTTATCACGAAAGCAATGAATTACATGGCTCTAAACTTAGGTGGTCAGTTGTTTGATATGATTATGCATAAAACAGGTAACTAAAACCTAATACAAGAAAATGCCAAACAAAAGTAGCATATTTTACAGTGCAGACGTAACATGGACACGGTGTATAATTATTAAATCACTCATAAATGTTATGCATATTGTTAAAACAAAAATCTTTTCATATTTAAATATCTGAGCATGTCACCATATTCTATTTTTATTGTTTATAAGTTGGTAAATGTTTCATATTGTGTTCAATTGCAACATTTGTTACCAAACCACAGTGCAGACGTAACATGGACACCACAAATCTAAAATGGAATAATTCACACATGAATGAAATGCAAGTCTAGTTTGTGTATTTTGTGTATCTGTTGTGTCCAGTTATTTGGTACAACGTTAGTTCCACACATCCTATTGAGCTTATTTACCAGTTATAGAAACAATTAGTTTTAAATTGTTCAGACGTAACATGGACACCGTACCCCAAAATGATCTGATTTCTCGTCATATTTGAAAAATTGAAACTATTTTCCAACTTTATGAATAATTTTCTCATAAATCAAGTCAGATGTGATGAATTTAAGTCATTTTAGACTTGCTTTGAAGCAAAGGGAAAATACTACACCCCCAAACAAAATGTTACAAAAGTGGACACCTTGTGTTACGTCTACACTACTCATTTTTGGTGAGCTCTAACAAAATAAATGACGTAAACAAGAAAGATATGACTTACAATTACTATTTCTCATGTTCTTTTATGCTACTTTATTAGCAAAGGGGTGTTAAATTATGTATTTATTAATGTGCAAGTTGCATACTTAAAACTACTCAATTTTTGTCACACATGTTACGTCCAAACTAGCCTTGCACGCCACCATGTTTTATGAAATATCTAAAAAATAAAATAACTAATGTCACCAAATTTGGTATCATTCAAAAGGTCTTTTTGTAACTCTCTAGTTTCAACCATCATTGACAAGAAAAATAGTTCATTCTTCACAAGAAAACTAAATCTTATAGGTGAAATGGCAAAATATGCACGTGTCCCAACCTGCTAGAATGACCCACGTACACATTGTGTATTCAATGTTTGAGTTTCATGTACCTACATAAACATGCACCAGCCTGTGTACATTATTTCTTGCCTGTTTTTACACAATATGTCCCACAAATTAACTAGATAAGAATGTCCACAAATGTCTTGCAATCATAAAGGATTTGAGTTTACAAACTTACGACTTTGGGCTGTCCTAAAGAAACCAAAATGTTCCCGACAAGCATGCGACGCTGACGTAAAAGAATTGATCTTAACATGTCCTTGTTTTCGTGACCAACGGTGATACACAACAGCGCCCTCTTTTGATACAAAAATACAAGTTAAGGAAAGTTGACCAAATTAGCATAATATTTAAAAACAAAGCATTTTGACCTTACATCCCGACCCCTTAAATGTCGTGTCCAATCTAAAAATGACATTTACCCATTCATTACAAATTTTCGGAAAAAAATGCAGGCGTACCTTTAAGTTTGTTACCACTGTTTTGGGGGGGTTCTCCATTATACACAATAAACACTATACACATACACCCAAAGTAATAACTTCTGAATGTAATCATATAAATCAATATACATGTAAATCAGATATGTACTTGAGGTTTGAAATTACTGATAAACAAGAACAAACAACTATCTAGCTATCAAGTAACTCGCGACTCGGCCCTTTCGACTGACTCTAGAAGACAGAGTTTCTGGACTGGCCTCGTCAGGATATAAGAACTTGTCTTCACCTTAGCCGATCTGACTAAGTTGTGCCCTCCTTGATGCGTTTCAACAACTCGTCCTAGGAGCCATTTACTCCTCGGCAAGTCCCTACTAACAACAAGTACCAAGTCTCCAACCTTGATATTTCTCTTTGGCTCAAACCATTTCTGTCGTTCTTGTAGCATAGGAAGATATTCCCAAATCCATCTTCTCCAGAATACATCAGCCATATACTGCACCTGTCTCCATCTTCTCTTTCCATACATATCTTTCTTGTCAAACACCCCAGATGGCAGGACATGCCCCTCACAAAGTAGAAGTAAGTGATTGGGTGTTAGCGGCTCTAGATCATTCACATCATCTGACACTGTAGTTATCGGCCTTCCATTGATGATGGACTCAACCAGACACATCAATGTGGATAAACTCTCATCGTGCATAGTTTGCTCTTTCATGAGTGAACTCATCAGTTTCCGTGTAGTCCTTATTTGCCTTTCCCAGGCTCCGCCCATGTGTGACGCGGTAGGAGGGTTAAATTTCCACTTAACACCTTTCTGAAGGAGAAACTCACTGGTCTTCTGCTGATTCAAGGACCGAATAGCTTCTCTAAGCTCTCTCTCGGCTCCTACAAAGTTGGACCCATTATCAGACCTAATCTCTTCTGGCTCCCCGCGTCGACACATAAACCGCTGTAACCCATTAATGAAAGAATCTGCTTCCATGGTATAAAGGACCTCGATATGAATGGCTCGCACCACCATACAGGTAAATTTACACCCATAGCGCTTAACCAAACTTCGGCCTTGTTTAACCATGAACGGACCAAAGCAGTCCACACCAACAAAACTAAACGGAGGCTTGTCTAGAGTGACCCTGCTAGATGGAAGATCCCCCATCTTTTGCTCGACTGGCGATGCCGATGTGCGTCTGCACTTAAAACAATCCTGCACGATTTTGCGAACTGTAGACCTGGCCTTAATTAACCAATATCTCTGACGCAATAGGGAAAGTACATGCTCTCTTCCAGAGTGTCCGGATTCTTGATGTAAGTGTCTCACGATCAGAGTGACTACATGGTGGGTTTTGGGCAGGACGGCTGGACATTTCACTTGCTCATCTACCGGAGCATTCTTCAGACGACCACCAATCCTTATGATGCTATCAGCTGACAACACTGGATCAAGCTTGTAGAGCGGACTAGTCTTCTTGATGTAGTCATTTGGCCTTCTGGGAGCCACCCTGTCCTTGTCGAGAAACTTCAACTCTTCACTAAAAGACTGTTTCTGGATATACCTTATGATAGCATTTTCTGCCTTTGTCATCTCATCTACGGTAAGTAGCATCTTCATGTCAATTGTCGGTTGTTTGTTTGCCTTGGCTCGCAAGTAGCTCTTCATCCTCAGCAACCATGCCACGTTCTTCTTCAGTCTATGCCATGATGAGTGTCTTTCCAGCAGCCTGTCCACCACATTGACCTGCTTCATCTCATTCACAGCATATATAGTGACCGCTGTCTTGTCTGGTTTTACCTCTGGATCCTCATTTGCAAGATCTCTCAGGCTCGGCAATTTTGGCCACTCACTCTCTTCCAGGCAAATGAAGTAGGACCCCTTTAACCAACGCTTGTTAGTAAGCAGCTCTTCAGCTGTCTGTCCTCTTGATATATCATCGGCGGGATTAAGCCTGGATGCAACGTGATGCCATTGATTTGGTGATGACCCGCTGTGGATAATTGCCACTCTGTTTGCCACAAACGTGTGAAACCGACGTTCTTCATTCTTAACATACTGAAGTACTATGGTACTATCCGTCCAAAATTGCGAATCTTCTAATGGCACATCTAACTCTCGACGAACCATGGCATCGAGTTTGACGGAGAGTGTCGCACCCATCAATTCCAGCCTGGGTATAGTCATCTTCTTTATTGGAGCTAGGTGTGACTTTGCCAAAAGAAGACAAGACTGTGTGTCACCTTCCGAGTTTGTCATGCGCAAGTAGGTTGTTGCTCCATAGGCCACTTCCGACGCATCAGAGAAATGATGCAGTTGATATTTGACCACCTCACCAAAACCATAAGGCTTGATGCTCCTGTTGACCTTAAACTGTTCTATCCTAGGCAGTTCGTGTTTCCATTGTTGCCAACTGTCGAGATGCTCCGATGGAAGTGGTTCATCCCAGCCTAGCTTTCTGCGGCACAGATCCTGTATGATCACCTTTGCTCTCAAAGTGAATGGACTCACAAACCCATGCGGATCGTAAATCGAACTGACCATACTGAGTATTCCTCTTCTTGTCAAGGGCTTGTCGCTGGGACTTATTTTATAGCCAAAACAGTCCAGTTCAACGTCCCACTGCATCCCAAGAGCTCTTTCTGTCGGCAATGCTTCATAGTTGAGATCCAGCTCCTTGACATCATTCGCTCTCTCTTCAATTGGGATGGATGCAAGAACTTGTGGGCTGCTGCTTATCCACTTTGTCAACCTAAATCCGCCTCTTGCCAGAAGACTACAGAGTTCATTTGCCAGTTGAATTCCCTTCTCTTCACTGGAGACTGATTTCAAACAGTCATCTACGTAAAAGTTACGCATCACTGTGTCGACTGTGTCAGGTTGGAAGTCTGATCGGTTATCCTCAGCAGTACGCTGCAAGGCGAAGTTACAACAACTAGGACTCCACGTACCACCAAAGAGGTGCACGGTCATCCTATACACATTCGGCTGTCCAGAGTGGTCACCATCAGACCACTACAGATATCTCAATACATCTCGCTCTTCACGAAGTACCTTAACCTGATGGAACTTGGCTTGGACATCAGCCATAAGAGCCACTGTTTCCTGCCGGAACCTCAACAGTACTCCTAACAGCTTGTTTGTCAAATCTGGCCCACTTAGCACCTGTTCATTCAAGGATGTTCCACAATGCTTTGACGCACAGTCAAACACTATGCGCACCTTGTTAGGCTTCTTCGGATGGTACACCGGATGATGCTTGAGATACCACACAACCCTGTCGGTTAGATGAACTTCCTCATCTGGCACCTTTTCAGCGAAGCCCTTGTCGATGAGGTCTTGCATGCCCTCTGTATACCGAGTGCGCAGTATTGTGTCTCTCTGTAGCCGCTTGTCTAACGAAAAAAGGCGACGTTCTGCAACAGTGCGATTATCGACCAAGTGTGGAGGGTGATTATCGAATGGAATAGGCAACTCATAATGTCCATCGATGAGACGAACACCTTCCTCCAATACCGCAATAGCTCGCTTGTCTTTCACCGACATTCCCTTGGTGTCATCATGAATCGACTCAGCCGTATCCAACTTCCAGAACATCTTTAGTTGTCTTTCTAAGGTGTCGTCAGATGCAATAAAGTTGGATGTAGCTGTGTTCCTGTTCGCAATTCCTAGTGGTCCATTCAGAGACCACCCGAGCTGCGTTCTGGTAGCATAAGGGCTATTTTTCTCACCCTTCTTGACTTCTAGCGGCAAAAGTGCTTCAGGCACATCTTGCCCAATCAACAGCTGTACTCGCCCCCTGTCGACCTGTGGCAGCTTGATATCTTGCAGGTGAGGCCATTTTTCAACATCCTCTTGCTTGGCCAAGTTGGTGTCATGAATAGGGAGCTCACGTCTTGTATACACCATGGGAAGATGAACTGCCTGTTCACAGTCCATACCGTTAACAACCAAACTAATCACAGTTGTTGCTGTCTGTACGTTTGCCCCTGCCAAGGTTGTAAGAGACAACGTCTGCCGTTCACCGTCGAGTCTCAGCTGCCTCGCCAACTCTTCAGTACAAAAGGTGCTCGTTGACCCATTGTCCAGGAGTGCACAAGTGTCAATACAAACACCACCACCTTTAGCCCTGACCTTCACTGGAACTATAGGTAATGCAACTCTCATTGCGCCGACCCCTGTGACATTACAACTTTTGTCTACCTCTGTGTCTGTAAAACCACTTTGCACTGCTGCAGCTGGTTCCACTGGTGCCGATGTGAACTCGGTTCTCGGGGTTGGCTGACCTGCAGGGATGGGTTTTATTTGATGCAAGAACTTAGTATGCTTTTTTCCACATCCTGCAACTGAGCAAACTCGATTTAAAGTACATGAAAATGTCATATGCCCAGGTTTCAAACAATTATAGCACAGTTTTGCTGCCCTAGCAAACTCAAGCCTATCATCTGGTCTCTTGGCCTTAAATTCTGAACACCCAAACAAAGTGTGACTACCGTTACACAGTACACAGTACATCATATTGCCAGTAGGTTTAGCATTTGCCATCATGGTGTAACTGCTTCTACTAAATGTAGACCTATTTGCAGGTATTTTTGCAACATTCTTGTTTGTTACATGTTTCTCCCTTGGATTACTCAGGGCACCATACACGGGATCATTAGCTTCTTCTGCTGCATCTTCAACAAAATCAACCAAATCTTCTATTTTGGGTGACCTATCCATTTTCTTTCCGATTACCCTAACCACCCTGACCCAACGGTTACGGACGTAACTTGGCAATTTCTCAACCATTGTAACAAACACTTTCTGAGTGTTAATTTCCTGAACATATCCCATTGCATTAAGGGTCTCCTTACAGGTTCTCAAATCATCGGCATACTCTCTTAGTGCTTTCTTGTCATAGGGCCCAATACTACTACCCTCTGTAACCTTGCTTACCCAAGCTTCAGCGATTGTGTGATTGTTACCAAACCTTTGTTTAAGCAAGACCTTAGCCTTCTCATAACCCTCATCTGGCTGCATTACAGAACAACATTGTATCACTTTCTTTGCCTTACCAGTACAGTACTGTAACAAACGGATCAACTTGGCACTATCATCTAAGTTTGATTTGTCAACAGTGTTCTCAAAGGATCGCATGAATGCCCAATACTGCAAAGGATCCCCATCATAAGTCACTAGTTCTGCCTTTGGTAGCTGTACCGCTTCAAGCAGACATTGTTGGTGCCGTTGTCCTTGTTGCACCAACTCCAGAACTGTTGTCTCACTGCTCTTGTGGGCACTGACAGCTTCCGTTTCCTTGACTGATGAATCCGCTGTCTGGTCCGGTCTTGATGTCTTGATCGGATACGCCGTCTCCCCGGTCTCTGGCTTCATAACTTGTTCCTTAATCCTGTCCAGCTCCGTGGGTTGGTGTACCGGAAACGTATCCACCACTTTAGGTGAACTCTGTGGGGGTGTCGCAATCCGAACTTCACCCGATGCCTGACCTGACTTACGACTTTGGGCTGTCCTAAAGAAACCAAAATGTTCCTGACAAGCATGTGACGCTGACGTAAAAGAATTGATCTTAACATGTCCTTGTTTTCGTGACCAACGGTGATACACAACAGCGCCCTCTTTTGATACAAAAATACAAGTTAAGGAAAGTTGACCAAATTAGCATAATATTTAAAAACAAAGCATTTTGACCTTACAGTAAGCCCTATTTATTAACAATTTGGAGTATTTAAAATGTTAGAATGTGTATTGTACATGAACTATGCAATAGAGGACATGTATAGTAAGCCCTATTAATTAACAATTTAAAGTTTTTAAAATGTTTAAATGTGTTGTACATGAACTACATGTATGCAATAGAGGACATGTACAGTAAGCACTATTTATTAACAATTTGGAGTATTTAAAATGTTAGAATGTGTATTGTACATGAACTATGCAATATAGGACATGTACAGTAAGCACTATTTATTAACAATTTAAAGTGTATTTAAAATGTTAGAATGTGTATTGTAAATGAACTATGCAATAGAGGACATGTACAGTAAGCCCTATTTATTAACAATTTAGAGTATTTAAAATGTTAGAATGTGTATTGTACGTATTTAAAATGTTAGAATGTGTATTGTACATGTATGAACTATACAATAGAGGACATGTACAGTAAGCCCTATTTAAAGTATTTAAAATGTTAGTATGTGTATTGTACATGAACTATGCAATAGAGGACATGTACAGTAAGCCCTATTTATTAACAATTTGGAGTATTTAAAATGTTAGAATGTGTATTGTACATGAACTATGCAATAGAGGACATGTACAGTAAGCCCTATTTATTAACAATTTAAAGTATTTAAAATGTTTAAATGTGTATTGTACATGACTATGCAATAGAGGACATGTACAGTAAGCCCTATTTATTAACAATTTGGAGTATTTAAAATGTTAGAATGTGTATTGTACATGAACTACCGTATGCAATAGAGGACATGTACATACAGCCGTATTTATTAACAATTTGGAGTATTTAAAATACAATAAACAATAATACTGTACATGAACTATGCAATAGAGGACATGTACAGTAAGCCCTATTTATTAACAATTTGGAGTATTTAAAATGTTAGAATGTGTATTGTACATGAACTATGCAATAGAGGACATGTACAGTAAGCCCTATTTATTAACAATTTAGAGTATTTAAAATATTATAATGTGTATTGTACGGTACATGAACTATGCAATAGAGGACATGTACAGGAAGCCCTATTTATTAACAATTTGGAGTATTTAAACTATTAGAATGTGTATTGTACAACTATGCAATAGAGGACATGTAAAGTAAGCCATATTTATTAACAATTTGGAGTATTTAAAATATTAGAATGTGTATTGTACATGAACTATGCAATAGAGGACATGTACAGTAAGCCCTATTTACAATTTAGAGTACCGGTATTTAAAATGTTATAATGCGTATTGCATGTATGAACTATGCAATATAGGACATGTACAGTAAGCCCTATTTATTAACAAATTTGGAGTATTTAAAATGTTAGAATGTGTATTTGTACATGAACTACCGTATGCAATAAAGGACATGTACATGTATACAGTATAAGCCCTATTTATTAACAATTTGGAGTATTTAAAATATTAGAATTTGTATTGTACATGAACTATGCAATATAGGACATAAACAGTAAGCCCTATTTAATAAAAATTTGGAGTTTTTAAAATGTTAGAATGTATATTTTACATGAACTATGCAATTGAGGACATTTACAGTAAGCCCTATTTATTAACAATTTGGAGTACAAAAGTACAGTATCTATTAGCCTAGGTTGGACGATGATCTTCATTGCATTATGACTGACGTCCAGGGTATCAATGTATCCTGCCATACCGGTAGCAAAAAATTGTATGACACATTTTTTTCATATTTTTACCTAATGAAGAAAACTGAAATTTTGTTTATCTTTCTTGTGTCTGGAATTACAGATCGTCATGGGTTACAAAAAGCGAAAGTGTCTTTGGGCTAGATATTTACAGAAAATAAATTGCAAATTCACACTTTTCGACATGAACATCATACGAACTTCCTACGTGCTTGCGCGTGCACGCGCGAGGCCGGCTCATTAGTCTAGTCCTAGGCCGACTGTAACCCAAACTTAAACTTGTTTTTGTCTTCTTTTTTTTTTTTGGGGGGGAGGGGGGGGGGGGAAGGAGAGTTTTTGTCTTTCTTCGAGTCGGCAAATTTTTGAAGTGACTGACATTCTATACAAAATTGATTAAGTTAGGCCCTACATACATTACATGTATGGCTATTTTCACAATCAGTGGTGTAACTTTGTTTCCAAGTGTCCAAAATTTCAAACCTATTATATTTAATTGTTTCCATTAAAAAAATCTTAGTTAAGACATATATTTTAGGAAATCAATGATTTGGGAGCTTGATTTATTCATTATTGTCACCAAAATTGATGGTAAACATGATTTGAGGCCTGAAATTTGACAAAAACAGCATTCATTTGGTGCAGATTTATTATTACCCCAAATATCTGCATACTTAGTTAAGGCATGTTTTATTGTAAAGTATTAGTAAAAGCTCCAAACTAAAAACCAGAAATCCCCAAACTGAAGTTCATTTTTTTCGAGAAATAATATTTAATCACATTTTAGTGTTAAAAATCACTATTTGTCAGACAATTTTTAAATTTAAAACACTTTCCTAGGACAGTGGCCAAGTCTTGTGCCCTGTACAAACAGTGTTCACTTGGGCCAACATACCTGTGAAGGTAACAGGAAAATCCCATGATCTGTCCAAGAGTTGGAATTTTTCTAATTCAGTGTTTCGGAGGTTACTGTTAACAACTGCTATATGTTTCGGAGGTTACATAAGTGTTAACATACCTTCTGACAAGAGTTAAGGAATCACTACACAGAACAAAGTATTTTCATGAGCTAAACAAGTTATTAATCCATCAAAGGGGCAAGAAAAGATTTGTATTGTTTTAACTCTGGTGTTCTTGAATCATACTTTAGCATCGAACAAATGTTGGCAATATTAATAAACCACTTTATTTGAGTTAACAAATTAAGTGGACTGTTTACATGTAGTTTTATTCAGTTCTGAAGAAGCCTTGTAATTGAGACACTCAGTATATTTGAAAAAAAATCGTTTCAAATATATATTTCTGGTTTCTAAAGCAGTGTTTCAGAGGTTACTGTTAACAACTGCTATATGTGTCGGAGGTTACATTTAGTGTTAACATACCTCTGACAAGAGTTGAGGAATCACTACACAGCACAAAGTATGTTCATGAAGTTAACATGTTATTAATCCATCAAAGAGGCAAGAAAACATTTGTATTGTCAGCTTTGGTGTTCTTGCATCAGACTTCATCATCAAACAAATGTTTGCAATATTAATAAACCACTTGCATGTATTTATAGAGTTAACAAATGAAGTGGACTGTTTACATGTAGTTTTATTCAGTTCTGAATAAGCCTCGTAATAGAGACACTTGGTATATTTGAAGATAATCGTCTTAAATTTATATTTCTCCCTCTGCTTGAGTAATTGCTGATAAATGTGTACTTAAAAACCCTAACTCCCTATATGGTGTGTGCAAACTCATATTAAAATTTAATTGGAGGATTCAGCTAGAACTGTGAGGGTAACCCTCATACTGTACAACATACATTTTAGCTAGTTTTTGTAATCATAATCTTATTTGACTATCCTGTTTCATACGTACCTGTACACATTTTGTTTCAGAGATAAGTTTTTACAATGTATTCAGTTATTTCTTATTTTTTATTTTGTTTGGAAGGTTCCAACACCTACAATATGTACATGTAGGATGTACATGTACAACAATGTGCAGTGTTTTGTTCATCAAAAAGTTAGCAGAGTACATGCATTTTATTGTAACTTCATGGGCTCAATAATAATAATAACAATAATGATATCAATAATAATATCAAACATCAAATTACGGGAAATGGTATACCTTTTGGAGACACACCCTTACACTTGTGCACAACAACTTTCAAACTTTCCTAACCCCTAAACCCAATTTTCTCTTATCCTACCCCCATGAATTTGTGTATGTATTTACTTATTGGACCATGAGCGATTGATCTACATGTTGCAATGGTAACATTTTGCCTCTTGTAAATAGGGACTAGACTGTGACATTAGGGAAACATTGAAATGTCCCAAATTACAGAGGCATGTATAAAAAATTATAATCCAAACAGTCATATTTGCTGAACATGTGCGTGCCAAATGTGTAATGCATGATAACACAAAATGTTACGTTAGTTGGTAATAATATCCCTGGTATTGAACAATAACAATAAAGTTTTAATTAACAATAACAAGTTGATATTTTGTTGCAAACAATCTCAGAACAGTGCCCTATACATGTACCTCGCTAGCTTAAGTACATGTAATATACCGGTACATCCTATCCCTAGCATCGTTCTTCCGAAGAACTATTTTCATCAAATTATTAACCCTCTGAAATTAAACTGCAAAAGTGGAAACAGGGAGCTGTTCATTAAGCTCTGATCAAATATCCAACTTTGTACCCCGCTTGCTCACACGTCCTAGAACTGTTTTCATCGTAACTTAAAGAGTTCCCATTTCAAGTTCAACCAGGTTACATGTATGTCCGTGGCTCATGAAGCTTCAACAAAATAATCATAGAAGTCTCGGATTGTGCCTTTGAGATTTCCACATGTTGAGCAGCTGCCTTGGATGCATTTGGCTTCTTGAAATCTGTTAGCATGGGATTTTTCACACATCAGCATGTCCATGTAGTCCGTCTCATCATTGAACCTTCTCCCATTCAACAGAGCTTTTCCTTTATGTTAACACAGTAAACACACAGACATGCTATGTGTCTTGAATGTGACAGCGACTTGACGTTCTTAGGTTTCAGTTCATAGAACTTAGTAGTAAACCCAAGCTTGCTTTGATGTTGGATTTTCTGATTTCCAGGTTGAGTGAGCTCTCATGAAGCTCCTCTGCATGATAAAAGTATGTGTACCGTCTGGTCCTTTTTCACTCGGTAGTATTGCGTCTTGACCCTTATTCTATCTTTCTATTTCAGATCTTCTCTGTGGATTTGTGTTCTTAATTTTATTTTGCCAAATGGTAGATCTTGAAGGCTGTGATACATCAACATCAGCAGAGATGTTTGACTCAAACTAATCAATTAGTTACTGCTACATTGTATATACTGCAATGAGTAGTGTATAATTTGTTCACTCTGCATTAAAAATGCAGGTTGAGTGAGTTGTAAACAGCTAATGTAACCTCCGAAACAACATTGTAATCCACAACATGACTTCTTTATGTTGTGTGCAAACTAAGCTATGGAAGAATTTGAACAACAAATGCAGTGTTAAGTAGTTAACATTAAAAGCAGGAATGGTTTGACCAACTGCAGTTACAAAAAAAGTGAATTTTTTGAAAATGTTGTCGTCAAAAACCTTTACAATCTGTGTTTTGTTTTGGAAATGTTACACAAATTACTAAAGATCGCAGCCTAAGAACAAAATCAAAGGTAAACTAGACTTTTTTTTGTCATTTTGCAAATAGTTCTCAGTGGGTAGGAAAGCAACAAAACTAAAATATTGAAAGAAAAGAGTGCACTGTTCCTACAAATTACATTATGTGTTGTAAACGTTAACATGTAACCTCCGAAACAGTTTTTTTCAGAATCATGTGTTCAAACAGCACACTTTCTTGATTTTTTTGTTACAAACCTAACTATTTTAATCCTTATGACTGCAGTGTTATTAGAATGTGTATTGTACATGAACTATGCAATAGAGGACATGTACAGTAAGCCCTATTTACAATTTAGAGTACCGGTATTTAAAATGTTATAATGCGTATTGCATGTATGAACTATGCAATATAGGACATGTACAGTAAGCCCTATTTATTAACAAATTTGGAGTATTTAAAATGTTAGAATGTGTATTTGTACATGAACTACCGTATGCAATAAAGGACATGTACATGTATACAGTATAAGCCCTATTTATTAACAATTTGGAGTATTTAAAATATTAGAATTTGTATTGTACATGAACTATGCAATATAGGACATAAACAGTAAGCCCTATTTAATAAAAATTTGGAGTTTTTAAAATGTTAGAATGTATATTTTACATGAACTATGAGGACATTTACAGTAAGCCCTATTTATTAACAATTTGGAGTACAAAAGTACAGTATCTATTAGCCTAGGTTGGACGATGATCTTCATTGCATTATGACTGACGTCCAGGGTATCAATGTATCCTGCCATACCGGTAGCAAAAAATTGTATGACACATTTTTTTCATATTTTTACCTAATGAAGAAAACTGAAATTTTGTTTATCTTTCTTGTGTCTGGAATTACAGATCGTCATGGGTTACAAAAAGCGAAAGTGTCTTTGGGCTAGATATTTACAGAAAATAAATTGCAAATTCACACTTTTCGACATGAACATCATACGAACTTCCTACGTGCTTGCGCGTGCACGCGCGAGGCCGGCTCATTAGTCTAGTCCTAGGCCGACTGTAACCCAAACTTAAACTTGTTTTTGTCTTCTTTTTTTTGGGGGGGGAGGGGGGGGGGGGGGGAAGGAGAGTTTTTGTCTTTCTTCGAGTCGGCAAATTTTTGAAGTGACTGACATTCTATACAAAATTGATTAAGTTAGGCCCTACATACATTACATGTATGGCTATTTTCACAATCAGTGGTGTAACTTTGTTTCCAAGTGTCCAAAATTTCAAACCTATTATATTTAATTGTTTCCATTAAAAAAATCTTAGTTAAGACATATATTTTAGGAAATCAATGATTTTGGAGCTTGATTTATTCATTATTGTCACCAAAATTGATGGTAAACATGATTTGAGGCCTGAAATTTGACAAAAACAGCATTCATTTGGTGCAGATTTATTATTACCCCAAATATCTGCATACTTAGTTAAGGCATGTTTTATTGTAAAGTATTAGTAAAAGCTCCAAACTAAAAACCAGAAATCCCCAAACTGAAGTTCATTTTTTTCGAGAAATAATATTTAATCACATTTTAGTGTTAAAAATCACTATTTGTCAGACAATTTTTAAATTTAAAACACTTT
This sequence comes from Crossaster papposus, assembly GCA_037893245.1. Lineage (NCBI taxonomy): Eukaryota > Metazoa > Echinodermata > Asteroidea > Velatida > Solasteridae > Crossaster > Crossaster papposus. Next base: position 355,790 of record JBAIAA010001135.1, read on the forward strand.
CCTAGGACAGTGGCCAAGTCTTGTGCCCTGTACAAACAGTGTTCACTTGGGCCAACATACCTGTGAAGGTAACAGGAAAATCCCATGATCTGTCCAAGAGTTGGAATTTTTCTAATTCAGTGTTTCGGAGGTTACTGTTAACAACTGCTATATGTTTCGGAGGTTACATAAGTGTTAACATACCTTCTGACAAGAGTTAAGGAATCACTACACAGAACAAAGTATTTTCATGAGCTAAACAAGTTATTAATCCATCAAAGGGGCAAGAAAAGATTTGTATTGTTTTAACTCTGGTGTTCTTGAATCATACTTTAGCATCGAACAAATGTTGGCAATATTAATAAACCACTTTATTTGAGTTAACAAATTAAGTGGACTGTTTACATGTAGTTTTATTCAGTTCTGAAGAAGCCTTGTAATTGAGACACTCAGTATATTTGAAAAAAAATCGTTTCAAATATATATTTCTGGTTTCTAAAGCAGTGTTTCAGAGGTTACTGTTAACAACTGCTATATGTGTCGGAGGTTACATTTAGTGTTAACATACCTCTGACAAGAGTTGAGGAATCACTACACAGCACAAAGTATGTTCATGAAGTTAACATGTTATTAATCCATCAAAGAGGCAAGAAAACATTTGTATTGTCAGCTTTGGTGTTCTTGCATCAGACTTCATCATCAAACAAATGTTTGCAATATTAATAAACCACTTGCATGTATTTATAGAGTTAACAAATGAAGTGGACTGTTTACATGTAGTTTTATTCAGTTCTGAATAAGCCTCGTAATAGAGACACTTGGTATATTTGAAGATAATCGTCTTAAATTTATATTTCTCCCTCTGCTTGAGTAATTGCTGATAAATGTGTACTTAAAAACCCTAACTCCCTATATGGTGTGTGCAAACTCATATTAAAATTTAATTGGAGGATTCAGCTAGAACTGTGAGGGTAACCCTCATACTGTACAACATACATTTTAGCTAGTTTTTGTAATCATAATCTTATTTGACTATCCTGTTTCATACGTACCTGTACACATTTTGTTTCAGAGATAAGTTTTTACAATGTATTCAGTTATTTCTTATTTTTTATTTTGTTTGGAAGGTTCCAACACCTACAATATGTACATGTAGGATGTACATGTACAACAATGTGTAGTGTTTTGTTCATCAAAAAGTTAGCAGAGTACATGCATTTTATTGTAACTTCATGGGCTCAATAATAATAATAACAATAATGATATCAATAATAATATCAAACATCAAATTACGGGAAATGGTATACCTTTTGGAGACACACCCTTACACTTGTGCACAACAACTTTCAAACTTTCCTAACCCCTAAACCCAATTTTCTCTTATCCTACCCCCATGAATTTGTGTATGTATTTACTTATTGGACCATGAGCGATTGATCTACATGTTGCAATGGTAACATTTTGCCTCTTGTAAATAGGGACTAGACTGTGACATTAGGGAAACATTGAAATGTCCCAAATTACAGAGGCATGTATAAAAAATTATAATCCAAACAGTCATATTTGCTGAACATGTGCGTGCCAAATGTGTAATGCATGATAACACAAAATGTTACGTTAGTTGGTAATAATATCCCTGGTATTGAACAATAACAATAAAGTTTTAATTAACAATAACAAGTTGATATTTTGTTGCAAACAATCTCAGAACAGTGCCCTATACATGTACCTCGCTAGCTTAAGTACATGTAATATACCGGTACATCCTATTCCTAGCATCGTTCTTCCGAAGAACTATTTTCATCAAATTATTAACCCTCTGAAATTAAACTGCAAAAGTGGAAACAGGGAGCTGTTCATTAAGCTCTGATCAAATATCCAACTTTGTACCCCGCTTGCTCACACGTCCTAGAACTGTTTTCATCGTAACTTAAAGAGTTCCCATTTCAAGTTCAACCAGGTTACATGTATGTCCGTGGCTCATGAAGCTTCAACAAAATAATCATAGAAGTCTCGGATTGTGCCTTTGAGATTTCCACATGTTGAGCAGCTGCCTTGGATGCATTTGGCTTCTTGAAATCTGTTAGCATGGGATTTTTCACACATCAGCATGTCCATGTAGTCCGTCTCATCATTGAACCTTCTCCCATTCAACAGAGCTTTTCCTTTATGTTAACACAGTAAACACACAGACATGCTATGTGTCTTGAATGTGACAGCGACTTGACGTTCTTAGGTTTCAGTTCATAGAACTTAGTAGTAAACCCAAGCTTGCTTTGATGTTGGATTTTCTGATTTCCAGGTTGAGTGAGCTCTCATGAAGCTCCTCTGCATGATAAAAGTATGTGTACCGTCTGGTCCTTTTTCACTCGGTAGTATTGCGTCTTGACCCTTATTCTATCTTTCTATTTCAGATCTTCTCTGTGGATTTGTGTTCTTAATTTTATTTTGCCAAATGGTAGATCTTGAAGGCTGTGATACATCAACATCAGCAGAGATGTTTGACTCAAACTAATCAATTAGTTACTGCTACATTGTATATACTGCAATGAGTAGTGTATAATTTGTTCACTCTGCATTAAAAATGCAGGTTGAGTGAGTTGTAAACAGCTAATGTAACCTCCGAAACAACATTGTAATCCACAACATGACTTCTTTATGTTGTGTGCAAACTAAGCTATGGAAGAATTTGAACAACAAATGCAGTGTTAAGTAGTTAACATTAAAAGCAGGAATGGTTTGACCAACTGCAGTTACAAAAAAAGTGAATTTTTTGAAAATGTTGTCGTCAAAAACCTTTACAATCTGTGTTTTGTTTTGGAAATGTTACACAAATTACTAAAGATCGCAGCCTAAGAACAAAATCAAAGGTAAACTAGACTTTTTTTTGTCATTTTGCAAATAGTTCTCAGTGGGTAGGAAAGCAACAAAACTAAAATATTGAAAGAAAAGAGTGCACTGTTCCTACAAATTACATTATGTGTTGTAAACGTTAACATGTAACCTCCGAAACAGTTTTTTTCAGAATCATGTGTTCAAACAGCACACTTTCTTGATTTTTTTGTTACAAACCTAACTATTTTAATCCTTATGACTGCAGTGTTATTAGAATGTGTATTGTACATGAACTATGCAATAGAGGACATGTACAGTAAGCCCTATTTACAATTTAGAGTACCGGTATTTAAAATGTTATAATGCGTATTGCATGTATGAACTATGCAATATAGGACATGTACAGTAAGCCCTATTTATTAACAAATTTGGAGTATTTAAAATGTTAGAATGTGTATTTGTACATGAACTACCGTATGCAATAAAGGACATGTACATGTATACAGTATAAGCCCTATTTATTAACAATTTGGAGTATTTAAAATATTAGAATTTGTATTGTACATGAACTATGCAATATAGGACATAAACAGTAAGCCCTATTTAATAAAAATTTGGAGTTTTTAAAATGTTAGAATGTATATTTTACATGAACTATGCAATTGAGGACATTTACAGTAAGCCCTATTTATTAACAATTTGGAGTACAAAAGTACAGTATCTATTAGCCTAGGTTGGACGATGATCTTCATTGCATTATGACTGACGTCCAGGGTATCAATGTATCCTGCCATACCGGTAGCAAAAAATTGTATGACACATTTTTTTCATATTTTTACCCAATGAAGAAAACTGAAATTTTGTTTATCTTTCTTGTGTCTGGAATTACAGATCGTCATGGGTTACAAAAAGCGAAAGTGTCTTTGGGCTAGATATTTACAGAAAATAAATTGCAAAATCACACTTTTCGACATGAACATCATACGAACTTCCTACGTGCTTGCGCGTGCACGCGCGAGGCCGGCTCATTAGTCTAGTCCTAGGCCGACTGTAACCCAAACTTAAACTTGTTTTTGTCTTCTTTTTTTGGGGGGGGGGGGGAGGGGGGGGGGGGGGGGGGGGGAAGGAGAGTTTTTGTCTTTCTTCGAGTCGGCAAATTTTTGAAGTGACTGACATTCTATACAAAATTGATTTAAGTTAGGCCCTACATACATTACATGTATGGCTAATTTCACAATCAGTGGTGTAACTTTGTTTCCAAGTGTCCAAAATTTCAAACCTATTATATTTAATTGTTTCCATTAAAAAAATCTTAGTTAAGACATATATTTTAGGAAATCAATGATTTTGGAGCTTGATTTATTCATTATTGTCACCAAAATTGATGGTAAACATGATTTGAGGCCTGAAATTTGACAAAAACAGCATTCATTTGGTGCAGATTTATTATTACCCCAAATATCTGCATACTTAGTTAAGGCATGTTTTATTGTAAAGTATTAGTAAAAGCTCCAAACTAAAAACCAGAAATCCCCAAACTGAAGTTCATTTTTTTCGAGAAATAATATTTAATCACATTTTAGTGTTAAAAATCACTATTTGTCAGACAATTTTTAAATTTAAAACACTTTCCTAGGACAGTGGCCAAGTCTTGTGCCCTGTACAAACAGTGTTCACTTGGGCCAACATACCTGTGAAGGTAACAGGAAAATCCCATGATCTGTCCAAGAGTTGGAATTTTTCTAATTCAGTGTTTCGGAGGTTACTGTTAACAACTGCTATATGTTTCGGAGGTTACATAAGTGTTAACATACCTTCTGACAAGAGTTAAGGAATCACTACACAGAACAAAGTATTTTCATGAGCTAAACAAGTTATTAATCCATCAAAGGGGCAAGAAAAGATTTGTATTGTTTTAACTCTGGTGTTTTTGAATCATACTTTAGCATCGAACAAATGTTGGCAATATTAATAAACCACTTTATTTGAGTTAACAAATTAAGTGGACTGTTTACATGTAGTTTTATTCAGTTCTGAAGAAGCCTTGTAATTGAGACACTCAGTATATTTGAAAAAAAATCGTTTCAAATATATATTTCTGGTTTCTAAAGCAATGTTTCAGAGGTTACTGTTAACAACTGCTATATGTGTCGGAGGTTACATTTAGTGTTAACATACCTCTGACAAGAGTTGAGGAATCACTACACAGCACAAAGTATGTTCATGAAGTTAACATGTTATTAATCCATCAAAGAGGCAAGAAAACATTTGTATTGTCAGCTTTGGTGTTCTTGCATCAGACTTCATCATCAAACAAATGTTTGCAATATTAATAAACCACTTGCATGTATTTATAGAGTTAACAAATGAAGTGGACTGTTTACATGTAGTTTTATTCAGTTCTGAATAAGCCTCGTAATAGAGACACTTGGTATATTTGAAGATAATCGTCTTAAATTTATATTTCTCCCTCTGCTTGAGTAATTGCTGATAAATGTGTACTTAAAAACCCTAACTCCCTATATGGTGTGTGCAAACTCATATTAAAATTTAATTGGAGGATTCAGCTAGAACTGTGAGGGTAACCCTCATACTGTACAACATACATTTTAGCTAGTTTTTGTAATCATAATCTTATTTGACTATCCTGTTTCATACGTACCTGTACACATTTTGTTTCAGAGATAAGTTTTTACAATGTATTCAGTTATTTCTTATTTTTTATTTTGTTTGGAAGGTTCCAACACCTACAATATGTACATGTAGGATGTACATGTACAACAATGTGCAGTGTTTTGTTCATCAAAAAGTTAGCAGAGTACATGCATTTTATTGTAACTTCATGGGCTCAATAATAATAATAACAATAATGATATCAATAATAATATCAAACATCAAATTACGGGAAATGGTATACCTTTTGGAGACACACCCTTACACTTGTGCACAACAACTTTCAAACTTTCCTAACCCCTAAACCCAATTTTCTCTTATCCTACCCCCATGAATTTGTGTATGTATTTACTTATTGGACCATGAGCGATTGATCTACATGTTGCAATGGTAACATTTTGCCTCTTGTAAATAGGGACTAGACTGTGACATTAGGGAAACATTGAAATGTCCCAAATTACAGAGGCATGTATAAAAAATTATAATCCAAACAGTCATATTTGCTGAACATGTGCGTGCCAAATGTGTAATGCATGATAACACAAAATGTTACGTTAGTTGGTAATAATATCCCTGGTATTGAACAATAACAATAAAGTTTTAATTAACAATAACAAGTTGATATTTTGTTGCAAACAATCTCAGAACAGTGCCCTATACATGTACCTCGCTAGCTTAAGTACATGTAATATACCGGTACATCCTATTCCTAGCATCGTTCTTCCGAAGAACTATTTTCATCAAATTATTAACCCTCTGAAATTAAACTGCAAAAGTGGAAACAGGGAGCTGTTCATTAAGCTCTGATCAAATATCCAACTTTGTACCCCGCTTGCTCACACGTCCTAGAACTGTTTTCATCGTAACTTAAAGAGTTCCCATTTCAAGTTCAACCAGGTTACATGTATGTCCGTGGCTCATGAAGCTTCAACAAAATAATCATAGAAGTCTCGGATTGTGCCTTTGAGATTTCCACATGTTGAGCAGCTGCCTTGGATGCATTTGGCTTCTTGAAATCTGTTAGCATGGGATTTTTCACACATCAGCATGTCCATGTAGTCCGTCTCATCATTGAACCTTCTCCCATTCAACAGAGCTTTTCCTTTATGTTAACACAGTAAACACACAGACATGCTATGTGTCTTGAATGTGACAGCGACTTGACGTTCTTAGGTTTCAGTTCATAGAACTTAGTAGTAAACCCAAGCTTGCTTTGATGTTGGATTTTCTGATTTCCAGGTTGAGTGAGCTCTCATGAAGCTCCTCTGCATGATAAAAGTATGTGTACCGTCTGGTCCTTTTTCACTCGGTAGTATTGCGTCTTGACCCTTATTCTATCTTTCTATTTCAGATCTTCTCTGTGGATTTGTGTTCTTAATTTTATTTTGCCAAATGGTAGATCTTGAAGGCTGTGATACATCAACATCAGCAGAGATGTTTGACTCAAACTAATCAATTAGTTACTGCTACATTGTATATACTGCAATGAGTAGTGTATAATTTGTTCACTCTGCATTAAAAATGCAGGTTGAGTGAGTTGTAAACAGCTAATGTAACCTCCGAAACAACATTGTAATCCACAACATGACTTCTTTATGTTGTGTGCAAACTAAGCTATGGAAGAATTTGAACAACAAATGCAGTGTTAAGTAGTTAACATTAAAAGCAGGAATGGTTTGAACAACTGCAGTTACAAAAAAAGTGAATTTTTTGAAAATGTTGTCGTCAAAAACCTTTACAATCTGTGTTTTGTTTTGGAAATGTTACACAAATTACTAAAGATCGCAGCCTAAGAACAAAATCAAAGGTAAACTAGACTTTTTTTTGTCATTTTGCAAATAGTTCTCAGTGGGTAGGAAAGCAACAAAACTAAAATATTGAAAGAAAAGAGTGCACTGTTCCTACAAATTACATTATGTGTTGTAAACGTTAACATGTAACCTCCGAAACAGTTTTTTTCAGAATCATGTGTTCAAACAGCACACTTTCTTGATTTTTTTGTTACAAACCTAACTATTTTAATCCTTATGACTGCAGTGTTAATACATACATGTATTATGTTAAGGTCCGAGAGTTTTTTCTTGGAGAAGTAAACTGAATGAAACCAAACTGAAATGTTTCGGAGGTTACATTGTGTTTCGGAGGTTACCCGTGTTAACGGAAATGTAACATTACACATTAAACCAAAAAGTCAACATTCCTTTCCAAAGATATTTTCTATGGATGATGGGTTGTCTTATCAGTACTTTTTAGTTTATTCAATTTATGACCACCTTTTTTCATTTCAGAGGTAGACCACATATTAAAATCCAATGTTTCAGAGGTTACGAAACTGTTAACGGAAAAGTTAACAAATATATTTGAAAGCATGTAATCTCTCGAAGCTGCCACTAAGCAAAAAAACCAAACATATCAAACAAAAGTAGATGTAATCAGCAGCAACAAGCTTGAAAATCATGTGGGATATTTGTCATTTCCAAATATCAGAAGTGATGCATAATATATTGACAGTAAAAGTGAACGGAAAATGTAACCTCCGAAACACAACAACCCTTAGTGACCTAGTGACAGAACGGAAACAGAATCAGAGGTCAAAATTATATGGCAGAAAGATCCATCCCTTGTGCTTAATCATAACCCAAAAGCAACCTGAAATTGCATGCATAACAAAAAAAAATAGGTTGAATAACAAAAGGTACAACAAAACGGACCACTCAATGTGGTAGGATTTACCCCCTTCTGGGGTCTGGGATATCCATATAAAGAAACACAGGAACTTTGTTAAGCTACCCGAGGTAGCCCCTACCCAGGATAGTTGCATGACCAAAAATTTAAGAATTCTATCCACTGGTTAAAAAAATACAGACCCAAACCTCAAAATTTCAAAGTTACACCACTGATTGTGAAAATAGCCGTATATGTACCGGTACATCTCTCAGTCTCAGGCCAACAAAAGAAATACCCTAATTTATTTAAAATTCATACAATAAACGAACAGTTAGGCCTAGGCCTATTTTATTTGGCCTCATCAGACAGACCATATTTTTTTCTCATGAAAATATTATGGAATGGATTATTCGTGGATATGGATATGGATGGATAGCTTAAAAAAATACCAACTTGTGCAACTGCAACTGAAAGATAAGAAATCACAAAAACGACTGTCACTGTCACTGTCAGCACAACAATACACAGAACAAGGATACAGACAGCAATAATTAATCTTCTTAAGTAATTCTGAATTACGACAATTTTTTAGCCGTTTTCCGAGAATGCAGGACCTGCCATATTAAACCATGAAACAGTGAACGACAACGACGAGGACTACACGACGAGTACGACCCCATACCGCCGGTACGCGATACGACGGTAACGTTAGTAAGTTATCAAAGTTCTGCAAAACCTCTCGGGAGTTATAGTAATTAACGTTAGGCCTTCTTAAAATTGTTTAGAAAGCGATTAACAAAAAAAAGAAACTTTTCTTACCATTTTAGAGCGGTGTTGACACGTTGAGCAGAACCGAATCACCGTGGACGAAAATGGCACCCATGATGCATGTGATTGATCCCGCGCTCCAGCCGGCCTGTGTAGTCTTGATTCACGACGTTCATTGGTTTTGATAACAAACCGTTATATCGTACATGTGTGTGTGAGCCAATGACCGCGCATTACAAATATAAATAACGGCTTGAATGAAGGTTGTCTAACAACGTTGCCATGGAGGACCACCACATGAGGGCGTACTTTTACTCGGCTACACGACGATAAACGTAAAATGTCACACGATACGATGACGAGGTGTATAATTTCACACAAAATCTTGACGGTTACTATACACAAACGTGGACAATCGTCGGATTTTCTGGAAATCGAAACTGCGTCCACATTTGATCGTATAACTACAGGAAATTTGATTATTGTAACCGTGGACGTCCGCGATCGCAGTGCGTCCACTATTGAAAGGTGTGTGTAGTGTAAAGGTCCACGATTGCAGGTATTTACAAACGCATTATTTCTCCCCTTCCAGGAGTAAATGGGTACCTGTGAGGGCAGATATAGTGATTGCTGCTTTGGGCCAAAATGGCAGCATGGAGCTTTATACTCACCTGGGAGCTGTCCCTATATTCAAGAAGGGTAGCAGGTCGGATGCAGCTAACTATCGGCCCATCTCTCTCACCTCAATCCTATGCAAGCTCTGCGAGCACATCATTTACTGTGCGATAATCCGCCATCTCGATGACAATAACATCTATCAGATTCACAGCACGGGTTTCGCCAGCGTAGGTCATGTGACTCCCAGCTCATCCTCACGGTACAAGATCTAGCAAGAGGATTGGATGACAAATCACAAATCGATATGATCCTTCTTGACTTTGAGAAAGCCTTCGACAAAGTCTCACACCGTCACCTTCTAATAAAGGCTGAACACTATGGCATACGCAACAGCACCCTGGACTGGATCCATGATTTCCTCCATAAACGGTCCCAGGTTGTTGTAGTTGATGGTCAGAAGAGCACCGAATCCCATGTAACATCAGGAGTACCACAGGGTAGCGTCTTAGGTCCATTGTTGTTCCTTATTTTCATCAACGACCTTCCCGATTGCGTCCATCACTCAACAACTAGGCTGTTTGCTGATGACAGTGTAGTATACAAGCACATCTCATCCCTCAATGACACGACCAGCCTCCAAAAAGATCTTGATGCCCTCCAAGACTGGGAGTCAAAGTGGCTGATGAAGTTCAATGCTAAGAAATGCAATGTGCTCCAAATCACCAACAAGCGCAGGCCCATCCTAGCATCCTACACGGTTCATGGTCACACATTAGAAGTTCTACATTCAGCAAAGTACCTTGGAGTCCACATCGACTCTCATCTTAGCTTCAATGCCCATGTCGACACAATCACTAACAAGGCTAATTCCACCCGAGCTTTCTTGTCCCGTAATCTCAGACACTGCAGTCACAAGATCAAGGAATCTGCATACAACACATTCGTAAGACCAATAGTCGAGTACGCTAGTGTTGTATGGGACACCCACACACAGCGCAACTCCAAGAAAGTGGAACAAGTTCAACGTAATGCAGCCCGCTTTGTCACAAGGATATACGATAGGACAAGAAGTGTCTCTGCAATCCTAGAGGAACTAAACTGGCAATCCCTAGAGGACCGACGCACTGGCAGTCGCCTGGCTATGATGTACAAAATCCGTTATGGTCTCGTTGACATTAAGTGGAACCAATACCTCGTCCATCAATCCACATCAACCAGAGGTCATAAATCCCGCTTTGTCATCCCTCACACCAAATCAACTGTGTTTACTAACTCATTCTTCCCACGTACCATCCGGGACTGGAATAGCCTAGCAGTAGACCCAGCGGAGTACAAATCGCTCGACGCCTTTAAGCTCGCACTTAAGGCTAATCCATTGAAGTAGCTCCAAATCCAACAGTTTTACTCGCACTATCTGTACATAAATTATTTTCGCACTCGACAGCATGTCCAACTTATTTTTCTTGGACGCATTCGCAAACACGCAGTGCATTTATCCTCGCATATGTGAGGCTGCATTTCACAGGAAGGAAGGAAGGGAGCTGAGATGGTATTTGGAATGTTTCATGGGCCCAATTAGCCCAGGTTGGACGACGTTCTTCATTGCATTACGACTGACGTCCAGGGTATCAATGTCTCCTGCCATATCGAAAAATTGCCTTGGTATAATTTAATTGATTGCCCAGAACTGTTCGCTGTCTCATGATTGAAATATTTTACTCAATTAAAAAATACACATATAGTTTCTACACATTAATTTGTTTTTCCTATGATACTCTCAGCAACTCATACAAAGTGGATGGACTGAGGTGGAACATAAAACTCTAGTGTCTTTCGTGGCCTTGCATCACACAGCAGAGGGAAAGGAAGGATGGCCAACCCATCATCAAGATGATTTTTGGCTACTCTGCTCCAAGTTTGTTGGTTCTAGATCAGGTTTGTACACCTGTGTACCTGTGTACCTATGTACCTGTGTACCTGTGTACTAGGTTCTTATCGTAACTAGTATAAAGCTGTTGTACAATTTTATTACACATGCATTACAATCGGTCCCCCCAAGTTGCCCAAGTTTTCCTGGACAAGTTCATTCCCATTTGCAAGTCCATGCTAACAGCAATTGCATATACATAAAAAGGTTCCAAAATATGAGGTGATTCATTAGTTGCTGTTTATTTCAATGTTTATAAATGAACATGATTTGATTTGTTTATAAATACACCATTTGTTGACATTCTTCTCTCCCCCCCCCCCCCCCCCCCCCCATTTAAAATTTTCTTTGAATAGTTGGGCATAACCATTTTGCAGTTTGTAAATATCGATGTATGAATCCTCCCTGGTCTCATGTCAGAGGAAGTTAAGCCATTTATAAGATGTACATTGTATGGGTTACTTTTGATTCTATAACAGGTAATGCATGTCGCTGCGAGGTCTTAAATTTAAGGTCCCGTTTTGAAACGGTGACATTAGCGGAAGACCACTATGACATTGCCTATGATGAGGATGATGACGCTGGTGCAACACATGAAGATCTCCAAAGAACCATTGAAAATATGCACCAGAGGGACAGATTGAAGATGATGGAAGGCTTATTTTCTGCATGCCTCAGGACGTATCACCCAGATTACAGTGTACCCGGTGACTGTGTTAAACATTTGCTAGAAGGTATGGCCGTCCTAATGAAAACAGGTAGGCCCAATACAATATATCAGCTTGCAGAGGTGCTAGCAACACATAAGATGAACATGGATGCTATGCCATACCCACTTCTGGAAACTAACATTCAGTTCTTCCATAAGAAGTACATGGACCAGGTCCTTGTTCACCCTTCTTATGCCACCTTTTTGGAGACGTATGCTCAGTGTGGAGAGAGGTTTTTGTCTTTGTTTTCGGGGCCTGTGTTTAAATACACAGAACCTGTTAACATTTTGGCAGAGGCAATGTTGTCATTGGCCGGACCATCAACTCCATCGGTAACACCACCAATGACATTCATGTTAATTACACATGCTTTTACTTTTCCTTTCTTTTTATATTAATCAGCTTTTGTTATTTTTCATTAGGTGGATATGCTCAAACAGGCACACAAAACTAATTCATGTGGCAGGTGGTGGATTAAAGCAGATGCTTGTGACATCAACAAGGGAGTGCGGGAGAGTACAAGAGGTATTTTCTTTTCCATTTACATTAATTACACTGCATGTTAAGTGTTATTTAGATTATGTTAATTAGATATGAAAAAGAAGTATACCTACATGTACATGAGGGACAACCCAGCACGGATCCTTTGCTTGTTGTTTTCCCAAAGAACAAAAGTTTAGGCCTTTGGTGACTATTTTGACAGTGATGTACAGTCATTCTCCCCAGATGCCTCAATTCAGGTTTGTGTATAAAAACCCTTGATCTACACAACAGTTGTTAAACTGGAGGGCTACAAATGAGTACTCTCAACTCAAGTCATTGGAATGTGTATATTTTCAGCCATATTTGACAGCATCTTAGTAAATAAATTTGCCTGATAATACCACTTCCAATAGTCAAACCACACATTTAAAGGTCACAGTATTATGGATTCATCTTTTCCATTTAAAATGACCAGTGGAAGGATTGAGGGTTACGTGGCAATTGCATCCACATTCATGTTAATTACACATGCTTTTACTTTTCTTTTCTTTTTATATTAATCAGCTTTTGTTATTTTTCATTAGGTGGATATGCTCAAACAGGCACACAAAACTAATTCATGTGGCAGGTGGTGGATTAAAGCAGATGCTTGTGACATCAACAAGGGAGTGCGGGAGAGTACAAGAGGTATTTTCTTTTCCATTTTCTTTCACTTACATTAATTACACTGCATGTTAAGTGTTATTTAGATTATGTTAATTAGATATGAAAAAGAAGTATACCTACATGTACATGAGGGACAACCCAGCAAGGATCCTTTACTTGTTGTTTTCCCAAAGAACAAAAGTTTAGGCCTTTGGTGACTATTTTGACAGTGATGTACAGTCATTCTCCCCAGATGCCTCAATTCAGGTTTGTGTATAAAAACCCTTGATCTACACAACAGTTGTTAAACTGGAGGGCTACAAATGAGTACTCTCAACTCAAGTCATTGGAATGTGTATATTTTCAGCCATATTTGACAGCATCTTAGTAAATAAATTTGCCTGATAATACCACTTCCAATAGTCAAACCACACATTTAAAGGTCACAGTATTATGGATTCATCTTTTCCATTTAAAATGACCAGTGGAAGGATTGAGGGTTACGTGGCAATTGCATCCACATTCATGTTAATTACACATGCTTTTACTTTTCTTTTCTTTTTATATTAATCAGCTTTTGTTATTTTTCATTAGGTGGATATGCTCAAACAGGCACACAAAACTAATTCATGTGGCAGGTGGTGGATTAAAGCAGATGCTTGTGACATCAACAAGGGAGTGCGGGAGAGTACAAGAGGTATTTTCTTTTCCATTTTCTTTCACTTACATTAATTACACTGCATGTTAAGTGTTATTTAGATTATGTTAATTAGATATGAAAAAGAAGTATACCTACATGTACATGAGGGACAACCCAGCAAGGATCCTTTACTTGTTGTTTTCCCAAAGAACAAAAGTTTAGGCCTTTGGTGACTATTTTGACAGTGATGTACAGTCATTCTCCCCAGATGCCTCAATTCAGGTTTGTGTATAAAAACCCTTGATCTACACAACAGTTGTTAAACTGGAGGGCTACAAATGAGTACTCTCAACTCAAGTCATTGGAATGTGTATATTTTCAGCCATATTTGACAGCATCTTAGTAAATAAATTTGCCTGATAATACCACTTCCAATAGTCAAACCACACATTTAAAGGTCACAGTATTATGGATTCATCTTTTCCATTTAAAATGACCAGTGGAAGGATTGAGGGTTACGTGGCAATTGCATCCACATTCATGTTAATTACACATGCTTTTACTTTTCTTTTCTTTTTATATTAATCAGCTTTTGTTATTTTTCATTAGGTGGATATGCTCAAACAGGCACACAAAACTAATTCATGTGGCAGGTGGTGGATTAAAGCAGATGCTTGTGACATCAACAAGGGAGTGCGAGAGAGTACAAGAGGTATTTTCTTTCCCATTTTCTTTCACTTACATTAATTACACTGCATGTTAAGTGTTATTTAGATTATGTTAATTAGATATGAAAAAGAAGTATACCTACATGTACATGAGGGACAACCCAGCACGGATCCTTTGCTTGTTGTTTTCCCAAAGAACAAAAGTTTAGGCCTTTGGTGACTATTTTGACAGTGATGTACAGTACTAACATTTGTTTCAAAAACAAATTTACCTTTTTATGTATATTAAATGTATATTCCATGTAAACAAAATGTTAAAGTCCAAGAAAAAACATCTTATAATTACTGTGAAGTTTACGCGGGTTTACACTTAAATCAGTATACGCGGGTTTACACTTAAAAACCTGTGTTTACCGAGTAAACAGGCATACTTTTTTTGCTAACATTTAACATGTTTAGCAGCTAAACACCCGTGTCCAATTTCTAAACATCGATGTTTTTAGTTTAATGACTAAACACTATCCTTCTTTCATGCTAAACATGTTTAGCATGTAAACATTTTATTGCACCGTATAGCAATAAAGTGTTTAGAAAAGTGTTTACAGGCTAAACACAGTTTTTGCAGTGTATGTTTATCACTCTTGGGCATGGAAGACCTTTCTTTTAAAATTCTATATAGCACATTATCACACAGAAAGATAAATCACGGTGAAGCATGTTGTGCCCCACATTGTGGGGCATAAATAAACACCAAAAACTTAACAAGATCATGCAAGATGAATTATAAGACACGGTGATTTCTCAAACATGTATACAAAATCTTTAAAATGTATTCTTTGACAGACATTTTTCTACTGCAGTTTTTACTCTTTCAAAAATGTCTGTGTTGTAAGGATTGTGCAATAAATGCATAATGGTCATTTGTTTTGACATCATGACTCCTACAGTTCCACTCCGCATCGCATCTACATGCACCAACAATTATTTGGTGGTCGTTGAGGTTGGCGCATCCCGTGTGAAGGTGTTCAACAGCGACAACACACTGGCCTTTGAGTTCCCAACAGTGATACCGAGTGAGGTTGGTAAGACCGCAGTTAACCTCTATGGTGTAGCTGTCAAGAATGATGGTACCTTTGTAGTAGGTGATGTCGAGAGGCTGGTGTTGACTGAACACAGCCCCACTGATGGTGAGCTCCTATGTACCATACCAGTCGATGTTGCACCTCACTTTCTGGCTGTAGACAGCAATGATAGATTTGTCATCAGTTCATCGTCACAGACAGTAAATGTTGCTGATGGCAATGGTACTACACGGTGCATCATCAAACCCACCATCAATGGTCAACCAGTACAGTACTGCAGCGGTGTGTACACTGATAGCTCAGGTATTTATGTTGCAATGCGAAATGGTGACAACACCGGTCATATCCACCACTATGACCCTCAAGGTCGCTTTTTCAAGTGCATTGCACAGGGTCTGTACTGTCCCTGCGGAATCACATTCACATCAGATGGTCAGTTGGCAGTGGCTGACTTCTACTCAGTCAAGATGTATCACCAGGTGTGACGTGACATTGTAATCAGTCATGTCATCAGTTTCTAATCACCAATGACATGCAAATAGTTCAGTTTACTGTTGTATATCGTTCTACATTTATACATTCTTTAGTCATTGTTAACTGAAAACAGGAAACTTTAAGGGAATCTCTTATTACCAATGCGCGTGCAGTGTGATGTCACATACATGTATTTATAAAACAATGTCACACACAATATATAAAGCCCAATAATTGATATTTATCGCATCGTAATTATTCAATTCGAACAAAATAGTGTTTTCTGTAACTCTTAACTAATGTTTAAAAGCCACACATTAGTGGGGGGTTTTTTTCGATTTTTTTTCTCTCACTATTTTGCTTTAAAACGCTGTACTTAACAATTTTGACATGCTTCTGTAAGCAAAACATTATTAATTATATAAATTACAATGGTGCAAGGGGAAGCCATCTTGACAATGCATTTTCACGAAGAGACAAACGTTACTGCCCCTTGATCGTGTACAGAATGTATAGGTTTCCCCGGTCAGTTTATTAATAGATTTGGCAGCCAAATGATGACAAATCACCCATTTTCGCACAAATTTGGATGCACATTTTATTAGACTAAATAGATTGTTCAATTTCAATATCGATGCATCCAACTGCATATTGCAACAATTCAATTTCAAGAATGAGGCATTACAATTTCACACTGGGTCATTTAAATTCGCTCAAGCTCCCAGTTGCGCCAGTTAGGCCATTCGATTTCACTATTAGGCAAGTATTTGTGGAATATAAGCGAAGAAATTCGAAAACGGTTCAGTTCTTTATAATTATACAGTGCCTTATTCCAAATTGATTAAGTAAATGAAAACTTTTCTAACCCTGCCACAAAGAAGCAGCAACAAAAAAACCCAAATTAATTGCTCATTCCCGGTTTTTTAACACATCAAAAAGAGGAAGGAAGGAAGGAAGGACGGAAGGATGGAAAGACGGAAGGACGGAAGGACGGACGAAAGGACGGAAGGACGGAAGGACGGAAGGAAGGACGGACAGACGGAAGGACGGAAGGACGGACGGAAGGACGGACGGACGGAAGGACGGACGGAAGGACGGAGGGACGGAAGGACGGAGGGACGGAAGGACGGAAGGAACGGAAGGAACGGAAGGAACGGAAGGACTGGATGGACTGGATGGACTGGATGGACTGGATGGACTGGATGGACTGGATGGACTGGATGGACTGGATGGACGAAAGGACGGAAGGACGGAAGGACGGAAGGACGGAAGGACGGAAGGAAGGAAGGACGGAAGGAAGGAAGGAAGGAAGGACGGAGGGAAGGAAGGAAGGATGGACGGAAGGACAGACGGAAGGACGGACGGAAGGACAGACGGAAGGACGGAAGATGGAAGGAAGGACGGAAGGACGGAAGGACGGAAGGACGGATGGACGGAAGGACATACGGAAGGACGGAAGATGGAGGGAAGGACGGAAGATGGAGGGAAGGATGGAAGATGGAGGGAAGGACGGAAGATGGAGTGAAGGACGGAAGGACGGAAGGACGGAAGAAAGGACGGACAGACGGAAGGACGGACGGAAGGACGGACGGACGGAAGGACGGACGGAAGGACGGAAGGACGGATGGACGGAAGGACGGAAGGACGGAAGGACGGAAGGAACGGAAGGACAGAAGGAACAGAAGGAACGGAAGGACTGGATGGACTGGATGGACTGGATGGACTGGATGGACTGGATGGACGAAAGGACGGAAGGACGGAAGGACGGAAGGACGGAAGGACGGAAGGACGGAAGGAAGGAAGGACGGAAGGAAGGAAGGAAGGAAGGACGGAGGGAAGGAAGGAAGGATGGACGGAAGGACAGACGGAAGGACGGACGGAAGGACAGACGGAAGGACGGAAGATGGAAGGAAGGACGGAAGGACGGAAGGACGGAAGGACGGAAGGACGGAAGGACGGAAGGACGGATGGACGGAAGGACATACGGAAGGACGGAAGATGGAGGGAAGGACGGAAGATGGAGAGAAGGACGGAAGATGGAGGGAAGGACAGAAGATGGAGGGAAGGACAGAGGAACGGAAGGACGGAAGGAAGGAAGATGGAAGGAAGGAAGGACGGAAGATGGAAGGAAGGACGGAAGGAAGGACGGAAGGAAGGACAGAAGGACGGAAGGACGGAAGGACGGAAGGACGGAAGGACGGAAGGAAGGACGGAAGGACGGAAGGAAGGACGGAAGGACGGAAGGAAGGACAGAAGGACGGAAGGAAGGACGGAAGGACGGAAGGACGGAAGGACGGAAGGACGGAAGGACGGAAGGACGGAAGGACGGAAGGACGGAAGGACGGACGGAAGGACGGAAGGAAGGACGGAAGGACAGACGGAAGGACAGACGGAAGGACAGACGGAAGGAAGGACAGACGGAAGGACGGAAGGACGGAAGGACGGAAGGACGGAAGGACGGAAGGACGGAAGGACGGAAGGACGGAAGGAAGGACGGAAGGACGGAAAGAAGGACGGAAAGAAGGACGGAAAGAAGGAAGGACGGAAGGACAGAAGGAAGGACGGAAGGAAGGAAGGAAGGAAGGAAGGAAGGATGGACGGAAGGACAGACGGAAGGACAGACAGAAGGACGGAAGGACGGAAGGACGGAAGGAAGGATGGACGGATGGACGGAAGGACAGACGGAAGGACAGACGGAAGGACGGAAGATGGAAGGAAGATGGAAGGACGGACGGAAGGAAGGACAGACGGAAGGACGGAAGATGGAAGGAAGATGGAAGGACGGACGGAAGGAAGGAAGGACGGAAGATGGAAGGAGGACGGAAGGAAGGAAGGACGGAAGGATGGACTGGAGGACGAAAGGAAGGAAGGACGGAAGGAAGGACGGAAGGAAGGACGGAAGGAAGGACAGAAGGACGGAAGGAAGGAAGGACAGAAGGACAGACGGAAGGACAGACGGAAGGATGGAAGGAAGGAAGGACGGAAGGACGGAAGGAAGGACGGAAGGACGGAAGGACGGAAGGACGGAAGGACGGAAGGACGGAAGGACGGAAGGACGGAAGGACGGAAGGACGGAAGGAAGATGGAAGGAAGGACGGACGGAAGGACAGACGGAAGGACAGACGGACAGACGGAAGGACGGAAGATGGACGGAAGATGGACGGAAGATGGACGGAAGATGGACGGAAGGACGGAAGGACGGAAGGACGGAAGGACGGAAGGACGGAAGGACGGAAGGACGGAAGGACGGAAGGACGGAAGGACGGAAGGACGGAAGGACGGAAGGACGGAAGGACGGAAGGACGGAAGGACGGAAGACGGAAGACGGAAGGACGGAAGATGGAAGGACGGAAGATGGAAGGACGGACGGAAGGAAGGACGGAAGGACGGAAGGAACGGAAGGAACGGAAGGAACGGAAGGACTGGATGGACTGGATGGACTGGATGGACTGGATGGACTGGATGGACTGGATGGACTGGAGGACGGAAGGAAGGACGGAAGGACGGAAGGACGGAAGGACGGAAGGAAGGACGGAAGGAAGGAAGGACGGAAGGACGGACGGAAGGAAGGAAGGAAGGAAGGACAGACGTAAGGACGGAAGGACGGAAGGACGGAAGGACGGAAGGAACGGAAGGAACGGAAGGACGGAAGGAACGGAAGGAACGGAAGGACTGGATGGACTGGATGGACAGGATGGACGGAAGGAAGGAAGGACGGAAGGACGGAAGGACGGAAGGAAGGAAGGACGGAAGGAAGGAAGGAAGGAAGGACGGAGGGAAGGAAGGAAGGATGGACGGAAGGACAGACGGAAGGACGGACGGAAGGACAGACGGAAGGACGGAAGATGGAAGGAAGGACGGAAGGACGGAAGGACGGAAGGACGGAAGGACGGAAGGACGGATGGACGGAAGGACATACGGAAGGACGGAAGATGGAGGGAAGGACGGAAGATGGAGAGAAGGACGGAAGATGGAGGGAAGGACGGAGGAACGGAAGGACGGAAGGAAGGAAGATGGAAGGAAGGAAGGACGGAAGATGGAAGGAAGGACGGAAGGAAGGACAGAAGGACGGAAGGACGGAAGGACGGAAGGACGGAAGGACGGAAGGACGGAAGGACGGAAGGACGGAAGGAAGGACGGAAGGACGGAAGGAAGGACGGAAGGACGGAAGGAAGGACGGAAGGACGGAAGGAAGGACAGAAGGACGGAAGGACGGAAGGAAGGACGGAAGGACGGAAGGACGGAAGGACGGAAGGACGGAAGGACGGAAGGACGGAAGGACGGAAGGACGGAAGGACGGAAGGACGGAAGGACGGAAGGACGGAAGGAAGGACGGAAGGACGGAAGGAAGGACGGAAGGACGGAAGGAAGGACGGAAGGACAGACGGAAGGACAGACGGAAGGACAGACGGAAGGACGGAAGGACGGAAGGACGGAAGGACGGAAGGACGGAAGGACGGAAGGAAGGACGGAAGGAAGGACGGAAGGACGGAAAGAAGGACGGAAAGAAGGACGGAAAGAAGGAAGGACGGAAGGACAGAAGGAAGGACGGAAGGAAGGAAGGAAGGAAGGAAGGAAGGATGGACGGAAGGACAGACGGAAGGACAGACGGAAGGACGGAAGGACGGAAGGAAGGATGGACGGATGGACGGAAGGACAGACGGAAGGACAGACGGAAGGACGGAAGATGGAAGGAAGATGGAAGGACGGACGGAAGGAAGGACAGACGGAAGGACGGAAGATGGAAGGAAGATGGAAGGACGGACGGAAGGAAGGAAGGACGGAAGATGGAAGGAGGACGGAAGGAAGGAAGGACGGAAGGATGGACTGGAGGACGAAAGGAAGGAAGGACGGAAGGAAGGACGGAAGGAAGGACGGAAGGACGGAAGGAAGGAAGGATGGACAGAAGGACAGACGGAAGGACAGACGGAAGGATGGAAGGAAGGAAGGACGGACGGAAGGACGGAAGGAAGGACGGAAGGACGGAAGGACGGAAGGACGGAAGGACGGAAGGACGGAAGGACGGAAGGAAGGACGGAAGATGGAAGGAAGGACGGACGGAAGGACAGACGGAAGGACAGACGGACAGACGGAAGGACGGAAGATGGACGGAAGATGGACGGAAGATGGACGGAAGGACGGAAGGACGGAAGGACGGAAGGACGGAAGGACGGAAGGACGGAAGGACGGAAGGACGGAAGGACGGAAGGACGGAAGGACGGAAGGACGGAAGGACGGAAGGACGGAAGGACGGAAGGACGGAAGGACGGAAGGACGGAAGGACGGAAGGACGGAAGACGGAAGACGGAAGACGGAAGGACGGAAGATGGAAGGACGGAAGATGGAAGGACGGACGGAAGGAAGGACGGAAGGACGGAAGGAACGGAAGGAACGGAAGGAACGGAAGGACTGGATGGACTGGATGGACTGGATGGACTGGATGGACTGGATGGACTGGAGGACGGAAGGAAGGACGGAAGGACGGAAGGACGGAAGGACGGAAGGAAGGACGGAAGGAAGGAAGGACGGAAGGACGGACGGAAGGAAGGAAGGAAGGAAGGACAGACGTAAGGACGGAAGGACGGAAGGACGGAAGGACGGAAGGAACGGAAGGAACGGAAGGACGGAAGGAACGGAAGGAACGGAAGGACTGGATGGACTGGATGGACAGGATGGACGGAAGGAAGGAAGGACGGAAGGAAGGACGGAAGGACGGAAGGACGGAAGGACGGACGGAAGGACGGAAGGAAGGACGGAAGGACGGAACGAAGGAAGGAAGGATGGACGGAAGGATGGACGGAAGGACGGAACGAAGGAAGGAAGGATGGACGGAAGGACAGACGGAAGGACAGACTCTAACGCTAACGCTAACGCTAACGCTAATGCTAACGCTAACGCTAATGCTAACGCTAACGCTAACTCTAACTCTAACTCTAACGCTAACTCTAACTCTAACTCTAACTCTAACGCTAACTCTAACGCTAACTCTAACGCTAACTCTAACGCTAACTCTAACGCTAACTCTAACGCTAACTCTAAAGCTAACGCTAAAAGTTCGAATTCTTCTGTGGATTCTTTAAATTCTTTTCATTTAAAACAATCTGCTGCATTCTTCGACGCATTTCTTAAAGCTTCCACGCCTTTTTCACCAATCTTCAAATTTCACCAATTTCAGGTAGACTGCCGGCCAAGGCTAACAAGCTTAGGCTTGTAATCATAATGGTCCTCCTATGTTGATGTACATAATATGCCTGGCCTGCTTTTTGAAGTTAAATCTAAATTACTCAAGGTTCCTTATGTGCATTTACAACATGCACCTTTTTGGTTCTTTTTACAACTTGTTACATACTTTCTAATACTGAATACCCTCTCTTGTATTTATTTCTCCTTTTTGTTCACAGATCCTCCATGTACACAAACTGCCTGACCTTTTAAGTGTTACAAAGGCTAAGCAAAAATTGGCTGCAACACATTCTAATTGACATACAAAGGTAAGAAAGCAGCAAATTATATAATGCTTCAGAAACAAGATTGTGCATTCTTTAGAAGTGGACCTCCTCCCTGTGTATTCCTGCTGTGTATTCAAAACAGCTTGTAGATGACATATTTGACATGAACATTTTCCAATATTGTTCCCCAGTATGTGAGGTTTTAAAGACCATGAAACATTAACCCTATCACCTTACCCAATACTACAAAATACTACTTGTATGCAGTACTCTTATTACACTAGCCTATAAGAACTGGGTAGTATTGTGTACTGTACCCCAAATAAATGCCTAGGGCGTTAGGGTAAAAAAATACTTTACATTTGTTGCCTTAATCTATTTTCATGAAACTCGTCGTAACTTCAATGCATCTCAGGTTGCAGCTGTGTCGTGTCCTATGAATCATTTCACAAAACACAAAAGTACAACTTGTAATAGGTGTATTTTTAGTACAATACGATGACTTATATGTATTTTTTAAGAGTCGTCGAAAGTTTTCCGAAACGTATTAGTGGCGGATGTTGGACTTATTTCAAGTTTTAACTCCATTAATCAAGGTTTCAATTCGCATCGGAGGGTGGGTGTACAAGTACCTTGCACATTTTTTTCGGGATTCAAAATGGATGACGGTAAACATGTCACAAGCAAGACCGGCAATATCTGTCAGCCACCGGCACACAGCAAGCAGGTTTTTCAGTCCCTACCTGATTTTGTCGATTTTCCCCAGAATATTCTTCTGGGATTTTTCTCCCACCTCTAAAACTGTAATTTCTTTTGTCTTCTCTACAGGTTTATATTTTGGGCAGCTCAATAAAGATGCGTCTAAGACGGGAGGTGAATTGTTACTTGCCAATTTGTATGCAGTCAAGTGCTTCTTTGCATTGTTTTTGACTGGCATTTGAGGTAACAGAAAATGATTTAAATATGTAATGCAGAGAAAATTAAGTACACGTTTTATTTAAAGGTTGGGTACACCATTTGTAATTGCTTGAATTATCATGAATGGGTGGATTTGGGGGGTTGTATTTTATAGTAAATATCATTTAAATGACCTGTTCGAAGTTTTACTATCATGGATGCCTAGAAAAGCATGAAAAACAGTGTTGTTTTCAACCGGCGTCGAGCAGTTATTCTTATGTTGTTATTGTTTTTTCGCGCTCGCCGTCTGGCGATCGCGAGTTTTGTTTTATAAAATTCAATTTTTCGGAATAATATCAGAATATCTAGGGCAATCATTTTGCTGGACGCCTAAAATCATTATTTACTTTCAAATAAGTAAGATATTTCTTAATAATACGGTAGTAAATATTTTTGATATCTGCAAATGGTGTATCCTGCCTTTAACTCGCAATATTTATAATGATTATATCAGTTGTGTGTTTCTTATTCATGATGTTATTTGTAACAGGTCGGTTTGGGTGTGAAAACGTTTCTTGCTTCTGGAGCTGTAGGAGTGCTCATGACCAGATGCCTAGAGGTAATTCAGTGTAAGACTATTAACCAGTTCGCGCCGGATGACTCTAACGCTAACTCTAACGCTAACGCTAACGCTAACGCTAATGCTAACGCTAACGCTAACGCTAACGCTAACGCTAACGCTAACGCTAACGCTAACGACTGGATGGACTGGATGGACTGGATGGACTGGATGGACTGGATGGACTGGATGGACTGGATGGACTGGATGGACTGGATGGACTGGATGGACTGGATGGACTGGATGGACTGGATGGACTGGATGGACTGGATGGACTGGATGGACTGGATGGACTGGATGGACTGGATGGACTGGATGGACTGGATGGACTGGATGGACTGGATGGACTGGATGGACTGGATGGACTGGATGGACTGGATGGACTGGATGGACTGGATGGACTGGATGGACTGGATGGACTGGATGGACTGGATGGACTGGATGGACTGGATGGACTGGATGGACTGGATGGACTGGATGGACTGGATGGACTGGATGGACTGGATGGACTGGATGGACTGGATGGACTGGATGGACTGGATGGACTGGATGGACTGGATGGACTGGATGGACTGGATGGACTGGATGGACTGGATGGACTGGATGGACTGGATGGACTGGATGGACTGGATGGACTGGATGGACTGGATGGACTGGATGGACTGGATGGACTGGATGGACTGGATGGACTGGATGGACTGGATGGACTGGATGGACTGGATGGATGGATGGACTGGATGGACTGGATGGACTGGATGGACTGGATGGACTGGATGGACTGGATGGACTGGATGGACTGGATGGACTGGATGGACTGGATGGACTGGATGGACTGGATGGACTGGATGGACTGGATGGACTGGATGGACTGGATGGACTGGATGGACTGGATGGATGGACTGGATGGATGGACTGGATGGACTGGATGGACTGGATGGACTGGATGGACTGGATGGACTGGATGGACTGGATGGACTGGATGGACTGGACTGGATGGATGGACTGGATGGACTGGATGGACTGGATGGACTGGATGGACTGGATGGACTGGATGGACTGGATGGACTGGATGGACTGGATGGACTGGATGGACTGGATGGACTGGATGGACTGGATGGACTGGATGGACTGGATGGACTGGATGGACTGGATGGACTGGATGGACTGGATGGACTGGATGGACTGGATGGACTGGATGGACTGGATGGACTGGATGGACTGGATGGACTGGATGGACTGGATGGACTGGATGGATGGACTGGATGGACTGGATGGACTGGATGGACTGGATGGACTGGATGGACTGGATGGACTGGATGGACTGGATGGACTGGATGGACTGGATGGACTGGATGGACTGGATGGACTGGATGGACTGGATGGACTGGATGGACTGGATGGACTGGATGGACTGGATGGACTGGATGGACTGGATGGACTGGATGGACTGGATGGACTGGATGGACTGGATGGATGGACTGGATGGATGGACTGGATGGACTGGATGGACTGGATGGACTGGATGGACTGGATGGACTGGATGGACTGGATGGGCTGGATGGGCTGGATGGGCTGGATGGGCTGGATGGGCTGGATGGGCTGGATGGGCTGGATGGGCTGGATGGGCTGGATGGGCTGGATGGGCTGGATGGGCTGGATGGGCTGGATGGGCTGGATGGGCTGGATGGGCTGGATGGGCTGGATGGGCTGGATGGGCTGGATGGGCTGGATGGGCTGGATGGGCTGGATGGGCTGGATGGGCTGGATGGGCTGGATGGGCTGGATGGGCTGGATGGGCTGGATGGGCTGGATGGGCTGGATGGGCTGGATGGACTGGATGGACTGGATGGACTGGATGGACTGGATGGACTGGATGGACTGGATGGACTGGATGGACTGGATGGACTGGATGGACTGGATGGACTGGACGGACGGACGGACTGGAGGGACGGACGGACGGACTGGAGGGACGGACGGACTGGAGGGACGGACGGACGGACTGGAGGGACGGACGGACGGACTGGAGGGACGGACGGACTGGATGGATGGACGGACGGACTGGATGGATGGATGGACGGACTGGATGGATGGATGGACGGACTGGATGGATGGATGGACGGACTGGATGGATGGACGGACTGGATGGATGGATGGACGGACTGGATGGATGGATGGACGGACTGGATGGATGGATGGACGGACTGGATGGATGGATGGACGGACTGGATGGATGGACGGACTGGATGGATGGACGGACTGGAAGGATGGACGGACTGGAAGGATGGACGGACTGGAAGGATGGACGGACTGGAAGGATGGACGGACTGGAAGGATGGACGGACTGGAAGGATGGACGGACTGGAAGGATGGACGGACTGGAAGGATGGACGGACTGGAAGGACGGACGGAAGGATGGAAGGACGGACGACGGACTGGAAGGATGGACGGAAGGACGGACTGGAAGGATGGACGGAAGGACGGACTGGAAGGATGGACGGAAGGACGGACTGGAAGGATGGACGGAAGGACGGACTGGAAGGAAGGACGGACTGGAAGGATGGACTGGAAGGATGGACGGAAGGATGGACGGAAGGACGGACTGGAAGGATGGACGGAAGGACGGACTGGAAGGATGGACGGAAGGACGGACTGGAAGGATGGACGGAAGGACGGACTGGAAGGATGGACGGACTGGAAGGATGGACGGAAGGACGGACTGGAAGGATGGACGGACTGGAAGGATGGACGGAAGGACGGACTGGAAGGATGGACGGAAGGACGGACTGGAAGGATGGACGGAAGGACGGACTGGAAGGATGGACGGAAGGACGGACTGGAAGGATGGACGGAAGGACGGACTGGAAGGATGGACGGAAGGACGGACTGGAAGGATGGACGGAAGGACGGACTGGAAGGATGGACGGAAGGACGGACTGGAAGGATGGACGGAAGGACGGACTGGAAGGATGGACGGAAGGACGGACTGGAAGGATGGACGGAAGGACGGACTGGAAGGATGGACGGAAGGACGGACTGGAAGGACGGACTGGAAGGACGGACGGAAGGACGGACTGGAAGGACGGACTGGAAGGATGGACGGAAGGACGGACTGGAAGGATGGACGGAAGGACGGACGGACTGGAAGGATGGACGGAAGGACGGACGGACTGGAAGGATGGACGGAAGGACGGACGAACTGGAAGGATGGACGGAAGGACGGACTGGAAAGATGGACGGAAGGACGGACTGGAAGGATGGACGGAAGGACGGACTGGAAGGATGGACGGAAGGACGGACTGGAAGGATGGACGGAAGGACGGACTGGAAGGATGGACGGAAGGACGGACTGGAAGGATGGACGGAAGGACGGACGGACTGGAAGGATGGACGGAAGGACGGACGGACTGGAAGGATGGACGGAAGGACGGACTGGAAGGATGGACGGAAGGACGGACTGGAAGGATGGACGGAAGGACGGACTGGAAGGATGGACGGAAGGACGGACTGGAAGGATGGACGGAAGGACGGACGGACTGGAAGGATGGACGGAAGGACGGACGAACTGGAAGGATGGACGGAAGGACGGACTGGAAGGATGGACGGAAGGACGGACTGGAAGGATGGACGGAAGGACGGACTGGAAGGATGGACGGAAGGACTGGATGGACTGGATGGACTGGATGGACTGGATGGACTGGATGGACTGGATGGACTGGATGGACTGGATGGACTGGATGGATGGACTGGATGGATGGACTGGATGGACTGGATGGACTGGATGGACTGGATGGACTGGATGGACTGGATGGACTGGATGGGCTGGATGGGCTGGATGGGCTGGATGGGCTGGATGGGCTGGATGGGCTGGATGGGCTGGATGGGCTGGATGGGCTGGATGGGCTGGATGGGCTGGATGGGCTGGATGGGCTGGATGGGCTGGATGGGCTGGATGGGCTGGATGGGCTGGATGGGCTGGATGGGCTGGATGGGCTGGATGGGCTGGATGGGCTGGATGGGCTGGATGGGCTGGATGGGCTGGATGGGCTGGATGGGCTGGATGGGCTGGATGGGCTGGATGGGCTGGATGGGCTGGATGGACTGGATGGACTGGATGGACTGGATGGACTGGATGGACTGGATGGACTGGATGGACTGGATGGACTGGATGGACTGGATGGACTGGATGGACTGGATGGACTGGACGGACGGACGGACTGGAGGGACGGACGGACGGACTGGAGGGACGGACGGACTGGAGGGACGGACGGACGGACTGGAGGGACGGACGGACGGACTGGAGGGACGGACGGACTGGATGGATGGACGGACGGACTGGATGGATGGATGGACGGACTGGATGGATGGATGGACGGACTGGATGGATGGATGGACGGACTGGATGGATGGACGGACTGGATGGATGGATGGACGGACTGGATGGATGGATGGACGGACTGGATGGATGGATGGACGGACTGGATGGATGGATGGACGGACTGGATGGATGGACGGACTGGATGGATGGACGGACTGGAAGGATGGACGGACTGGAAGGATGGACGGACTGGAAGGATGGACGGACTGGAAGGATGGACGGACTGGAAGGATGGACGGACTGGAAGGATGGACGGACTGGAAGGATGGACGGACTGGAAGGATGGAAGGACGGACGGAAGGATGGAAGGACGGACGGACTGGAAGGACGGACGGACTGGAAGGATGGACGGAAGGACGGACTGGAAGGATGGACGGAAGGACGGACTGGAAGGATGGACGGAAGGACGGACTGGAAGGATGGACGGAAGGACGGACTGGAAGGAAGGACGGACTGGAAGGATGGACTGGAAGGATGGACGGAAGGATGGACGGAAGGACGGACTGGAAGGATGGACGGAAGGACGGACTGGAAGGATGGACGGAAGGACGGACTGGAAGGATGGACGGAAGGACGGACTGGAAGGATGGACGGACTGGAAGGATGGACGGAAGGACGGACTGGAAGGATGGACGGAAGGACGGACTGGAAGGATGGACGGAAGAACGGACTGGAAGGATGGACGGAAGGACGGACTGGAAGGATGGACGGAAGGACGGACTGGAAGGATGGACGGAAGGACGGACTGGAAGGATGGACGGAAGGACGGACTGGAAGGATGGACGGAAGGACGGACTGGAAGGATGGACGGAAGGACGGACTGGAAGGATGGACGGAAGGACGGACTGGAAGGATGGACGGAAGGACGGACTGGAAGGATGGACGGAAGGACGGACTGGAAGGATGGACGGAAGGACGGACTGGAAGGACGGACTGGAAGGACGGACGGAAGGACGGACTGGAAGGACGGACTGGAAGGATGGACGGAAGGACGGACTGGAAGGATGGACGGAAGGACGGACGGACTGGAAGGATGGACGGAAGGACGGACGGAATGGAAGGATGGACGGAAGGACGGACGAACTGGAAGGATGGACGGAAGGACGGACTGGAAAGATGGACGGAAGGACGGACTGGAAGGATGGACGGAAGGACGGACTGGAAGGATGGACGGAAGGACGGACTGGAAGGATGGACGGAAGGACGGACTGGAAGGATGGACGGAAGGACGGACTGGAAGGATGGACGGAAGGACGGACGGACTGGAAGGATGGACGGAAGGACGGACGGACTGGAAGGATGGACGGAAGGACGGACTGGAAGGATGGACGGAAGGACGGACTGGAAGGATGGACGGAAGGACGGACTGGAAGGATGGACGGAAGGACGGACTGGAAGGATGGACGGAAGGACGGACGGACTGGAAGGATGGACGGAAGGACGGACGAACTGGAAGGATGGACGGAAGGACGGACTGGAAGGATGGACGGAAGGACGGACTGGAAGGATGGACGGAAGGACGGACTGGAAGGATGGACGGAAGGACGGACTGGAAGGATGGACGGAAGGACGGACTGGAAGGATGGACGGAAGGACGGACTGGAAGGATGGACGGAAGGACGGACTGGAAGGATGGACGGAAGGACGGACGGACTGGAAGGATGGACGGAAGGACGGACGGACTGGAAGGATGGACGGAAGGACGGACGGACTGGAAGGATGGACGGAAGGACGGACTGGAAGGATGGACGGAAGGACGGACTGAAAGGATGGACGGAAGGACGGACTGGAAGGATGGACGGAAGGACGGACTGGAAGGATGGACGGAAGGACGGACTGGAAGGATGGACGGAAGGACGGACTGGAAGGATGGACGGAAGGACGGACTGAAAGGATGAAAGGATGGACGGAAGGACGGACTGGAAGGATGGACGGAAGGACGGACTGGAAGGATGGACGGAAGGACGGACTGAAAGGATGGACGGAAGGACGGACTGGACGGAAGGACGGACTGGAAGGATGGACGGAAGGACGGACTGGAAGGATGGACGGAAGGACGGACTGGAAGGATGGACGGAAGGACGGACTGGAAGGATGGACGGAAGGACGGACTGGAAGGATGGACGGAAGGACGGACTGGAAGGATGGACGGAAGGACGGACTGGAAGGATGGACGGACGGAAGGACGGACTGGAAGGATGGACGGAAGGACGGACTGGAAGGATCGACGGATTGGAAGGATGGACGGAAGGACGGACTGGAAGGATGGACGGAAGGACGGACTGGAAGGATGGACGGAAGGACGGACTGGAAGGATGGACGGAAGGACGGACGGACTGGAAGGATGGACGGAAGGACGGACGAACTGGAAGGATGGACGGAAGGACGGACTGGAAGGATGGACGGAAGGACGGACTGGAAGGATGGACGGAAGGACGGACTGGAAGGATGGACGGAAGGACGGACTGGAAGGATGGACGGAAGGACGGACTGGAAGGATGGACGGAAGGACGGACTGGAAGGATGGACGGAAGGACGGACTGGAAGGATGGACGGAAGGACGGACGGACTGGAAGGATGGACGGAAGGACGGACGGACTGGAAGGATGGACAGAAGGACGGACGGACTGGAAGGATGGACGGAAGGACGGACTGGAAGGATGGACGGAAGGACGGACTGGAAGGATGGACGGAAGGACGGACTGGAAGGATGGACGGAAGGACGGACTGGAAGGATGGACGGAAGGACGGACTGGAAGGATGGACGGAAGGACGGACTGGAAGGATGGACGGAAGGACGGACTGGAAGGATGGACGGAAGGACGGACTGGAAGGATGGACGGAAGGACGGACTGAAAGGATGAAAGGATGGACGGAAGGACGGACTGGAAGGATGGACGGAAGGACGGACTGGAAGGATGGACGGAAGGACGGACTGAAAGGATGGACGGAAGGACGGACTGGACGGAAGGACGGACTGGAAGGATGGACGGAAGGACGGACTGGAAGGATGGACGGAAGGACGGACTGGAAGGATGGACGGAAGGACGGACTGGAAGGATGGACGGAAGGACGGACTGGAAGGATGGACGGAAGGACGGACTGGAAGGATGGACGGACGGAAGGACGGACTGGAAGGATGGACGGAAGGACGGACTGGAAGGATGGACGGAAGGACGGACTGGAAGGATGGACGGACTGGAAGGATGGACGGACTGGAAGGATGGACGGAAGGACGGACTGGAAGGATGGACGGAAGGACGGACGGGAAGGATGGACGGAAGGACGGACGGGAAGGATGGACGGAAGGACGGACTGGAAGGATGGACGGAAGGACGGACTGGAAGGATGGACGGAAGGACGGACTGGAAGGATGGACGGAAGGACGGACTGGAAGGATGGACGGAAGGACGAACTGGAAGGATGGACGGAAGGACGGACGGACTGGAAGGATGGACGGAAGGACGGACGGACTGGAAGGATGGACGGAAGGACGGACTGGAAGGATGGACGGAAGGACGGACTGAAAGGATGGACGGAAGGACGGACTGGAAGGATGGACGGAAGGACGGACTGGAAGGATGGACGGAAGGACGGACTGGAAGGATGGACGGAAGGACGGACTGGAAGGATGGACGGAAGGACGGACTGAAAGGATGAAAGGATGGACGGAAGGACGGACTGGAAGGATGGACGGAAGGACGGACTGGAAGGATGGACGGAAGGACGGACTGAAAGGATGGACGGAAGGACGGACTGGACGGAAGGACGGACTGGAAGGATGGACGGAAGGACGGACTGGAAGGATGGACGGAAGGACGGAAGGACGGACTGGAAGGATGGACGGAAGGACGGACTGGAAGGATGGACGGAAGGACGGACTGGAAGGATGGACGGAAGGACGGACTGGAAGGATGGACGGACGGAAGGACGGACTGGAAGGATGGACGGAAGGACGGACTGGAAGGATCGACGGATTGGAAGGATGGACGGAAGGACGGACTGGAAGGATGGACGGAAGGACGGACTGGAAGGATGGACGGAAGGACGGACTGGAAGGATGGACGGAAGGACGGACGGACTGGAAGGATGGACGGAAGGACGGACGAACTGGAAGGATGGACGGAAGGACGGACTGGAAGGATGGACGGAAGGACGGACTGGAAGGATGGACGGAAGGACGGACTGGAAGGATGGACGGAAGGACGGACTGGAAGGATGGACGGAAGGACGGACTGGAAGGATGGACGGAAGGACGGACTGGAAGGATGGACGGAAGGACGGACTGGAAGGATGGACGGAAGGACGGACGGACTGGAAGGATGGACGGAAGGACGGACGGACTGGAAGGATGGACAGAAGGACGGACGGACTGGAAGGATGGACAGAAGGACGGACGGACTGGAAGGATGGACGGAAGGACGGACTGGAAGGATGGACGGAAGGACAGACTGGAAGGATGGACGGAAGGACGGACTGGAAGGATGGACGGAAGGACGGACTGGAAGGATGGACGGAAGGACGGACTGGAAGGATGGACGGAAGGACGGACTGGAAGGATGGACGGAAGGACGGACTGGAAGGATGGACGGAAGGACGGACTGGAAGGATGGACGGAAGGACGGACTGAAAGGATGAAAGGATGGACGGAAGGACGGACTGGAAGGATGGACGGAAGGACGGACTGGAAGGATGGACGGAAGGACGGACTGAAAGGATGGACGGAAGGACGGACTGGACGGAAGGACGGACTGGAAGGATGGACGGAAGGACGGACTGGAAGGATGGACGGAAGGACGGACTGGAAGGATGGACGGAAGGACGGACTGGAAGGATGGACGGAAGGACGGACTGGAAGGATGGACGGAAGGACGGACTGGAAGGATGGACGGACGGAAGGACGGACTGGAAGGATGGACGGAAGGACGGACTGGAAGGATGGACGGAAGGACGGACTGGAAGGATGGACGGACTGGAAGGATGGACGGACTGGAAGGATGGACGGAAGGACGGACTGGAAGGATGGACGGAAGGACGGACTGGAAGGATGGACGGAAGGACGGACGGGAAGGATGGACGGAAGGACGGACTGGAAGGATGGACGGAAGGACGGACTGGAAGGATGGACGGAAGGACGGACTGGAAGGATGGACGGAAGGACGGACTGGAAGGATGGACGGAAGGACGAACTGGAAGGATGGACGGAAGGACGGACTGGAAGGATGGACGGAAGGACGGACAGGAAGGATGGACGGAAGGACGGACTGGAAGGATGGACGGAAGGACGGACTGGAAGGATGGACGGAAGGACGGACTGGAAGGATGGACGGAAGGACGGACTGGAAGGATGGACGGAAGGACGGACTGGAAGGATGGACGGAAGGACGGACTGGAAGGATGGACGGAAGGACGGACTGGAAGGATGGACGGAAGGACGGACTGGAAGGATGGACGGAAGGACGGACTGGAAGGATGGACGGAAGGACGGACTGGAAGGATGGACGGAAGGACGGACTGGAAGGACGGACGGAAGGACGGACTGGAAGGATGGACGGAAGGACGGACTTGAAGGACGGACGGAAGGACGGACTGGAAGGACGGACTGGAAGGACGGACGGAAGGACGGACTGGAAGGACGGACTGGAAGGACGGACTGGAAGGATGGACGGAAGGACGGACTGGAAGGATGGACGGAAGGACGGACGGACTGGAAGGATGGACGGAAGGACGGACGGACTGGAAGGATGGACGGAAGGACGGACGAACTGGAAGGATGGACGGAAGGACGGACGAACTGGAAGGATGGACGGAAGGACGGACTGGAAGGATGGACGGAAGGACGGACTGGAAGGATGGACGGAAGGACGGACTGGAAGGATGGACGGAAGGACGGACTGGAAGGATGGACGGAAGGACGGACTGGAAGGACGGACTGGAAGGATGGACGGACTGGAAGGATGGACGGAAGGACGGACGGACTGGAAGGATGGACGGAAGGACGGACGGACTGGAAGGATGGACGGAAGGACGGACTGGAAGGATGGACGGAAGGACGGACTGGAAGGATGGACGGAAGGACGGACTGGAAGGATGGACGGAAGGACGGACTGGAAGGATGGACGGAAGGACGGACTGGAAGGATGGACGGAAGGACAGACGAACTGGAAGGATGGACGGAAGGACGGACTGGAAGGATGGACGGAAGGACGGACTGGAAGGATGGACGGAAGGACGGACTGGAAGGATGGACGGAAGGACGGACTGGAAGGATGGACGGAAGGACGGACTGGAAGGATGGACGGAAGGACGGACTGGAAGGATGGACGGAAGGACGGACTGGAAGGATGGACGGAAGGACGGACGGACTGGAAGGATGGACGGAAGGACGGACGGACTGGAAGGATGGACGGAAGGACGGACTGGAAGGATGGACGGAAGGACGGACTGGAAGGATGGACGGAAGGACGGACTGGAAGGATGGACGGAAGGACGGACTGGAAGGATGGACGGAAGGACGGACTGGAAGGATGGACGGAAGGACGGACTGGAAGGATGGACGGAAGGACGGACTGGAAGGACGGACTGAAAGGATGGACGGAAGGATGGACGGAAGGACGGACTGAAAGGATGGACGGAAGGACGGACTGGAAGGATGGACGGAAGGACGGACTGGAAGGACGGACTGGAAGGATGGACGGAAGGACGGACTGGAAGGATGGACGGAAGGACGGACTGGAAGGATGGACGGAAGGACGGACTGGAAGGAAGGACGGACTGGAAGGAAGGACGGACTGGAAGGAAGGACGGACTGGAAGGATGGACGGAAGGACGGACTGGAAGGATGGACGGAAGGACGGACTGGAAGGATGGACGGAAGGACGGACTGGAAGGATGGACGGAAGGACGGACTGGAAGGAAGGACGGACTGGAAGGATGGACTGGAAGGATGGACTGGAAGGACGGACTGGAAGGAAGGACGGACTGGAAGGATGGACGGAAGGACGGACTGGAAGGATGGACGGAAGGACGGACTGGAAGGATGGACGGAAGGACGGACTGGAAGGATGGACGGAAGGACGGACTGGAAGGATGGACGGACTGGAAGGATGGACGGAAGGACGGACTGGAAGCATGGACGGAAGGACGGACTGGAAGGATGGACGGAAGGACGGACTGGAAGGATGGACGGAAGGACGGACTGGAAGGATGGACGGAAGGACGGACTGGAAGGATGGACGGAAGGACGGACTGGAAGGATGGACGGAAGGATGGACGGAAGGATGGACGGAAGGACGGACTGAAAGGACGGACTGGAAGGATGGACGGAAGGACGGAC
This sequence comes from Crossaster papposus, assembly GCA_037893245.1. Taxonomy (NCBI): domain Eukaryota; kingdom Metazoa; phylum Echinodermata; class Asteroidea; order Velatida; family Solasteridae; genus Crossaster; species Crossaster papposus. The sequence continues at coordinate 391,635 of JBAIAA010001135.1, forward strand.
TGGAAGGACGGACTGGAAGGACGGACTGGAAGGATGGACGGAAGGACGGACTGGAAGGATGGACGGAAGGACGGACTGGAAGGATGGACGGAAGGACGGACTGGAAGGAAGGACGGACTGGAAGGATGGACGGAAGGACGGACTGGAAGGACGGACTGGAAGGAAGGACGGACTGGAAGGATGGACGGAAGGACGGACTGGAAGGATGGACGGAAGGACGGACTGGAAGGATGGACGGAAGGACGGACTGGAAGGATGGACGGAAGGACGGACTGGAAGGATGGACGGACTGGAAGGATGGACGGAAGGACGGACTGGAAGCATGGACGGAAGGACGGACTGGAAGGATGGACGGAAGGACGGACTGGAAGGATGGACGGAAGGACGGACTGGAAGGATGGACGGAAGGACGGACTGGAAGGATGGACGGAAGGACGGACTGGAAGGATGGACGGAAGGATGGACGGAAGGACGGACGGACTGGAAGGATGGACGGAAGGACGGACGGACTGGAAGGATGGACGGAAGGACGGACGGACTGGAAGGATGGACGGAAGGACGGACTGGAAGGATGGACGGAAGGACGGACTGGAAGGATGGACGGAAGGACGGACTGGAAGGATGGACGGAAGGACGGACTGGAAGGATGGACGGAAGGACGGACTGGAAGGATGGACGGACTGGAAGGATGGACGGACTGGAAGGATGGACGGAAGGACGGACTGGAAGGATGGACGGAAGGACGGACTGGAAGGATGGACGGAAGGACGGACGGGAAGGATGGACGGAAGGACGGACTGGAAGGATGGACGGAAGGACGGACTGGAAGGATGGACGGAAGGACGGACTGGAAGGATGGACGGAAGGACGGACTGGAAGGATGGACGGAAGGACGGACTGGAAGGATGGACGGAAGGACGGACTGGAAGGATGGACGGAAGGACGGACAGGAAGGATGGACGGAAGGACGGACTGGAAGGATGGACGGAAGGACGGACTGGAAGGATGGACGGAAGGACGGACTGGAAGGATGGACGGAAGGACGGACTGGAAGGATGGACGGAAGGACGGACTGGAAGGATGGACGGAAGGACGGACTGGAAGGATGGACGGAAGGACGGACTGGAAGGATGGACGGAAGGACGGACTGGAAGGATGGACGGAAGGACGGACTGGAAGGATGGACGGAAGGACGGACAGGAAGGATGGACGGAAGGACGGACTGGAAGGATGGACGGAAGGACGGACTGGAAGGATGGACGGAAGGACGGACTGGAAGGATGGACGGAAGGACGGACTGGAAGGATGGACGGAAGGACGGACTGGAAGGATGGACGGAAGGACGGACTGGAAGGATGGACGGAAGGACGGACTGGAAGGATGGACGGAAGGACGGACTGGAAGGATGGACGGAAGGACGGACTGGAAGGATGGACGGAAGGACGGACTGGAAGGATGGACGGAAGGACGGACTTGAAGGATGGACGGAAGGACGGACTTGAAGGACGGACGGAAGGACGGACTGGAAGGACGGACTGGAAGGACGGACTGGAAGGACGGACTGGAAGGATGGACGGAAGGACGGACTGGAAGGATGGACGGAAGGACGGACTGGAAGGATGGACGGAAGGACGGACTGGAAGGATGGACGGAAGGACGGACTGGAAGGATGGACGGAAGGACGGACTGGAAGGATGGACGGAAGGACGGACTGGAAGGATGGACGGAAGGACGGACTGGAAGGATGGACGGAAGGACGGACTGGAAGGATGGACGGAAGGACGGACTGGAAGGATGGACGGAAGGACGGACTTGAAGGATGGACGGAAGGACGGACTTGAAGGACGGACGGAAGGACGGACTGGAAGGACGGACTGGAAGGACGGACTGGAAGGACGGACTGGAAGGATGGACGGAAGGACGGACTGGAAGGATGGACGGAAGGACGGACGGACTGGAAGGATGGACGGAAGGACGGACGGACTGGAAGGATGGACGGAAGGACGGACGAACTGGAAGGATGGACGGAAGGACGGACTGGAAGGATGGACGGAAGGACGGACTGGAAGGATGGACGGAAGGACGGACTGGAAGGATGGACGGAAGGACGGACTGGAAGGACGGACTGGAAGGATGGACGGACTGAAGGAAGGACGGACTGGAAGGATGGACAGAAGGACGGACTGGAAGGATGGACGGAAGGACGGACTGGAAGGAAGGACGGACTGGAAGGATGGACGGTAGGACGGACTGGAAGGATGGACGGAAGGACGGACTGGAAGGATGGACGGAAGGACGGACTGGAAGGATGGACGGAAGGACGGACTGGAAGGATGGACGGACTGGAAGGATGGACGGAAGGACGGACTGGAAGCATGGACGGAAGGACGGACTGGAAGGATGGACGGAAGGACGGACTGGAAGGATGGACGGAAGGACGGACTGAAAGGATGGACGGAAGGACGGACTGGAAGGATGGACGGAAGGACGGACTGGAAGGATGGACGGAAGGATGGACGGAAGGACGGACGGACTGGAAGGATGGACGGAAGGACGGACGGACTGGAAGGATGGACGGAAGGACGGACTGGAAGCATGGACGGAAGGACGCACTGGAAGGATGGACGGAAGGACGGACTGGAAGGATGGACGGAAGGACGGACTGGAAGGATGGACGGAAGGACGGACTGGAAGGATGGACGGAAGGACGGACTGGAAGGATGGACGGAAGGATGGACGGAAGGACGGACGGACTGGAAGGATGGACGGAAGGACGGACGGACTGGAAGGATGGACGGAAGGACGGACGGACTGGAAGGATGGACGGAAGGACGGACTGGAAGGATGGACGGAAGGACGGACTGGAAGGATGGACGGAAGGACGGACTGGAAGGATGGACGGAAGGACGGACTGGAAGGATGGACGGAAGGACGGACTGGAAGGATGGACGGACTGGAAGGATGGACGCACTGGAAGGATGGACGGAAGGACGGACTGGAAGGACGGACGGAAGGACGGACTTGAAGGACGGACGGAAGGACGGACTTGAAGGACGGACGGAAGGACGGACGGAAGGACGGACTGGAAGGACGGACGGAAGGACGGACTGGAAGGACGGACTGGAAGGACGGACTGGAAGGATGGACGGAAGGACGGACTGGAAGGATGGACGGAAGGACGGACGGACTGGAAGGATGGACGAAAGGACGGACGGACTGGAAGGATGGACGGAAGGACGGACGAACTGGAAGGATGGACGGAAGGACGGACTGGAAGGATGGACGGAAGGACGGACTGGAAGGATGGACGGAAGGACGGACTGGAAGGATGGACGGAAGGACGGACTGGAAGGGTGGACGGAAGGACGGACTGGAAGGATGGACGGAAGGACGGACTGGAAGGACGGACTGGAAGGATGGACGGACTGGAAGGATGGACGGAAGGACGGACGGACTGGAAGGATGGACGGAAGGACGGACGGACTGGAAGGATGGACGGAAGGACGGACTGGAAGGATGGACGGAAGGACGGACTGGAAGGATGGACGGAAGGACGGACTGGAAGGATGGACGGAAGGACGGACTGGAAGGATGGACGGAAGGACGGACTGGAAGGATGGACGGAAGGACGGACGAACTGGAAGGATGGACGGAAGGACGGACTGGAAGGATGGACGGAAGGACGGACTGGAAGGATGGACGGAAGGACGGACTGGAAGGATGGACGGAAGGACGGACTGGAAGGATGGACGGAAGGACGGACTGGAAGGATGGACGGAAGGACGGACTGGAAGGATGGACGGAAGGACGGACTGGAAGGATGGACGGAAGGACGGACGGACTGGAAGGATGGACGGAAGGACGGACGGACTGGAAGGATGGACGGAAGGACGGACGGACTGGAAGGATGGACGGAAGGACGGACTGGAAGGATGGACGGAAGGACGGACTGGAAGGATGGACGGAAGGACGGACTGGAAGGATGGACGGAAGGACGGACTGGAAGGATGGACGGAAGGACGGACTGGAAGGATGGACGGAAGGACGGACTGGAAGGATGGACGGAAGGACGGACTGGAAGGATGGACGGAAGGACGGACTGGAAGGATGGACGGAAGGACGGACTGAAAGGATGGACGGAAGGACGGACTGAAAGGATGGACGGAAGGACGGACTGGAAGGATGGACGGAAGGACGGACTGGAAGGACGGACTGGAAGGATGGACGGAAGGACGGACTGGAAGGATGGACGGAAGGACGGACTGGAAGGATGGACGGAAGGACGGACTGGAAGGAAGGACGGACTGGAAGGAAGGACGGACTGGAAGGATGGACGGAAGGACGGACTGGAAGGATGGACGGAAGGACGGACTGGAAGGATGGACGGAAGGACGGACTGGAAGGATGGACGGAAGGACGGACTGGAAGGAAGGACGGACTGGAAGGATGGACTGGAAGGATGGACTGGAAGGATGGACGGAAGGACGGACTGGAAGGATGGACGGAAGGACGGACTGGAAGGATGGACGGAAGGACGGACTGGAAGGATGGACGGAAGGACGGACTGGAAGGATGGACGGAAGGACGGACTGGAAGGATGGACGGACTGGAAGGATGGACGGAAGGACGGACTGGAAGCATGGACGGAAGGACGGACTGGAAGGATGGACGGAAGGACGGACTGGAAGGATGGACGGAAGGACGGACTGGAAGGATGGACGGAAGGACGGACTGGAAGGATGGACGGAAGGACGGACTGGAAGGATGGACGGAAGGATGGACGGAAGGATGGACGGAAGGACGGACTGAAAGGACGGACTGGAAGGATGGACGGAAGGACGGACTGGAAGGACGGACTGGAAGGACGGACTGGAAGGATGGACGGAAGGACGGACTGGAAGGATGGACGGAAGGACGGACTGGAAGGATGGACGGAAGGACGGACTGGAAGGAAGGACGGACTGGAAGGATGGACGGAAGGACGGACTGGAAGTATGGACGGAAGGACGGACTGGAAGGATGGACGGAAGGACGGACTGGAAGGATGGACGGAAGGACGGACTGGAAGGATGGACGGACTGGAAGGATGGACGGAAGGACGGACTGGAAGCATGGACGGAAGGACGGACTGGAAGGATGGACGGAAGGACGGACTGGAAGGATGGACGGAAGGACGGACTGGAAGGATGGACGGAAGGACGGACTGGAAGGATGGACGGAAGGACGGACTGGAAGGATGGACGGAAGGATGGACGGAAGGACGGACGGACTGGAAGGATGGACGGAAGGACGGACGGACTGGAAGGATGGACGGAAGGACGGACGGACTGGAAGGATGGACGGAAGGACGGACTGGAAGGATGGACGGAAGGACGGACTGGAAGGATGGACGGAAGGACGGACTGGAAGGATGGACGGAAGGACGGACTGGAAGGATGGACGGAAGGACGGACTGGAAGGATGGACGGAAGGACGGACTGGAAGGATGGACGGAAGGACGGACTGGAAGGATGGACGGAAGGACGGACTGGAAGGATGGACGGAAGGACGGACTGAAAGGATGGACGGAAGGACGGACTGGAAGGATGGACGGAAGGACGGACTGGAAGGACGGACTGGAAGGACGGACGGAAGGACGGACTGGAAGGATGGACGGAAGGACGGACTGGAAGGATGGACGGAAGGACGGACTGGAAGGAAGGACGGACTGGAAGGATGGACGGAAGGACGGACTGGAAGGATGGACGGAAGGACGGACTGGAAGGATGGACGGAAGGACGGACTGGAAGGATGGACGGAAGGACGGACTGGAAGGAAGGACGGACTGGAAGGATGGACTGGAAGGATGGACGGAAGGACGGACTGGAAGGATGGACGGAAGGACGGACTGGAAGGATGGACGGACTGGAAGGATGGACGGAAGGACGGACTGGAAGCATGGACGGAAGGACGGACTGGAAGGATGGACGGAAGGACGGACTGGAAGGATGGACGGAAGGACGGACTGGAAGGATGGACGGAAGGACGGACTGGAAGGATGGACGGAAGGACGGACTGGAAGGATGGACGGAAGGATGGACGGAAGGACGGACTGGAAGGATGGACTGGAAGGATGGACGGAAGGACGGACTGGAAGGATGGACGGAAGGACGGACTGGAAGGATGGACGGAAGGACGGACTGGAAGGATGGACGGAAGGACGGACTGGAAGGATGGACGGAAGGACGGACTGGAAGGATGGACGGAAGGACGGACTGGAAGGATGGACGGAAGGACGGACTGGAAGGACGGACTGGAAGGACGGACTGGAAGGACGGACGGAAGGACGGACTGGAAGGACGGACTGGAAGGATGGACGGAAGGACGGACTGGAAGGATGGACGGAAGGACGGACTGGAAGGATGGACGGAAGGACGGACGGACTGGAAGGATGGACGGAAGGACGGACTGGAAGGATGGACGGAAGGACGGACTGGAAGGATGGACGGAAGGACGGACTGGAAGGATGGACGGAAGGACGGACTGGAAGGATGGACGGAAGGACGGACGGACTGGAAGGATGGACGGAAGGACGGACGGGAAGGATGGACGGAAGGACGGACTGGAAGGATGGACGGAAGGACGGACTGGAAGGATGGACGGAAGGACGGACGGACTGGAAGGATGGACGGAAGGACGGACGGACTGGAAGGATGGACGGAAGGACGGACGGACTGGAAGGATGGACGGAAGGACGGACTGGAAGGATGGACGGAAGGACGGACTGGAAGGATGGACGGAAGGACGGACTGGAAGGATGGACGGAAGGACGGACTGGAAGGATGGACGGAAGGACGGACTGGAAGGATGGACGGAAGGACGGACTGGAAGGATGGACGGAAGGACGGACTGGAAGGATGGACGGAAGGACGGACTGGAAGGATGGACGGAAGGACGGACTGGAAGGATGGACGGAAGGACGGACTGGAAGGACGGACTGGAAGGACGGACGGAAGGACGGACTGGAAGGATGGACGGAAGGACGGACTGGAAGGATGGACGGAAGGACGGACTGGAAGGAAGGACGGACTGGAAGGATGGACGGAAGGACGGACTGGAAGGATGGACGGAAGGACGGACTGGAAGGATGGACGGAAGGACGGACTGGAAGGATGGACGGAAGGACGGACTGGAAGGATGGACGGAAGGACGGACTGGAAGGATGGACGGACGGAAGAACGGACTGGAAGGATGGACGGAAGGACGGACTGGAAGGATGGACGGAAGGACGGACTGGAAGGATGGACGGACTGGAAGGATGGACGGAAGGACGGACTGGAAGGATGGACGGAAGGACGGACTGGAAGGATGGACGGAAGGACGGACGGGAAGGATGGACGGAAGGACGGACTGGAAGGATGGACGGAAGGACGGACTGGAAGGATGGACGGAAGGACGGACTGGAAGGATGGACGGAAGGACGGACTGGAAGGATGGACGGAAGGACGGACTGGAAGGATGGACGGAAGGACGGACTGGAAGGATGGACGGAAGGACGGACTGGAAGGATGGACGGAAGGACGGACAGGAAGGATGGACGGAAGGACGGACTGGAAGGATGGACGGAAGGACGGACTGGAAGGATGGACGGAAGGACGGACTGGAAGGATGGACGGAAGGACGGACTGGAAGGATGGACGGAAGGACGGACTGGAAGGATGGACGGAAGGACGGACTGGAAGGATGGACGGAAGGACGGACTGGAAGGATGGACGGAAGGACGGACTGGAAGGATGGACGGAAGGACGGACTGGAAGGATGGACGGAAGGACGGACTGGAAGGATGGACGGAAGGACGGACTTGAAGGACGGACGGAAGGACGGACTGGAAGGACGGACTGGAAGGACGGACTGGAAGGACGGACTGGAAGGACGGACGGAAGGACGGACTGGAAGGACGGACTGGAAGGACGGACTGGAAGGATGGACGGAAGGACGGACTGGAAGGATGGACGGAAGGACGGACGGACTGGAAGGATGGACGAAAGGACGGACGGACTGGAAGGATGGACGGAAGGACGGACGAACTGGAAGGATGGACGGAAGGACGGACTGGAAGGATGGACGGAAGGACGGACTGGAAGGATGGACGGAAGGACGGACTGGAAGGATGGACGGAAGGACGGACTGGAAGGATGGACGGAAGGACGGACTGGAAGGATGGACGGAAGGACGGACTGGAAGGACGGACTGGAAGGATGGACGGACTGGAAGGATGGACGGAAGGACGGACGGACTGGAAGGATGGACGGAAGGACGGACGGACTGGAAGGATGGACGGAAGGACGGACTGGAAGGATGGACGGAAGGACGGACTGGAAGGATGGACGGAAGGACGGACTGGAAGGATGGACGGAAGGACGGACTGGAAGGATGGACGGAAGGACGGACTGGAAGGATGGACGGAAGGACGGACGAACTGGAAGGATGGACGGAAGGACGGACTGGAAGGATGGACGGAAGGACGGACTGGAAGGATGGACGGAAGGACGGACTGGAAGGATGGACGGAAGGACGGACTGGAAGGATGGACGGAAGGACGGACTGGAAGGATGGACGGAAGGACGGACTGGAAGGATGGACGGAAGGACGGACTGGAAGGATGGACGGAAGGACGGACGGACTGGAAGGATGGACGGAAGGACGGACGGACTGGAAGGATGGACGGAAGGACGGACGGACTGGAAGGATGGACGGAAGGACGGACTGGAAGGATGGACGGAAGGACGGACTGGAAGGATGGACGGAAGGACGGACTGGAAGGATGGACGGAAGGACGGACTGGAAGGATGGACGGAAGGACGGACTGGAAGGATGGACGGAAGGACGGACTGGAAGGATGGACGGAAGGACGGACTGGAAGGATGGACGGAAGGACGGACTGAAAGGATGGACGGAAGGACGGACTGAAAGGATGGACGGAAGGACGGACTGGAAGGATGGACGGAAGGACGGACTGGAAGGACGGACTGGAAGGATGGACGGAAGGACGGACTGGAAGGATGGACGGAAGGACGGACTGGAAGGATGGACGGAAGGACGGACTGGAAGGAAGGACGGACTGGAAGGAAGGACGGACTGGAAGGATGGACGGAAGGACGGACTGGAAGGATGGACGGAAGGACGGACTGGAAGGATGGACGGAAGGACGGACTGGAAGGATGGACGGAAGGACGGACTGGAAGGAAGGACGGACTGGAAGGATGGACTGGAAGGATGGACTGGAAGGATGGACGGAAGGACGGACTGGAAGGATGGACGGAAGGACGGACTGGAAGGATGGACGGAAGGACGGACTGGAAGGATGGACGGAAGGACGGACTGGAAGGATGGACGGAAGGACGGACTGGAAGGATGGACGGACTGGAAGGATGGACGGAAGGACGGACTGGAAGCATGGACGGAAGGACGGACTGGAAGGATGGACGGAAGGACGGACTGGAAGGATGGACGGAAGGACGGACTGGAAGGATGGACGGAAGGACGGACTGGAAGGATGGACGGAAGGACGGACTGGAAGGATGGACGGAAGGATGGACGGAAGGATGGACGGAAGGACGGACTGAAAGGACGGACTGGAAGGATGGACGGAAGGACGGACTGGAAGGACGGACTGGAAGGACGGACTGGAAGGATGGACGGAAGGACGGACTGGAAGGATGGACGGAAGGACGGACTGGAAGGATGGACGGAAGGACGGACTGGAAGGAAGGACGGACTGGAAGGATGGACGGAAGGACGGACTGGAAGGATGGACGGAAGGACGGACTGGAAGGATGGACGGAAGGACGGACTGGAAGGATGGACGGAAGGACGGACTGGAAGGATGGACGGACTGGAAGGATGGACGGAAGGACGGACTGGAAGCATGGACGGAAGGACGGACTGGAAGGATGGACGGAAGGACGGACTGGAAGGATGGACGGAAGGACGGACTGGAAGGATGGACGGAAGGACGGACTGGAAGGATGGACGGAAGGACGGACTGGAAGGATGGACGGAAGGATGGACGGAAGGACGGACGGACTGGAAGGATGGACGGAAGGACGGACGGACTGGAAGGATGGACGGAAGGACGGACGGACTGGAAGGATGGACGGAAGGACGGACTGGAAGGATGGACGGAAGGACGGACTGGAAGGATGGACGGAAGGACGGACTGGAAGGATGGACGGAAGGACGGACTGGAAGGATGGACGGAAGGACGGACTGGAAGGATGGACGGAAGGACGGACTGGAAGGATGGACGGAAGGACGGACGGACTGGAAGGATGGACGGAAGGACGGACTGGAAGGATGGACGGAAGGACGGACTGGAAGGATGGACGGAAGGACGGACTGGAAGGATGGACGGAAGGACGGACTGGAAGGATGGACGGAAGGACGGACGGACTGGAAGGATGGACGGAAGGACGGACGGGAAGGATGGACGGAAGGACGGACTGGAAGGATGGACGGAAGGACGGACTGGAAGGATGGACGGAAGGACGGACGGACTGGAAGGATGGACGGAAGGACGGACGGACTGGAAGGATGGACGGAAGGACGGACGGACTGGAAGGATGGACGGAAGGACGGACTGGAAGGATGGACGGAAGGACGGACTGGAAGGATGGACGGAAGGACGGACTGGAAGGATGGACGGAAGGACGGACTGGAAGGATGGACGGAAGGACGGACTGGAAGGATGGACGGAAGGACGGACTGGAAGGATGGACGGAAGGACGGACTGGAAGGATGGACGGAAGGACGGACTGAAAGGATGGACGGAAGGACGGACTGGAAGGATGGACGGAAGGACGGACTGGAAGGACGGACTGGAAGGACGGACGGAAGGACGGACTGGAAGGATGGACGGAAGGACGGACTGGAAGGATGGACGGAAGGACGGACTGGAAGGAAGGACGGACTGGAAGGATGGACGGAAGGACGGACTGGAAGGATGGACGGAAGGACGGACTGGAAGGATGGACGGAAGGACGGACTGGAAGGATGGACGGAAGGACGGACTGGAAGGATGGACGGAAGGACGGACTGGAAGGATGGACGGACGGAAGAACGGACTGGAAGGATGGACGGAAGGACGGACTGGAAGGATGGACGGAAGGACGGACTGGAAGGATGGACGGACTGGAAGGATGGACGGAAGGACGGACTGGAAGGATGGACGGAAGGACGGACTGGAAGGATGGACGGAAGGACGGACGGGAAGGATGGACGGAAGGACGGACTGGAAGGATGGACGGAAGGACGGACTGGAAGGATGGACGGAAGGACGGACTGGAAGGATGGACGGAAGGACGGACTGGAAGGATGGACGGAAGGACGGACTGGAAGGATGGACGGAAGGACGGACTGGAAGGATGGACGGAAGGACGGACTGGAAGGATGGACGGAAGAACGGACTGGAAGGATGGACGGAAGGACGGACTGGAAGGATGGACGGAAGGACGGACTGGAAGGATGGACGGAAGGACGGACTGAAAGGATGGACGGAAGGACGGACTGAAAGGATGGACGGAAGGACGGACTGGAAGGATGGACGGAAGGACGGACTGGAAGGATGGACGGAAGGACGGACTGGAAGGATGGACGGAAGGACGGACTGGAAGGATGGACGGAAGGACGGACTGGAAGGATGGACGGAAGGACGGACTGGAAGGATGGACGGAAGGACGGACTGGAAGGATGGACGGAAGGACGGACTGGAAGGATGGACGGAAGGACGGACTGGAAGGATGGACGGAAGGACGGACTGGAAGGACGGACTGGAAGGACGGACGGAAGGACGGACTGGAAGGACGGACTGGAAGGACGGACTGGAAGGATGGACGGAAGGACGGACTGGAAGGATGGAAAGAAGGACGGACGGACTGGAAGGATGGACGGAAGGACGGACGGACTGGAAGGATGGACGGAAGGACGGACGAACTGGAAGGATGGACGGAAGGACGGACTGGAAGGATGGACGGAAGGACGGGCTGGAAGGATGGACGGAAGGACGGACTGGAAGGATGGACGGAAGGACGGACTGGAAGGATGGACGGAAGGACGGACTGGAAGGATGGACGGAAGGACGGACGGACGGAAGGACGGACGGACGGAAGGACGGAAGGACGGAAGGACGGAAGGACGGAAGGACGGAAGGACGGAAGGACGGAAGGACGGAAGGACGGAAGGACGGAAGGACGGAAGGACGGAAGGACGGAAGGACGGAAGGACGGAAGGACGGAAGGACGGAAGACGGAAGACGGAAGACGGAAGACGGAAGGACGGAAGATGGAAGGACGGACGGAAGGAAGGACGGAAGGAACGGAAGGAACGGAAGGACTGGATGGACTGGATGGACTTGATGGACTGGATGGACTGGATGGACTGGAGGACGGAAGGAAGGACGGAAGGACGGAAGGACGGAAGACGGAAGACGGAAGACGGAAGACGGAAGGACGGAAGATGGAAGGACGGAAGATGGAAGGACGGACGGAAGGAAGGACGGAAGGACGGAAGGAACGGAAGGAACGGAAGGAACGGAAGGACTGGATGGACTGGATGGACTGGATGGACTGGATGGACTGGATGGACTGGAGGACGGAAGGAAGGACGGAAGGACGGAAGGACGGAAGGACGGAAGGAAGGACGGAAGGAAGGAAGGACGGAAGGACGGACGGAAGGAAGGAAGGAAGGAAGGACAGACGTAAGGACGGAAGGAACGGAAGGAACGGAAGGACGGAAGGAACGGAAGGAACGGAAGGACTGGATGGACTGGATGGACAGGATGGACGGAAGGAAGGAAGGACGGAAGGAAGGACGGAAGGACGGAAGGACGGAAGGACGGACGGAAGGACGGAAGGAAGGACGGAAGGACGGAACGAAGGAAGGAAGGATGGACGGAAGGATGGACGGAAGGACGGAACGAAGGAAGGAAGGATGGACGGAAGGACAGACGGAAGGACAGACTCTAACGCTAACTCTAACGCTAACTCTAACGCTAACGCTAACGCTAACGCTAATGCTAACGCTAACGCTAATGCTAACGCTAACGCTAACTCTAACTCTAACTCTAACGCTAACTCTAACTCTAACTCTAACTCTAACTCTAACTCTAACTCTAACGCTAACTCTAACTCTAACGCTAACTCTAACGCTAACGCTAACTCTAACGCTAACTCTAACTCTAACGCTAACTCTAAAGCTAACGCTAAAAGTTCGAATTCTTCTGTGGATTCTTTAAATTCTTTTCATTTAAAACAATCTGCTGCATTCTTCGACGCATTTCTTAAAGCTTCCACGCCTTTTTCACCAATCTTCAAATTTCACCAATTTCAGGTAGACTGCCGGCCAAGGCTAACAAGCTTAGGCTTGTAATCATAATGGTCCTCCTATGTTGATGTACATAATATGCCTGGCCTGCTTTTTGAAGTTAAATCTAAATTACTCAAGGTTCCTTATGTGCATTTACAACATGCACCTTTTTGGTTCTTTTTACAACTTGTTACATACTTTCTAATACTGAATACCCTCTCTTGTATTTATTTCTCCTTTTTGTTCACAGATCCTCCATGTACACAAACTGCCTGACCTTTTAAGTGTTACAAAGGCTAAGCAAAAATTGGCTGCAACACATTCTAATTGACATACAAAGGTAAGAAAGCAGCAAATTATATAATGCTTCAGAAACAAGATTGTGCATTCTTTAGAAGTGGACCTCCTCCCTGTGTATTCCTGCTGTGTATTCAAAACAGCTTGTAGATGACATATTTGACATGAACATTTTCCAATATTGTTCCCCAGTATGTGAGGTTTTAAAGACCATGAAACATTAACCCTATCACCTTACCCAATACTACAAAATACTACTTGTATGCAGTACTCTTATTACACTAGCCTATAAGAACTGGGTAGTATTGTGTACTGTACCCCAAATAAATGCCTAGGGCGTTAGGGTAAAAAAATACTTTACATTTGTTGCCTTAATCTATTTTCATGAAACTCGTCGTAACTTCAATGCATCTCAGGTTGCAGCTGTGTCGTGTCCTATGAATCATTTCACAAAACACAAAAGTACAACTTGTAATAGGTGTATTTTTAGTACAATACGATGACTTATATGTATTTTTTAAGAGTCGTCGAAAGTTTTCCGAAACGTATTAGTGGCGGATGTTGGACTTATTTCAAGTTTTAACTCCATTAATCAAGGTTTCAATTCGCATCGGAGGGTGGGTGTACAAGTACCTTGCACATTTTTTTCGGGATTCAAAATGGATGACGGTAAACATGTCACAAGCAAGACCGGCAATATCTGTCAGCCACCGGCACACAGCAAGCAGGTTTTTCAGTCCCTACCTGATTTTGTCGATTTTCCCCAGAATATTCTTCTGGGATTTTTCTCCCACCTCTAAAACTGTAATTTCTTTTGTCTTCTCTACAGGTTTATATTTTGGGCAGCTCAATAAAGATGCGTCTAAGACGGGAGGTGAATTGTTACTTGCCAATTTGTATGCAGTCAAGTGCTTCTTTGCATTGTTTTTGACTGGCATTTGAGGTAACAGAAAATGATTTAAATATGTAATGCAGAGAAAATTAAGTACACGTTTTATTTAAAGGTTGGGTACACCATTTGTAATTGCTTGAATTATCATGAATGGGTGGATTTGGGGGGTTGTATTTTATAGTAAATATCATTTAAATGACCTGTTCGAAGTTTTACTATCATGGATGCCTAGAAAAGCACGAAAAACAGCGTTTGTTTTCAACCGGCGTCGAGCAGTTATTCTTATGTTGTTATTGTTTTTTCGCGCTCGCCGTCTGGCGATCGCGAGTTTTGTTTTATAAAATTCAATTTTTCGGAATAATATCAGAATATCTAGGGCAATCATTTTGCTGGACGCCTAAAATCATTATTTACTTTCAAATAAGTAAGATATTTCTTAATAATACGGTAGTAAATATTTTTGATATCTGCAAATGGTGTATCCTGCCTTTAACTCGCAATATTTATAATGATTATATCAGTTGTGTGTTTCTTATTCATGATGTTATTTGTAACAGGTCGGTTTGGGTGTGAAAACGTTTCTTGCTTCTGGAGCTGTAGGAGTGCTCAGGACCAGATGCCTAGAGGTAATTCAGTGTAAGACTATTAACCAGTTCGCGCCGGATGACTCTAACGCTAACTCTAACGCTAACGCTAACGCTAACGCTAACGCTAACGCTAACGCTAACGCTAACGCTAACGCTAACGCTAACGCTAACGCTAACGCTAACGCTAACGCTAACGCTAACGCTAACGCTAACGCTAACGCTAACGCTAACGCTAACGACTGGATGGACTGGATGGACTGGATGGACTGGATGGACTGGATGGACTGGATGGACTGGATGGACTGGATGGACTGGATGGACTGGATGGACTGGATGGACTGGATGGACTGGATGGACTGGATGGACTGGATGGACTGGATGGACTGGATGGACTGGATGGACTGGATGGACTGGATGGACTGGATGGACTGGATGGACTGGATGGACTGGATGGACTGGATGGACTGGATGGACTGGATGGACTGGATGGACTGGATGGACTGGATGGACTGGATGGACTGGATGGACTGGATGGACTGGATGGACTGGATGGACTGGATGGACTGGATGGACTGGATGGACTGGATGGACTGGATGGACTGGATGGACTGGATGGACTGGATGGACTGGATGGACTGGATGGACTGGATGGACTGGATGGACTGGATGGACTGGATGGACTGGATGGACTGGATGGACTGGATGGACTGGATGGACTGGATGGACTGGATGGACTGGACTGGATGGACTGGATGGATGGACTGGATGGACTGGATGGATGGACTGGATGGATGGACTGGATGGATGGACTGGATGGATGGACTGGATGGACTGGATGGACTGGATGGACTGGATGGACTGGATGGACTGGATGGACTGGATGGACTGGATGGACTGGATGGACTGGATGGACTGGATGGACTGGATGGACTGGATGGACTGGATGGACTGGATGGACTGGATGGACTGGATGGACTGGATGGACTGGATGGACTGGATGGACTGGATGGACTGGATGGACTGGATGGACTGGATGGACTGGATGGACTGGATGGACTGGATGGACTGGATGGACTGGATGGACTGGATGGACTGGATGGACTGGATGGACTGGATGGACTGGATGGACTGGATGGACTGGATGGACTGGATGGACTGGATGGACTGGATGGACTGGATGGATGGACTGGATGGACTGGATGGACTGGATGGACTGGATGGACTGGATGGACTGGATGGACTGGATGGACTGGATGGACTGGATGGACTGGATGGACTGGATGGACTGGATGGACTGGATGGACTGGATGGACTGGATGGGCTGGATGGGCTGGATGGGCTGGATGGGCTGGATGGGCTGGATGGGCTGGATGGGCTGGATGGGCTGGATGGGCTGGATGGGCTGGATGGGCTGGATGGGCTGGATGGGCTGGATGGGCTGGATGGGCTGGATGGGCTGGATGGGCTGGATGGGCTGGATGGGCTGGATGGGCTGGATGGGCTGGATGGGCTGGATGGGCTGGATGGGCTGGATGGGCTGGATGGGCTGGATGGGCTGGATGGATGGATGGACGGACTGGATGGATGGATGGACGGACTGGATGGATGGATGGACGGACTGGATGGATGGATGGACGGACTGGATGGATGGATGGACGGACTGGATGGATGGATGGACGGACTGGATGGATGGATGGATGGACGGACTGGATGGATGGATGGACGGACTGGAAGGATGGACGGACTGGAAGGATGGACGGACTGGAAGGATGGACGGACTGGAAGGATGGACGGACTGGAAGGATGGACGGACTGGAAGGATGGACGGACTGGAAGGATGGACGGACTGGAAGGATGGACGGACTGGAAGGATGGACGGACTGGAAGGACGGACGGAAGGATGGAAGGACGGACGGACTGGAAGGACGGACGGACTGGAAGGATGGACGGAAGGACGGACTGGAAGGATGGACGGAAGGACGGACTGGAAGGATGGACGGAAGGACGGACTGGAAGGATGGACGGAAGGACGGACTGGAAGGAAGGACGGACTGGAAGGATGGACTGGAAGGATGGACGGAAGGACGGACTGGAAGGATGGACGGAAGGACGGACTGGAAGGATGGACGGAAGGACGGACTGGAAGGATGGACGGAAGGACGGACTGGAAGGATGGACGGAAGGACGGACTGGAAGGATGGACGGACTGGAAGGATGGACGGAAGGACGGACTGGAAGGATGGACGGAAGGACGGACTGGAAGGATGGACGGAAGGACGGACTGGAAGGATGGACGGAAGGACGGACTGGAAGGATGGACGGAAGGACGGACTGGAAGGATGGACGGAAGGACGGACTGGAAGGATGGACGGAAGGACGGACTGGAAGGATGGACGGACTGGAAGGATGGACGGAAGGACGGACTGGAAGGATGGACGGAAGGACGGACTGGAAGGATGGACGGAAGGACGGACTGGAAGGATGGACGGAAGGACGGACTGGAAGGATGGACGGAAGGACGGACTGGAAGGATGGACGGAAGGACGGACTGGAAGGATGGACGGAAGGACGGACTGGAAGGATGGACGGAAGGACGGACTGGAAGGATGGACGGAAGGACGGACTGGAAGGATGGACGGAAGGACGGACTGGAAGGATGGACGGAAGGACGGACTGGAAGGATGGACGGAAGGACGGACTGGAAGGATGGACGGAAGGACGGACTGGAAGGATGGACGGAAGGACGGACTGGAAGGATGGACGGAAGGACGGACTGGAAGGATGGACGGAAGGACGGACTGGAAGGATGGACGGACTGGAAGGATGGACGGAAGGACGGACTGGAAGGATGGACGGAAGGACGGACTGGAAGGATGGACGGAAGGACGGACTGGAAGGATGGACGGAAGGACGGACTGGAAGGATGGACGGAAGGACGGACTGGAAGGATGGACGGAAGGACGGACTGGAAGGATGGACGGAAGGACGGACTGGAAGGATGGACGGAAGGACGGACTGGAAGGATGGACGGAAGGACGGACTGGAAGGATGGACGGAAGGACGGACTGGAAGGATGGACGGAAGGACGGACTGGAAGGATGGACGGAAGGACGGACTGGAAGGATGGACGGAAGGACGGACTGGAAGGATGGACGGAAGGACGGACTGGAAGGATGGACGGAAGGACGGACTGGAAGGATGGACGGAAGGACGGACTGGAAGGATGGACGGAAGGACGGACTGGAAGGATGGACGGAAGGACGGACTGGAAGGATGGACGGAAGGACGGACTGGAAGGATGGACGGAAGGACGGACTGGAAGGATGGACGGAAGGACGGACTGGAAGGACGGACTGGAAGGACGGACTGGAAGGACGGACTGGAAGGACGGACTGGAAGGACGGACTGGAAGGACGGACGGAAGGACGGACTGGAAGGACGGACTGGAAGGACGGACTGGAAGGATGGACGGAAGGACGGACGGACTGGAAGGATGGACGGAAGGACGGACGGACTGGAAGGATGGACGGAAGGACGGACGGACTGGAAGGATGGACGGAAGGACGGACTGGAAGGATGGACGGAAGGACGGACTGGAAGGATGGACGGAAGGACGGACTGGAAGGATGGACGGAAGGACGGACTGGAAGGATGGACGGAAGGACGGACTGGAAGGATGGACGGAAGGACGGACTGGAAGGATGGACGGAAGGACGGACGGACTGGAAGGATGGACGGAAGGACGGACGGACTGGAAGGATGGACGGAAGGACGGACGGACTGGAAGGATGGACGGAAGGACGGACTGGAAGGATGGACGGAAGGACGGACTGGAAGGATGGACGGAAGGACGGACTGGAAGGATGGACGGAAGGACGGACTGGAAGGATGGACGGAAGGACGGACTGGAAGGATGGACGGAAGGACGGACTGGAAGGATGGACGGAAGGACGGACTGGAAGGACGGACTGGAAGGACGGACTGGAAGGACGGACTGGAAGGACGGACGGAAGGACGGACTGGAAGGACGGACTGGAAGGACGGACTGGAAGGATGGACGGAAGGACGGACGGACTGGAAGGATGGACGGAAGGACGGACGGACTGGAAGGATGGACGGAAGGACGGACGGACTGGAAGGATGGACGGAAGGACGGACGGACTGGAAGGATGGACGGAAGGACGGACTGGAAGGATGGACGGAAGGACGGACTGGAAGGATGGACGGAAGGACGGACTGGAAGGATGGACGGAAGGACGGACTGGAAGGATGGACGGAAGGACGGACTGGAAGGATGGACGGAAGGACGGACTGGAAGGATGGACGGAAGGACGGACTGGAAGGATGGACGGAAGGACGGACGGACTGGAAGGATGGACGGAAGGACGGACGGACTGGAAGGATGGACGGAAGGACGGACGGACTGGAAGGATGGACGGAAGGACGGACTGGAAGGATGGACGGAAGGACGGACTGGAAGGATGGACGGAAGGACGGACTGGAAGGATGGACGGAAGGACGGACTGGAAGGATGGACGGAAGGACGGACGGACTGGAGGGATGGACGGAAGGACGGACGAACTGGAAGGATGGACGGAGGACGGACTGGAAGGATGGACGGAAGGACGGACTGGAAGGATGGACGGAAGGACGGACTGGAAGGATGGACGGAAGGACGGACTGGAAGGATGGACGGAAGGACGGACTGGAAGGATGGACGGAAGGACGGACTGGAAGGATGGACGGAAGGACGGACTGGAAGGATGGACGGAAGGACGGACGGACTGGAAGGATGGACGGAAGGACGGACGGACTGGAAGGATGGACGGAAGGACGGACGGACTGGAAGGATGGACGGAAGGACGGACTGGAAGGATGGACGGAAGGACAGACTGGAAGGATGGACGGAAGGACGGACTGGAAGGATGGACGGAAGGACGGACTGGAAGGATGGACGGAAGGACGGACTGGAAGGATGGACGGAAGGACGGACTGGAAGGATGGACGGAAGGACGGACTGGAAGGATGGACGGAAGGACGGACTGGAAGGATGGACGGACGGAAGGACGGACTGGAAGGATGGACGGAAGGACGGACTGGAAGGATGGACGGACTGGAAGGATGGACGGAAGGACGGACTGGAAGGATGGACGGAAGGACGGACTGGAAGGATGGACGGAAGGACGGACGGGAAGGATGGACGGAAGGACGGACTGGAAGGATGGACGGAAGGACGGACTGGAAGGATGGACGGAAGGACGGACTGGAAGGATGGACGGAAGGACGGACTGGAAGTATGGACGGAAGGACAAACTGGAAGGATGGACGGAAGGACGGACTGGAAGGACGGACTGGAAGGACGGACTGGAAGGACGGACGGAAGGACGGACTGGAAGGACGGACTGGAAGGATGGACGGAAGGACGGACTGGAAGGATGGACGGAAGGACGGACTGGAAGGATGGACGGAAGGACGGACGGACTGGAAGGATGGACGGAAGGACGGACGAACTGGAAGGATGGACGGAAGGACGGACTGGAAGGATGGACGGAAGGACGGACTGGAAGGATGGACGGAAGGACGGACTGGAAGGATGGACGGAAGGACGGACTGGAAGGATGGACGGAAGGACGGACTGGAAGGATGGACGGAAGGACGGACTGGAAGGATGGATGGAAGGACGGACTGGAAGGATGGACGGAAGGACGGACGGACTGGAAGGATGGACGGAAGGACGGACGGACTGGAAGGATGGA
This sequence comes from Crossaster papposus, assembly GCA_037893245.1. Lineage (NCBI taxonomy): Eukaryota > Metazoa > Echinodermata > Asteroidea > Velatida > Solasteridae > Crossaster > Crossaster papposus. The sequence goes on from JBAIAA010001135.1 coordinate 412,508, forward strand.
CGGAAGGACGGACTGGAAGGATGGACGGAAGGACGGACTGGAAGGATGGACGGAAGGACGGACTGGAAGGTTGGACGGAAGGACGGACTGGAAGGATGGACGGAAGGACGGACTGGAAGGATGGACGGAAGGACGGACTGGAAGGATGGACGGAAGGACGGACGGACTGGAAGGATGGACGGAAGGACGGACGGACTGGAAGGATGGACGGAAGGACGGACTGGAAGGATGGACGGAAGGACGGACTGGAAGGATGGACGGAAGGACGGACTGGAAGGATGGACGGAAGGACGGACTGGAAGGATGGACGGAAGGACGGACTGGAAGGATGGACGGAAGGACGGACTGGAAGGATGGACGGAAGGACGGACTGGAAGGATGGACGGAAGGACGGACTGAAAGGATGGACGGAAGGACGGACTGAAAGGATGGACGGAAGGACGGACTGGAAGGATGGACGGAAGGACGGACTGGAAGGACGGACTGGAAGGATGGACGGAAGGACGGACTGGAAGGATGGACGGAAGGACGGACTGGAAGGATGGACGGAAGGACGGACTGGAAGGAAGGACGGACTGGAAGGATGGACGGAAGGACGGACTGGAAGGATGGACGGAAGGACGGACTGGAAGGATGGACGGAAGGACGGACTGGAAGGATGGACGGAAGGACGGACTGGAAGGATGGACGGAAGGACGGACTGGAAGGATGGACGGAAGGACGGACTGGAAGGAAGGACGGACTGGAAGGATGGACTGGAAGGATGGACGGAAGGACGGACTGGAAGGATGGACGGAAGGACGGACTGGAAGGATGGACGGAAGGACGGACTGGAAGGATGGACGGAAGGACGGACTGGAAGGATGGACAGAAGGACGGACTGGAAGGATGGACGGACTGGAAGGATGGACGGAAGGACGGACTGGAAGCATGGACGGAAGGACGGACTGGAAGGATGGACGGAAGGACGGACTGGAAGGATGGACGGAAGGACGGACTGGAAGGATGGACGGAAGGACGGACTGGAAGGATGGACGGAAGGACGGACTGGAAGGATGGACGGAAGGATGGACGGAAGGACGGACTGGAAGGATGGACTGGAAGGATGGACGGAAGGACGGACTGGAAGGATGGACGGAAGGACGGACTGGAAGGATGGACGGAAGGACGGACTGGAAGGATGGACGGAAGGACGGACTGGAAGGATGGACGGAAGGACGGACTGGAAGGATGGACGGAAGGACGGACTGGAAGGATGGACGGAAGGACGGACTGGAAGGATGGACAGAAGGACGGACTGGAAGGATGGACGGACTGGAAGGATGGACGGAAGGACGGACTGGAAGCATGGACGGAAGGACGGACTGGAAGGATGGACGGAAGGACGGACTGGAAGGATGGACGGAAGGACGGACTGGAAGGATGGACGGAAGGACGGACTGGAAGGATGGACGGAAGGACGGACTGGAAGGATGGACGGAAGGATGGACGGAAGGACGGACTGGAAGGATGGACTGGAAGGATGGACGGAAGGACGGACTGGAAGGATGGACGGAAGGACGGACTGGAAGGATGGACGGAAGGACGGACTGGAAGGATGGACGGAAGGACGGACTGGAAGGATGGACGGAAGGACGGACTGGAAGGATGGACGGAAGGACGGACTGGAAGGATGGACGGAAGGACGGACTGGAAGGATGGACGGAAGGACGGACTGGAAGGACGGACTGGAAGGACGGACGGAAGGACGGACTGGAAGGACGGACTGGAAGGATGGACGGAAGGATGGACTGGAAGGATGGACGGAAGGACGGACTGGAAGGATGGACGGAAGGACGGACGGACTGGAAGGATGGACGGAAGGACGGACGAACTGGAAGGATGGACGGAAGGACGGACTGGAAGGATGGACGGAAGGACGGACTGGAAGGATGGACGGAAGGACGGACTGGAAGGATGGACGGAAGGACGGACTGGAAGGATGGACGGAAGGACGGACTGGAAGGATGGACGGAAGGACGGACTGGAAGGAAGGACGGACTGGAAGGATGGACTGGAAGGATGGACGGAAGGACGGACTGGAAGGATGGACGGAAGGACGGACTGGAAGGATGGACGGAAGGACGGACTGGAAGGATGGACGGAAGGACGGACTGGAAGGATGGACAGAAGGACGGACTGGAAGGATGGACGGACTGGAAGGATGGACGGAAGGACGGACTGGAAGCATGGACGGAAGGACGGACTGGAAGGATGGACGGAAGGACGGACTGGAAGGATGGACGGAAGGACGGACTGGAAGGATGGACGGAAGGACGGACTGGAAGGATGGACGGAAGGACGGACTGGAAGGATGGACGGAAGGATGGACGGAAGGACGGACTGGAAGGATGGACTGGAAGGATGGACGGAAGGACGGACTGGAAGGATGGACGGAAGGACGGACTGGAAGGATGGACGGAAGGACGGACTGGAAGGATGGACGGAAGGACGGACTGGAAGGATGGACGGAAGGACGGACTGGAAGGATGGACGGAAGGACGGACTGGAAGGATGGACGGAAGGACGGACTGGAAGGATGGACGGAAGGACGGACTGGAAGGACGGACTGGAAGGACGGACGGAAGGACGGACTGGAAGGACGGACTGGAAGGATGGACGGAAGGATGGACTGGAAGGATGGACGGAAGGACGGACTGGAAGGATGGACGGAAGGACGGACGGACTGGAAGGATGGACGGAAGGACGGACGAACTGGAAGGATGGACGGAAGGACGGACTGGAAGGATGGACGGAAGGACGGACTGGAAGGATGGACGGAAGGACGGACTGGAAGGATGGACGGAAGGACGGACTGGAAGGATGGACGGAAGGACGGACTGGAAAGATGGACGGAAGGACGGACTGGAAGGATGGACGGAAGGACGGACTGGAAGGATGGACGGAAGGACGGACGGACTGGAAGGATGGACGGAAGGACGGACGGACTGGAAGGATGGACGGAAGGACGGACGGACTGGAAGGATGGACGGAAGGACGGACTGGAAGGATGGACGGAAGGACGGACTGGAAGGATGGACGGAAGGACGGACTGGAAGGATGGACGGAAGGACGGACTGGAAGGATGGACGGAAGGACGGACTGGAAGGATGGACGGAAGGACGGACTGGAAGGATGGACGGAAGGACGGACTGGAAGGATGGACGGAAGGACGGACTGGAAGGATGGACGGAAGGACGGACTGAAAGGATGGACGGAAGGACGGACTGGAAGGATGGACGGAAGGACGGACTGGAAGGACGGACTGGAAGGATGGACGGAAGGACGGACTGGAAGGATGGACGGAAGGACGGACTGGAAGGATGGACGGAAGGACGGACTGGAAGGAAGGACGGACTGGAAGGATGGACGGAAGGACGGACTGGAAGGATGGACGGAAGGACGGACTGGAAGGATGGACGGAAGGACGGACTGGAAGGATGGACGGAAGGACGGACTGGAAGGATGGACGGAAGGACGGACTGGAAGGATGGACGGAAGGACGGACTGGAAGGATGGACGGACGGAAGGACGGACTGGAAGGATGGACGGAAGGACGGACTGGAAGGATGGACGGACTGGAAGGATGGACGGAAGGACGGACTGGAAGGATGGACGGAAGGACGGACGGAAGGATGGACGGAAGGACGGACTGGAAGGATGGACGGAAGGACGGACGGGAAGGATGGACGGAAGGACGGACTGGAAGGATGGACGGAAGGACGGACTGGAAGGATGGACGGAAGGACGGACTGGAAGGATGGACGGAAGGACGGACTGGAAGGATGGACGGAAGGACGGACTGGAAGGATGGACGGAAGGACGGACTGGAAGGATGGACGGAAGAACGGACTGGAAGGATGGACGGAAGGACGGACTGGAAGGATGGACGGAAGGACGGACTGGAAGGATGGACGGAAGGACGGACTGGAAGGATGGACGGAAGGACGGACTGGAAGGATGGACGGAAGGACGGACTGGAAGGATGGACGGAAGGACGGACGGGAAGGATGGACGGAAGGACGGACTGGAAGGATGGACGGAAGGACGGACGGGAAGGATGGACGGAAGGACGGACTGGAAGGATGGACGGAAGGACGGACTGGAAGGATGGACGGAAGGACGGACTGGAAGGATGGACGGAAGGACGGACTGGAAGGATGGACGGAAGGACGGACTGGAAGGACGGACTGGAAGGACGGACGGAAGGACAGACTGGAAGGACGGACTGGAAGGACGGACTGGAAGGATGGACGGAAGGACGGACTGGAAGGATGGACGGAAGGACGGACGGACTGGAAGGATGGACGGAAGGACGGACGGACTGGAAGGATGGACGGAAGGACGGACGAACTGGAAGGATGGACGGAAGGACGGACTGGAAGGATGGACGGAAGGACGGACTGGAAGGATGGACGGAAGGACGGACTGGAAGGATGGACGGAAGGACGGACTGGAAGGATGGACGGAAGGACGGACGGACTGGAAGGATGGACGGAAGGACGGACGGACTGGAAGGATGGACGGAAGGACGGACGGACTGGAAGGATGGACGGAAGGACGGACGGACTGGAAGGATGGACGGAAGGACGGACGGACTGGAAGGATGGACGGAAGGACGGACTGGAAGGATGGACGGAAGGACGGACTGGAAGGATGGACGGAAGGACGGACTGGAAGGATGGACGGAAGGACGGACTGGAAGGATGGACGGAAGGACGGACGGACTGGAAGGATGGACGGAAGGACGGACGAACTGGAAGGATGGACGGAAGGACGGACTGGAAGGATGGACGGAAGGACGGACTGGAAGGATGGACGGAAGGACGGACTGGAAGGATGGACGGAAGGACGGACTGGAAGGATGGACGGAAGGACGGACTGGAAGGATGGACGGAAGGACGGACTGGAAGGATGGACGGAAGGATGGACGGACTGGAAGGATGGACGGAAGGACGGACGGACTGGAAGGATGGACGGAAGGACGGACGGACTGGAAGGATGGACGGAAGGACGGACTGGAAGGATGGACGGAAGGACGGACTGGAAGGATGGACGGAAGGACGGACTGGAAGGATGGACGGAAGGACGGACTGGAAGGATGGACGGAAGGACGGACTGGAAGGATGGACGGAAGGACGGACTGGAAGGATGGACGGAAGGACGGACTGGAAGGATGGACGGAAGGACGGACTGGAAGGATGGACGGAAGGACGGACTGGAAGGATGGATGGAAGGACGGACTGGATGGATGGACGGAAGGACGGACGGACTGGAAGGATGGACGGAAGGACGGACGGACTGGAAGGATGGACGGAAGGACGGACTGGAAGGATGGACGGAAGGACGGACTGGAAGGATGGACGGAAGGACGGACTGGAAGGTTGGACGGAAGGACGGACTGGAAGGATGGACGGAAGGACGGACTGGAAGGATGGACGGAAGGACGGACTGGAAGGATGGACGGAAGGACGGACGGACTGGAAGGATGGACGGAAGGACGGACGGACTGGAAGGATGGACGGAAGGACGGACTGGAAGGATGGACGGAAGGACGGACTGGAAGGATGGACGGAAGGACGGACTGGAAGGATGGACGGAAGGACGGACTGGAAGGATGGACGGAAGGACGGACTGGAAGGATGGACGGAAGGACGGACTGGAAGGATGGACGGAAGGACGGACTGGAAGGATGGACGGAAGGACGGACTGAAAGGATGGACGGAAGGACGGACTGGAAGGATGGACGGAAGGACGGACTGGAAGGACGGACTGGAAGGATGGACGGAAGGACGGACTGGAAGGATGGACGGAAGGACGGACTGGAAGGATGGACGGAAGGACGGACTGGAAGGAAGGACGGACTGGAAGGATGGACGGAAGGACGGACTGGAAGGATGGACGGAAGGACGGACTGGAAGGATGGACGGAAGGACGGACTGGAAGGATGGACGGAAGGACGGACTGGAAGGATGGACGGAAGGACGGACTGGAAGGAAGGACGGACTGGAAGGATGGACTGGAAGGATGGACTGGAAGGATGGACGGAAGGACGGACTGGAAGGATGGACGGAAGGACGGACTGGAAGGATGGACGGAAGGACGGACTGGAAGGATGGACGGAAGGACGGACTGGAAGGATGGACAGAAGGACGGACTGGAAGGATGGACGGACTGGAAGGATGGACGGAAGGACGGACTGGAAGCATGGACGGAAGGACGGACTGGAAGGATGGACGGAAGGACGGACTGGAAGGATGGACGGAAGGACGGACTGGAAGGATGGACGGAAGGACGGACTGGAAGGATGGACGGAAGGACGGACTGGAAGGATGGACGGAAGGATGGACGGAAGGACGGACTGGAAGGATGGACTGGAAGGATGGACGGAAGGACGGACTGGAAGGATGGACGGAAGGACGGACTGGAAGGATGGACGGAAGGACGGACTGGAAGGATGGACGGAAGGACGGACTGGAAGGATGGACGGAAGGACGGACTGGAAGGATGGACGGAAGGACGGACTGGAAGGATGGACGGAAGGACGGACTGGAAGGATGGACGGAAGGACGGACTGGAAGGACGGACTGGAAGGACGGACGGAAGGACGGACTGGAAGGACGGACTGGAAGGATGGACGGAAGGATGGACTGGAAGGATGGACGGAAGGACGGACTGGAAGGATGGACGGAAGGACGGACGGACTGGAAGGATGGACGGAAGGACGGACGAACTGGAAGGATGGACGGAAGGACGGACTGGAAGGATGGACGGAAGGACGGACTGGAAGGATGGACGGAAGGACGGACTGGAAGGATGGACGGAAGGACGGACTGGAAGGATGGACGGAAGGACGGACTGGAAAGATGGACGGAAGGACGGACTGGAAGGATGGACGGAAGGACGGACTGGAAGGATGGACGGAAGGACGGACGGACTGGAAGGATGGACGGAAGGACGGACGGACTGGAAGGATGGACGGAAGGACGGACGGACTGGAAGGATGGACGGAAGGACGGACTGGAAGGATGGACGGAAGGACGGACTGGAAGGATGGACGGAAGGACGGACTGGAAGGATGGACGGAAGGACGGACTGGAAGGATGGACGGAAGGACGGACTGGAAGGATGGACGGAAGGACGGACTGGAAGGATGGACGGAAGGACGGACTGGAAGGATGGACGGAAGGACGGACTGAAAGGATGGACGGAAGGACGGACTGGAAGGATGGACGGAAGGACGGACTGGAAGGACGGACTGGAAGGATGGACGGAAGGACGGACTGGAAGGATGGACGGAAGGACGGACTGGAAGGATGGACGGAAGGACGGACTGGAAGGAAGGACGGACTGGAAGGATGGACGGAAGGACGGACTGGAAGGATGGACGGAAGGACGGACTGGAAGGATGGACGGAAGGACGGACTGGAAGGATGGACGGAAGGACGGACTGGAAGGATGGACGGAAGGACGGACTGGAAGGATGGACGGAAGGACGGACTGGAAGGATGGACGGACGGAAGGACGGACTGGAAGGATGGACGGAAGGACGGACTGGAAGGATGGACGGACTGGAAGGATGGACGGAAGGACGGACTGGAAGGATGGACGGAAGGACGGACGGAAGGATGGACGGAAGGACGGACTGGAAGGATGGACGGAAGGACGGACGGGAAGGATGGACGGAAGGACGGACTGGAAGGATGGACGGAAGGACGGACTGGAAGGATGGACGGAAGGACGGACTGGAAGGATGGACGGAAGGACGGACTGGAAGGATGGACGGAAGGACGGACTGGAAGGATGGACGGAAGGACGGACTGGAAGGATGGACGGAAGAACGGACTGGAAGGATGGACGGAAGGACGGACTGGAAGGATGGACGGAAGGACGGACTGGAAGGATGGACGGAAGGACGGACTGGAAGGATGGACGGAAGGACGGACTGGAAGGATGGACGGAAGGACGGACTGGAAGGATGGACGGAAGGACGGACGGGAAGGATGGACGGAAGGACGGACTGGAAGGATGGACGGAAGGACGGACGGGAAGGATGGACGGAAGGACGGACTGGAAGGATGGACGGAAGGACGGACTGGAAGGATGGACGGAAGGACGGACTGGAAGGATGGACGGAAGGACGGACTGGAAGGATGGACGGAAGGACGGACTGGAAGGACGGACTGGAAGGACGGACGGAAGGACAGACTGGAAGGACGGACTGGAAGGACGGACTGGAAGGATGGACGGAAGGACGGACTGGAAGGATGGACGGAAGGACGGACGGACTGGAAGGATGGACGGAAGGACGGACGGACTGGAAGGATGGACGGAAGGACGGACGAACTGGAAGGATGGACGGAAGGACGGACTGGAAGGATGGACGGAAGGACGGACTGGAAGGATGGACGGAAGGACGGACTGGAAGGATGGACGGAAGGACGGACTGGAAGGATGGACGGAAGGACGGACTGGAAGGATGGACGGAAGGACGGACGGACTGGAAGGATGGACGGAAGGACGGACTGGAAGGATGGACGGAAGGACGGACGGACTGGAAGGATGGACGGAAGGACGGACTGGAAGGATGGACGGAAGGACGGACTGGAAGGATGGACGGAAGGACGGACTGGAAGGATGGACGGAAGGACGGACTGGAAGGATGGACGGAAGGACGGACGGACTGGAAGGATGGACGGAAGGACGGACGAACTGGAAGGATGGACGGAAGGACGGACTGGAAGGATGGACGGAAGGACGGACTGGAAGGATGGACGGAAGGACGGACTGGAAGGATGGACGGAAGGACGGACTGGAAGGATGGACGGAAGGACGGACTGGAAGGATGGACGGAAGGACGGACTGGAAGGATGGACGGAAGGATGGACGGACTGGAAGGATGGACGGAAGGACGGACTGGAAGGATGGACGGAAGGACGGACTGGAAGGACGGACTGGAAGGATGGACGGAAGGACGGACTGGAAGGATGGACGGAAGGACGGACTGGAAGGATGGACGGAAGGACGGACTGGAAGGAAGGACGGACTGGAAGGATGGACGGAAGGACGGACTGGAAGGATGGACGGAAGGACGGACTGGAAGGATGGACGGAAGGACGGACTGGAAGGATGGACGGAAGGACGGACTGGAAGGATGGACGGAAGGACGGACTGGAAGGATGGACGGAAGGACGGACTGGAAGGATGGACGGACGGAAGGACGGACTGGAAGGATGGACGGAAGGACGGACTGGAAGGATGGACGGACTGGAAGGATGGACGGAAGGACGGACTGGAAGGATGGACGGAAGGACGGACGGAAGGATGGACGGAAGGACGGACTGGAAGGATGGACGGAAGGACGGACGGGAAGGATGGACGGAAGGACGGACTGGAAGGATGGACGGAAGGACGGACTGGAAGGATGGACGGAAGGACGGACTGGAAGGATGGACGGAAGGACGGACTGGAAGGATGGACGGAAGGACGGACTGGAAGGATGGACGGAAGGACGGACTGGAAGGATGGACGGAAGAACGGACTGGAAGGATGGACGGAAGGACGGACTGGAAGGATGGACGGAAGGACGGACTGGAAGGATGGACGGAAGGACGGACTGGAAGGATGGACGGAAGGACGGACTGGAAGGATGGACGGAAGGACGGACTGGAAGGATGGACGGAAGGACGGACGGGAAGGATGGACGGAAGGACGGACTGGAAGGATGGACGGAAGGACGGACGGGAAGGATGGACGGAAGGACGGACTGGAAGGATGGACGGAAGGACGGACTGGAAGGATGGACGGAAGGACGGACTGGAAGGATGGACGGAAGGACGGACTGGAAGGATGGACGGAAGGACGGACTGGAAGGACGGACTGGAAGGACGGACGGAAGGACAGACTGGAAGGACGGACTGGAAGGACGGACTGGAAGGATGGACGGAAGGACGGACTGGAAGGATGGACGGAAGGACGGACGGACTGGAAGGATGGACGGAAGGACGGACGGACTGGAAGGATGGACGGAAGGACGGACGAACTGGAAGGATGGACGGAAGGACGGACTGGAAGGATGGACGGAAGGACGGACTGGAAGGATGGACGGAAGGACGGACTGGAAGGATGGACGGAAGGACGGACTGGAAGGATGGACGGAAGGACGGACTGGAAGGATGGACGGAAGGACAAACGGACTGGAAGGATGGACGGAAGGACGGACTGGAAGGATGGACGGAAGGACGGACGGACTGGAAGGATGGACGGAAGGACGGACTGGAAGGATGGACGGAAGGACGGACTGGAAGGATGGACGGAAGGACGGACTGGAAGGATGGACGGAAGGACGGACTGGAAGGATGGACGGAAGGACGGACGGACTGGAAGGATGGACGGAAGGACGGACGAACTGGAAGGATGGACGGAAGGACGGACTGGAAGGATGGACGGAAGGACGGACTGGAAGGATGGACGGAAGGACGGACTGGAAGGATGGACGGAAGGACGGACTGGAAGGATGGACGGAAGGACGGACTGGAAGGATGGACGGAAGGACGGACTGGAAGGATGGACGGAAGGATGGACGGACTGGAAGGATGGACGGAAGGACGGACGGACTGGAAGGATGGACGGAAGGACGGACTGGAAGGATGGACGGAAGGACGGACTGGAAGGATGGACGGAAGGATGGACGGACTGGAAGGATGGACGGAAGGACGGACTGGAAGGATGGACGGAAGGACGGACTGGAAGGATGGACGGAAGGACGGACTGGAAGGATGGACGGAAGGACGGACTGGAAGGATGGACGGAAGGACGGACTGGAAGGATGGACGGAAGGACGGACTGGAAGGATGGACGGAAGGACGGACTGGAAGGACGGACTGGAAGGATGGACGGAAGGACGGACTGGAAGGATGGACGGAAGGACGGACTGGAAGGATGGACGGAAGGACGGACTGGAAGGACGGACTGGAAGGATGGACGGACTGGAAGGATGGACGGAAGGACGGACTGGAAGGATGGACGGAAGGACGGACTGGAAGGAAGGACGGACTGGAAGGATGGACGGAAGGACGGACTGGAAGGATGGACGGAAGGACGGACTGGAAGGATGGACGGAAGGACGGACTGGAAGGATGGACGGAAGGACGGACTGGAAGGATGGACGGACTGGAAGGATGGACGGACTGGAAGGATGGACGGAAGGACGGACTGGAAGCATGGACGGAAGGACGGACTGGAAGGATGGACGGAAGGACGGACTGGAAGGATGGACGGAAGGACGGACTGGAAGGATGGACGGAAGGACGGACTGGAAGGATGGACGGAAGGACGGACTGGAAGGATGGACGGAAGGATGGACGGAAGGACGGACGGACTGGAAGGATGGACGGAAGGACGGACGGACTGGAAGGATGGACGGAAGGACGGACGGACTGGAAGGATGGACGGAAGGACGGACTGGAAGGATGGACGGAAGGACGGACTGGAAGGATGGACGGAAGGACGGACTGGAAGGATGGACGGAAGGACGGACTGGAAGGATGGACGGAAGGACGGACTGGAAGGATGGACGGACTGGAAGGATGGACGGACTGGAAGGATGGACGGAAGGACGGACTGGAAGGATGGACGGAAGGACGGACTGGAAGGATGGACGGAAGGACGGACGGGAAGGATGGACGGAAGGATGGACGGAAGGACGGACGGGAAGGATGGACGGAAGGACGGACTGGAAGGATGGACGGAAGGACGGACTGGAAGGATGGACGGAAGGACGGACTGGAAGGATGGACGGAAGGACGGACTGGAAGGATGGACGGAAGGACGGACTGGAAGGATGGACGGAAGGACGGACTGGAAGGATGGACGGAAGGACGGACAGGAAGGATGGACGGAAGGACGGACTGGAAGGATGGACGGAAGGACGGACTGGAAGGATGGACGGAAGGACGGACTGGAAGGATGGACGGAAGGACGGACTGGAAGGATGGACGGAAGGACGGACTGGAAGGAAGGACGGACTGGAAGGATGGACTGGAAGGATGGACGGAAGGACGGACTGGAAGGATGGACGGAAGGACGGACTGGAAGGATGGACGGACTGGAAGGATGGACGGAAGGACGGACTGGAAGCATGGACGGAAGGACGGACTGGAAGGATGGACGGAAGGACGGACTGGAAGGATGGACGGAAGGACGGACTGGAAGGATGGACGGAAGGACGGACTGGAAGGATGGACGGAAGGACGGACTGGAAGGATGGACGGAAGGATGGACGGAAGGACGGACTGGAAGGATGGACTGGAAGGATGGACGGAAGGACGGACTGGAAGGATGGACGGAAGGACGGACTGGAAGGATGGACGGAAGGACGGACTGGAAGGATGGACGGAAGGACGGACTGGAAGGATGGACGGAAGGACGGACTGGAAGGATGGACGGAAGGACGGACTGGAAGGATGGACGGAAGGACGGACTGGAAGGACGGACTGGAAGGACGGACTGGAAGGACGGACGGAAGGACGGACTGGAAGGACGGACTGGAAGGATGGACGGAAGGACGGACTGGAAGGATGGACGGAAGGACGGACTGGAAGGATGGACGGAAGGACGGACGGACTGGAAGGATGGACGGAAGGACGGACTGGAAGGATGGACGGAAGGACGGACTGGAAGGATGGACGGAAGGACGGACTGGAAGGATGGACGGAAGGACGGACTGGAAGGATGGACGGAAGGACGGACGGACTGGAAGGATGGACGGAAGGACGGACGGGAAGGATGGACGGAAGGACGGACTGGAAGGATGGACGGAAGGACGGACTGGAAGGATGGACGGAAGGACGGACGGACTGGAAGGATGGACGGAAGGACGAACGGACTGGAAGGATGGACGGAAGGACGGACGGACTGGAAGGATGGACGGAAGGACGGACTGGAAGGATGGACGGAAGGACGGACTGGAAGGATGGACGGAAGGACGGACTGGAAGGATGGACGGAAGGACGGACTGGAAGGATGGACGGAAGGACGGACTGGAAGGATGGACGGAAGGACGGACTGGAAGGATGGACGGAAGGACGGACTGGAAGGATGGACGGAAGGACGGACTGAAAGGATGGACGGAAGGACGGACTGGAAGGATGGACGGAAGGACGGACTGGAAGGACGGACTGGAAGGACGGACGGAAGGACGGACTGGAAGGATGGACGGAAGGACGGACTGGAAGGATGGACGGAAGGACGGACTGGAAGGAAGGACGGACTGGAAGGATGGACGGAAGGACGGACTGGAAGGATGGACGGAAGGACGGACTGGAAGGATGGACGGAAGGACGGACTGGAAGGATGGACGGAAGGACGGACTGGAAGGATGGACGGAAGGACGGACTGGAAGGATGGACGGACGGAAGAACGGACTGGAAGGATGGACGGAAGGACGGACTGGAAGGATGGACGGAAGGACGGACTGGAAGGATGGACGGACTGGAAGGATGGACGGAAGGACGGACTGGAAGGATGGACGGAAGGACGGACTGGAAGGATGGACGGAAGGACGGACGGGAAGGATGGACGGAAGGACGGACTGGAAGGATGGACGGAAGGACGGACTGGAAGGATGGACGGAAGGACGGACTGGAAGGATGGACGGAAGGACGGACTGGAAGGATGGACGGAAGGACGGACTGGAAGGATGGACGGAAGGACGGACTGGAAGGATGGACGGAAGGACGGACTGGAAGGATGGACGGAAGAACGGACTGGAAGGATGGACGGAAGGACGGACTGGAAGGATGGACGGAAGGACGGACTGGAAGGATGGACGGAAGGACGGACTGAAAGGATGGACGGAAGGACGGACTGAAAGGATGGACGGAAGGACGGACTGGAAGGATGGACGGAAGGACGGACTGGAAGGATGGACGGAAGGACGGACTGGAAGGATGGACGGAAGGACGGACTGGAAGGATGGACGGAAGGACGGACTGGAAGGATGGACGGAAGGACGGACTGGAAGGATGGACGGAAGGACGGACTGGAAGGATGGACGGAAGGACGGACTGGAAGGATGGACGGAAGGACGGACTGGAAGGATGGACGGAAGGACGGACTGGAAGGACGGACTGGAAGGACGGACGGAAGGACGGACTGGAAGGACGGACTGGAAGGACGGACTGGAAGGATGGACGGAAGGACGGACTGGAAGGATGGACGGAAGGACGGACGGACTGGAAGGATGGACGGAAGGACGGACGGACTGGAAGGATGGACGGAAGGACGGACGAACTGGAAGGATGGACGGAAGGACGGACTGGAAGGATGGACGGAAGGACGGGCTGGAAGGATGGACGGAAGGACGGACTGGAAGGATGGACGGAAGGACGGACTGGAAGGATGGACGGAAGGACGGACTGGAAGGATGGACGGAAGGACGGACGGACGGAAGGACGGACGGACGGAAGGACGGAAGGACGGAAGGACGGAAGGACGGAAGGACGGAAGGACGGAAGGACGGAAGGACGGAAGGACGGAAGGACGGAAGGACGGAAGGACGGAAGGACGGAAGGACGGAAGGACGGAAGGACGGAAGGACGGAAGGACGGAAGGACGGAAGACGGAAGACGGAAGACGGAAGACGGAAGACGGAAGGACGGAAGATGGAAGGACGGACGGAAGGAAGGACGGAAGGAACGGAAGGAACGGAAGGACTGGATGGACTGGATGGACTGGATGGACTGGATGGACTGGATGGACTGGAGGACGGAAGGAAGGACGGAAGGACGGAAGGACGGAAGACGGAAGACGGAAGACGGAAGACGGAAGGACGGAAGATGGAAGGACGGAAGATGGAAGGACGGACGGAAGGAAGGACGGAAGGACGGAAGGACGGAAGGAACGGAAGGAACGGAAGGAACGGAAGGACTGGATGGACTGGATGGACTGGATGGACTGGATGGACTGGATGGACTGGAGGACGGAAGGAAGGACGGAAGGACGGAAGGACGGAAGGACGGAAGGAAGGACGGAAGGAAGGAAGGACGGAAGGACGGACGGAAGGAAGGAAGGAAGGAAGGACAGACGTAAGGACGGAAGGAACGGAAGGAACGGAAGGACGGAAGGAACGGAAGGAACGGAAGGACTGGATGGACTGGATGGACAGGATGGACGGAAGGAAGGAAGGACGGAAGGAAGGACGGAAGGACGGAAGGACGGAAGGACGGACGGAAGGACGGAAGGAAGGACGGAAGGACGGAACGAAGGAAGGAAGGATGGACGGAAGGATGGACGGAAGGACGGAACGAAGGAAGGAAGGATGGACGGAAGGACAGACGGAAGGACAGACTCTAACGCTAACTCTAACGCTAACTCTAACGCTAACGCTAACGCTAACGCTAATGCTAACGCTAACGCTAATGCTAACGCTAACGCTAACTCTAACTCTAACTCTAACGCTAACTCTAACTCTAACTCTAACTCTAACTCTAACGCTAACTCTAACGCTAACGCTAACTCTAACGCTAACTCTAACGCTAACTCTAACGCTAACTCTAACGCTAACTCTAAAGCTAACGCTAAAAGTTCGAATTCTTCTGTGGATTCTTTAAATTCTTTTCATTTAAAACAATCTGCTGCATTCTTCGACGCATTTCTTAAAGCTTCCACGCCTTTTTCACCAATCTTCAAATTTCACCAATTTCAGGTAGACTGCCGGCCAAGGCTAACAAGCTTAGGCTTGTAATCATAATGGTCCTCCTATGTTGATGTACATAATATGCCTGGCCTGCTTTTTGAAGTTAAATCTAAATTACTCAAGGTTCCTTATGTGCATTTACAACATGCACCTTTTTGGTTCTTTTTACAACTTGTTACATACTTTCTAATACTGAATACCCTCTCTTGTATTTATTTCTCCTTTTTGTTCACAGATCCTCCATGTACACAAACTGCCTGACCTTTTAAGTGTTACAAAGGCTAAGCAAAAATTGGCTGCAACACATTCTAATTGACATACAAAGGTAAGAAAGCAGCAAATTATATAATGCTTCAGAAACAAGATTGTGCATTCTTTAGAAGTGGACCTCCTCCCTGTGTATTCCTGCTGTGTATTCAAAACAGCTTGTAGATGACATATTTGACATGAACATTTTCCAATATTGTTCCCCAGTATGTGAGGTTTTAAAGACCATGAAACATTAACCCTATCACCTTACCCAATACTACAAAATACTACTTGTATGCAGTACTCTTATTACACTAGCCTATAAGAACTGGGTAGTATTGTGTACTGTACCCCAAATAAATGCCTAGGGCGTTAGGGTAAAAAAATACTTTACATTTGTTGCCTTAATCTATTTTCATGAAACTCGTCGTAACTTCAATGCATCTCAGGTTGCAGCTGTGTCGTGTCCTATGAATCATTTCACAAAACACAAAAGTACAACTTGTAATAGGTGTATTTTTAGTACAATACGATGACTTATATGTATTTTTTAAGAGTCGTCGAAAGTTTTCCGAAACGTATTAGTGGCGGATGTTGGACTTATTTCAAGTTTTAACTCCATTAATCAAGGTTTCAATTCGCATCGGAGGGTGGGTGTACAAGTACCTTGCACATTTTTTTCGGGATTCAAAATGGATGACGGTAAACATGTCACAAGCAAGACCGGCAATATCTGTCAGCCACCGGCACACAGCAAGCAGGTTTTTCAGTCCCTACCTGATTTTGTCGATTTTCCCCAGAATATTCTTCTGGGATTTTTCTCCCACCTCTAAAACTGTAATTTCTTTTGTCTTCTCTACAGGTTTATATTTTGGGCAGCTCAATAAAGATGCGTCTAAGACGGGAGGTGAATTGTTACTTGCCAATTTGTATGCAGTCAAGTGCTTCTTTGCATTGTTTTTGACTGGCATTTGAGGTAACAGAAAATGATTTAAATATGTAATGCAGAGAAAATTAAGTACACGTTTTATTTAAAGGTTGGGTACACCATTTGTAATTGCTTGAATTATCATGAATGGGTGGATTTGGGGGGTTGTATTTTATAGTAAATATCATTTAAATGACCTGTTCGAAGTTTTACTATCATGGATGCCTAGAAAAGCACGAAAAACAGCGTTTGTTTTCAACCGGCGTCGAGCAGTTATTCTTATGTTGTTATTGTTTTTTCGCGCTCGCCGTCTGGCGATCGCGAGTTTTGTTTTATAAAATTCAATTTTTCGGAATAATATCAGAATATCTAGGGCAATCATTTTGCTGGACGCCTAAAATCATTATTTACTTTCAAATAAGTAAGATATTTCTTAATAATACGGTAGTAAATATTTTTGATATCTGCAAATGGTGTATCCTGCCTTTAACTCGCAATATTTATAATGATTATATCAGTTGTGTGTTTCTTATTCATGATGTTATTTGTAACAGGTCGGTTTGGGTGTGAAAACGTTTCTTGCTTCTGGAGCTGTAGGAGTGCTCAGGACCAGATGCCTAGAGGTAATTCAGTGTAAGACTATTAACCAGTTCGCGCCGGATGACTCTAACGCTAACGCTAACGCTAACGCTAACGCTAACGCTAACGCTAACGCTAACGCTAACGCTAACGCTAACGCTAACGCTAACGCTAACGCTAACGCTAACGCTAACGCTAACGCTAACGCTAACGCTAACGCTAACGCTAACGCTAACGACTGGATGGACTGGATGGACTGGATGGACTGGATGGACTGGATGGACTGGATGGACTGGATGGACTGGATGGACTGGATGGACTGGATGGACTGGATGGACTGGATGGACTGGATGGACTGGATGGACTGGATGGACTGGATGGACTGGATGGACTGGATGGACTGGATGGACTGGATGGACTGGATGGACTGGATGGACTGGATGGACTGGATGGACTGGATGGACTGGATGGACTGGATGGACTGGATGGACTGGATGGACTGGATGGACTGGATGGACTGGATGGACTGGATGGACTGGATGGACTGGATGGACTGGATGGACTGGATGGACTGGATGGACTGGATGGACTGGATGGACTGGATGGACTGGATGGACTGGATGGACTGGATGGACTGGATGGACTGGATGGACTGGATGGACTGGATGGACTGGATGGACTGGATGGACTGGATGGACTGGATGGACTGGATGGACTGGATGGACTGGACTGGATGGACTGGATGGATGGACTGGATGGACTGGATGGATGGACTGGATGGACTGGATGGATGGACTGGATGGATGGACTGGATGGATGGACTGGATGGACTGGATGGACTGGATGGACTGGATGGACTGGATGGACTGGATGGACTGGATGGACTGGATGGACTGGATGGACTGGATGGACTGGATGGACTGGATGGACTGGATGGACTGGATGGACTGGATGGACTGGATGGACTGGATGGACTGGATGGACTGGATGGACTGGATGGACTGGATGGACTGGATGGACTGGATGGACTGGATGGACTGGATGGACTGGATGGACTGGATGGACTGGATGGACTGGATGGACTGGATGGACTGGATGGACTGGATGGACTGGATGGACTGGATGGACTGGATGGACTGGATGGATGGACTGGATGGATGGACTGGATGGATGGACTGGATGGATGGACTGGATGGACTGGATGGACTGGATGGACTGGATGGACTGGATGGATGGACTGGATGGACTGGATGGACTGGATGGACTGGATGGACTGGATGGACTGGATGGACTGGATGGGCTGGATGGGCTGGATGGGCTGGATGGGCTGGATGGGCTGGATGGGCTGGATGGGCTGGATGGGCTGGATGGGCTGGATGGGCTGGATGGGCTGGATGGGCTGGATGGGCTGGATGGGCTGGATGGGCTGGATGGGCTGGATGGGCTGGATGGGCTGGATGGGCTGGATGGGCTGGATGGGCTGGATGGGCTGGATGGGCTGGATGGGCTGGATGGGCTGGATGGGCTGGATGGATGGATGGACGGACTGGATGGATGGATGGACGGACTGGATGGATGGATGGACGGACTGGATGGATGGATGGACGGACTGGATGGATGGATGGACGGACTGGATGGATGGATGGACGGACTGGATGGATGGATGGACGGATTGGATGGATGGATGGACGGACTGGAAGGATGGACGGACTGGAAGGATGGACGGACTGGAAGGATGGACGGACTGGAAGGATGGACGGACTGGAAGGATGGACGGACTGAAAGGATGGACGGACTGGAAGGATGGACGGACTGGAAGGATGGACGGACTGGAAGGATGGACGGACTGGAAGGACGGACGGAAGGATGGAAGGACGGACGGACTGGAAGGACGGACGGACTGGAAGGATGGACGGAAGGACGGACTGGAAGGATGGACGGAAGGACGGACTGGAAGGATGGACGGAAGGACGGACTGGAAGGATGGACGGAAGGACGGACTGGAAGGAAGGACGGACTGGAAGGATGGACTGGAAGGATGGACGGAAGGACGGACTGGAAGGATGGACGGAAGGACGGACTGGAAGGATGGACGGAAGGACGGACTGGAAGGATGGACGGAAGGACGGACTGGAAGGATGGACGGAAGGACGGACTGGAAGGATGGACGGAAGGACGGACTGGAAGGATGGACGGAAGGACGGACTGGAAGGATGGACGGAAGGACGGACGGACTGGAAGGATGGACGGAAGGACGGACGGACTGGAAGGATGGACGGAAGGACGGACGGACTGGAAGGATGGACGGAAGGACGGACTGGAAGGATGGACGGAAGGACGGACTGGAAGGATGGACGGAAGGACGGACTGGAAGGATGGACGGAAGGACGGACTGGAAGGATGGACGGAAGGACGGACGGACTGGAGGGATGGACGGAAGGACGGACGAACTGGAAGGATGGACGGAGGACGGACTGGAAGGATGGACGGAAGGACGGACTGGAAGGATGGACGGAAGGACGGACTGGAAGGATGGACGGAAGGACGGACTGGAAGGATGGACGGAAGGACGGACTGGAAGGATGGACGGAAGGACGGACTGGAAGGATGGACGGAAGGACGGACTGGAAGGATGGACGGAAGGACGGACGGACTGGAAGGATGGACGGAAGGACGGACGGACTGGAAGGATGGACGGAAGGACGGACGGACTGGAAGGATGGACGGAAGGACGGACTGGAAGGATGGACGGAATGACGGACTGGAAGGATGGACGGAAGGACGGACTGGAAGGATGGACGGAAGGACGGACTGGAAGGATGGACGGAAGGACGGACTGGAAGGATGGACGGAAGGACGGACTGGAAGGATGGACGGAAGGACGGACTGGAAGGATGGACGGAAGGACGGACTGGAAGGATGGACGGACGGAAGGACGGACTGGAAGGATGGACGGAAGGACGGACTGGAAGGATGGACGGACTGGAAGGATGGACGGAAGGACGGACTGGAAGGATGGACGGAAGGACGGACTGGAAGGATGGACGGAAGGACGGACGGGAAGGATGGACGGAAGGACGGACTGGAAGGATGGACGGAAGGACGGACTGGAAGGATGGACGGAAGGACGGACTGGAAGGATGGACGGAAGGACGGACTGGAAGTATGGACGGAAGGACAAACTGGAAGGATGGACGGAAGGACGGACTGGAAGGACGGACTGGAAGGACGGACTGGAAGGACGGACGGAAGGACGGACTGGAAGGACGGACTGGAAGGATGGACTGAAGGACGGACTGGAAGGATGGACGGAAGGACGGACTGGAAGGATGGACGGAAGGACGGACGGACTGGAAGGATGGACGGAAGGACGGACGAACTGGAAGGATGGACGGAAGGACGGACTGGAAGGATGGACGGAAGGACGGACTGGAAGGATGGACGGAAGGACGGACTGGAAGGATGGACGGAAGGACGGACTGGAAGGATGGACGGAAGGACGGACTGGAAGGATGGACGGAAGGACGGACTGGAAGGATGGATGGAAGGACGGACTGGAAGGATGGACGGAAGGACGGACGGAAGGACAGACTGGAAGGACGGACTGGAAGGACGGACTGGAAGGATGGACGGAAGGACGGACTGGAAGGATGGACGGAAGGACGGACGGACTGGAAGGATGGACGGAAGGACGGACGGACTGGAAGGATGGACGGAAGGACGGACGAACTGGAAGGATGGACGGAAGGACGGACTGGAAGGATGGACGGAAGGACGGACTGGAAGGATGGACGGAAGGACGGACTGGAAGGATGGACGGAAGGACGGACTGGAAGGATGGACGGAAGGACGGACGGACTGGAAGGATGGACGGAAGGACGGACGGACTGGAAGGATGGACGGAAGGACGGACGGACTGGAAGGATGGACGGAAGGACGGACGGACTGGAAGGATGGACGGAAGGACGGACTGGAAGGATGGACGGAAGGACGGACTGGAAGGATGGACGGAAGGACGGACTGGAAGGATGGACGGAAGGACGGACTGGAAGGATGGACGGAAGGACGGACGGACTGGAAGGATGGACGGAAGGACGGACGAACTGGAAGGATGGACGGAAGGACGGACTGGAAGGATGGACGGAAGGACGGACTGGAAGGATGGACGGAAGGACGGACTGGAAGGATGGACGGAAGGACGGACTGGAAGGATGGACGGAAGGACGGACTGGAAGGATGGACGGAAGGACGGACTGGAAGGATGGACGGAAGGATGGACGGACTGGAAGGATGGACGGAAGGACGGACGGACTGGAAGGATGGACGGAAGGACGGACTGGAAGGATGGACGGAAGGACGGACTGGAAGGATGGACGGAAGGACGGACTGGAAGGATGGACGGAAGGACGGACTGGAAGGATGGACGGAAGGACGGACTGGAAGGATGGACGGAAGGACGGACTGGAAGGATGGACGGAAGGACGGACTGGAAGGATGGACGGAAGGACGGACTGGAAGGATGGACGGAAGGACGGACTGGAAGGACGGACTGGAAGGATGGACGGAAGGACGGACTGGAAGGATGGACGGAAGGACGGACTGGAAGGATGGACGGAAGGACGGACTGGAAGGACGGACTGGAAGGATGGACGGACTGGAAGGATGGACGGAAGGACGGACTGGAAGGATGGACGGAAGGACGGACTGGAAGGAAGGACGGACTGGAAGGATGGACGGAAGGACGGACTGGAAGGATGGACGGAAGGACGGACTGGAAGGATGGACGGAAGGACGGACTGGAAGGATGGACGGAAGGACGGACTGGAAGGATGGACGGACTGGAAGGATGGACGGACTGGAAGGATGGACGGAAGGACGGACTGGAAGCATGGACGGAAGGACGGACTGGAAGGATGGACGGAAGGACGGACTGGAAGGATGGACGGAAGGACGGACTGGAAGGATGGACGGAAGGACGGACTGGAAGGATGGACGGAAGGACGGACTGGAAGGATGGACGGAAGGATGGACGGAAGGACGGACGGACTGGAAGGATGGACGGAAGGACGGACGGACTGGAAGGATGGACGGAAGGACGGACGGACTGGAAGGATGGACGGAAGGACGGACTGGAAGGATGGACGGAAGGACGGACTGGAAGGATGGACGGAAGGACGGACTGGAAGGATGGACGGAAGGACGGACTGGAAGGATGGACGGAAGGACGGACTGGAAGGATGGACGGACTGGAAGGATGGACGGACTGGAAGGATGGACGGAAGGACGGACTGGAAGGATGGACGGAAGGACGGACTGGAAGGATGGACGGAAGGACGGACGGGAAGGATGGACGGAAGGATGGACGGAAGGACGGACGGGAAGGATGGACGGAAGGACGGACTGGAAGGATGGACGGAAGGACGGACTGGAAGGATGGACGGAAGGACGGACTGGAAGGATGGACGGAAGGACGGACTGGAAGGATGGACGGAAGGACGGACTGGAAGGATGGACGGAAGGACGGACTGGAAGGATGGACGGAAGGACGGACAGGAAGGATGGACGGAAGGACGGACTGGAAGGATGGACGGAAGGACGGACTGGAAGGATGGACGGAAGGACGGACTGGAAGGATGGACGGAAGGACGGACTGGAAGGATGGACGGAAGGACGGACTGGAAGGATGGACGGAAGGACGGACTGGAAGGATGGACGGAAGGACGGACTGGAAGGATGGACGGAAGGACGGACTGGAAGGATGGACGGAAGGACGGACTGGAAGGATGGACGGAAGGACGGACTGGAAGGACGGACGGAAGGACGGACTGGAAGGACGGACGGAAGGACGGACTTGAAGGACGGACGGAAGGACGGACTGGAAGGACGGACTGGAAGGACGGACGGAAGGACGGACTGGAAGGACGGACTGGAAGGACGGACTGGAAGGATGGACGGAAGGACGGACTGGAAGGATGGACGGAAGGACGGACGGACTGGAAGGATGGACGGAAGGACGGACGGACTGGAAGGATGGACGGAAGGACGGACGAACTGGAAGGATGGACGGAAGGACGGACTGGAAGGATGGACGGAAGGACGGACTGGAAGGATGGACGGAAGGACGGACTGGAAGGATGGACGGAAGGACGGACTGGAAGGATGGACGGAAGGACGGACTGGAAGGACGGACTGGAAGGATGGACGGACTGGAAGGATGGACGGAAGGACGGACGGACTGGAAGGATGGACGGAAGGACGGACGGACTGGAAGGATGGACGGAAGGACGGACTGGAAGGATGGACGGAAGGACGGACTGGAAGGATGAACGGAAGGACGGACTGGAAGGATGGACGGAAGGACGGACTGGAAGGATGGACGGAAGGACAGACTGGAAGGATGGACGGAAGGACGGACGAACTGGAAGGATGGACGGAAGGACGGACTGGAAGGATGGACGGAAGGACGGACTGGAAGGATGGACGGAAGGACGGACTGGAAGGATGGACGGAAGGACGGACTGGAAGGATGGACGGAAGGACGGACTGGAAGGATGGACGGAAGGACGGACTGGAAGGATGGACGGAAGGACGGACTGGAAGGATGGACGGAAGGACGGACGGACTGGAAGGATGGACGGAAGGACGGACGGACTGGAAGGATGGACGGAAGGACGGACGGACTGGAAGGATGGACGGACGGAAGGACGGACGGACTGGAAGGATGGACGGAAGGACGGACTGGAAGGATGGACGGAAGGACGGACTGGAAGGATGGACGGAAGGACGGACTGGAAGGATGGACGGAAGGACGGACTGGAAGGATGGACGGAAGGACGGACTGGAAGGATGGACGGAAGGACGGACTGGAAGGATGGACGGAAGGACGGACTGGAAGGATGGACGGAAGGACGGACTGAAAGGATGGACGGAAGGACGGACTGAAAGGATGGACGGAAGGACGGACTGAAAGGATGGACGGAAGGACGGACTGGAAGGATGGACGGAAGGACGGACTGGAAGGACGGACTGGAAGGATGGACGGAAGGACGGACTGGAAGGATGGACGGAAGGACGGACTGGAAGGATGGACGGAAGGACGGACTGGAAGGAAGGACGGACTGGAAGGAAGGACGGACTGGAAGGATGGACGGAAGGACGGACTGGAAGGATGGACGGAAGGACGGACTGGAAGGATGGACGGAAGGACGGACTGGAAGGATGGACGGAAGGACGGACTGGAAGGAAGGACGGACTGGAAGGATGGACTGGAAGGATGGACTGGAAGGATGGACGGAAGGACGGACTGGAAGGATGGACGGAAGGACGGACTGGAAGGATGGACGGAAGGACGGACTGGAAGGATGGACGGAAGGACGGACTGGAAGGATGGACGGAAGGACGGACTGGAAGGATGGACGGACTGGAAGGATGGACGGAAGGACGGACTGGAAGCATGGACGGAAGGACGGACTGGAAGGATGGACGGAAGGACGGACTGGAAGGATGGACGGAAGGACGGACTGGAAGGATGGACGGAAGGACGGACTGGAAGGATGGACGGAAGGACGGACTGGAAGGATGGACGGAAGGATGGACGGAAGGATGGACGGAAGGACGGACTGAAAGGACGGACTGGAAGGATGGACGGAAGGACGGACTGGAAGGACGGACTGGAAGGACGGACTGGAAGGATGGACGGAAGGACGGACTGGAAGGATGGACGGAAGGACGGACTGGAAGGATGGACGGAAGGACGGACTGGAAGGAAGGACGGACTGGAAGGATGGACGGAAGGACGGACTGGAAGGATGGACGGAAGGACGGACTGGAAGGATGGACGGAAGGACGGACTGGAAGGATGGACGGAAGGACGGACTGGAAGGATGGACGGACTGGAAGGATGGACGGAAGGACGGACTGGAAGCATGGACGGAAGGACGGACTGGAAGGATGGACGGAAGGACGGACTGGAAGGATGGACGGAAGGACGGACTGGAAGGATGGACGGAAGGACGGACTGGAAGGATGGACGGAAGGACGGACTGGAAGGATGGACGGAAGGATGGACGGAAGGACGGACGGACTGGAAGGATGGACGGAAGGACGGACGGACTGGAAGGATGGACGGAAGGACGGACGGACTGGAAGGATGGACGGAAGGACGGACTGGAAGGATGGACGGAAGGACGGACTGGAAGGATGGACGGAAGGACGGACTGGAAGGATGGACGGAAGGACGGACTGGAAGGATGGACGGAAGGACGGACTGGAAGGATGGACGGAAGGACGGACTGGAAGGATGGACGGAAGGACGGACTGAAAGGATGGACGGAAGGACGGACTGGAAGGATGGACGGAAGGACGGACTGGAAGGACGGACTGGAAGGACGGACGGAAGGACGGACTGGAAGGATGGACGGAAGGACGGACTGGAAGGATGGACGGAAGGACGGACTGGAAGGAAGGACGGACTGGAAGGATGGACGGAAGGACGGACTGGAAGGATGGACGGAAGGACGGACTGGAAGGATGGACGGAAGGACGGACTGGAAGGATGGACGGAAGGACGGACTGGAAGGAAGGACGGACTGGAAGGATGGACTGGAAGGATGGACGGAAGGACGGACTGGAAGGATGGACGGAAGGACGGACTGGAAGGATGGACGGAAGGACGGACTGGAAGGATGGACGGAAGGACGGACTGGAAGGATGGACGGAAGGACGGACTGGAAGGATGGACGGACTGGAAGGATGGACGGAAGGACGGACTGGAAGCATGGACGGAAGGACGGACTGGAAGGATGGACGGAAGGACGGACTGGAAGGATGGACGGAAGGACGGACTGGAAGGATGGACGGAAGGACGGACTGGAAGGATGGACGGAAGGACGGACTGGAAGGATGGACGGAAGGACGGACTGGAAGGATGGACGGAAGGACGGACTGGAAGGATGGACGGAAGGACGGACTGAAAGGATGGACGGAAGGATGGACGGAAGGACGGACTGGAAGGACGGACTGGAAGGATGGACGGAAGGACGGACTGGAAGCATGGACGGAAGGACGGACTGGAAGGATGGACGGAAGGACGGACTGGAAGGATGGACGGAAGGACGGACTGGAAGGATGGACGGAAGGACGGACTGGAAGGATGGACGGAAGGACGGACTGGAAGGATGGACGGAAGGATGGACGGAAGGACGGACGGACTGGAAGGATGGACGGAAGGACGGACGGACTGGAAGGATGGACGGAAGGACGGACGGACTGGAAGGATGGACGGAAGGACGGACTGGAAGGATGGACGGAAGGACGGACTGGAAGGATGGACGGAAGGACGGACTGGAAGGATGGACGGAAGGACGGACTGGAAGGATGGACGGAAGGACGGACTGGAAGGATGGACGGAAGGACGGACTGGAAGGATGGACGGAAGGACGGACTGAAAGGATGGACGGAAGGACGGACTGGAAGGATGGACGGAAGGACGGACTGGAAGGACGGACTGGAAGGACGGACGGAAGGACGGACTGGAAGGATGGACGGAAGGACGGACTGGAAGGATGGACGGAAGGACGGACTGGAAGGAAGGACGGACTGGAAGGATGGACGGAAGGACGGACTGGAAGGATGGACGGAAGGACGGACTGGAAGGATGGACGGAAGGACGGACTGGAAGGATGGACGGAAGGACGGACTGGAAGGAAGGACGGACTGGAAGGATGGACTGGAAGGATGGACGGAAGGACGGACTGGAAGGATGGACGGAAGGACGGACTGGAAGGATGGACGGAAGGACGGACTGGAAGGATGGACGGAAGGACGGACTGGAAGGATGGACGGAAGGACGGACTGGAAGGATGGACGGACTGGAAGGATGGACGGAAGGACGGACTGGAAGCATGGACGGAAGGACGGACTGGAAGGATGGACGGAAGGACGGACTGGAAGGATGGACGGAAGGACGGACTGGAAGGATGGACGGAAGGACGGACTGGAAGGATGGACGGAAGGACGGACTGGAAGGATGGACGGAAGGACGGACTGGAAGGATGGACGGAAGGACGGACTGGAAGGATGGACGGAAGGACGGACTGAAAGGATGGACGGAAGGATGGACGGAAGGACGGACTGGAAGGACGGACTGGAAGGATGGACGGAAGGACGGACTGGAAGCATGGACGGAAGGACGGACTGGAAGGATGGACGGAAGGACGGACTGGAAGGATGGACGGAAGGACGGACTGGAAGGATGGACGGAAGGACGGACTGGAAGGATGGACGGAAGGACGGACTGGAAGGATGGACGGAAGGATGGACGGAAGGACGGACGGACTGGAAGGATGGACGGAAGGACGGACGGACTGGAAGGATGGACGGAAGGACGGACGGACTGGAAGGATGGACGGAAGGACGGACTGGAAGGATGGACGGAAGGACGGACTGGAAGGATGGACGGAAGGACGGACTGGAAGGATGGACGGAAGGACGGACTGGAAGGATGGACGGAAGGACGGACTGGAAGGATGGACGGAAGGACGGACTGGAAGGATGGACGGAAGGACGGACTGAAAGGATGGACGGAAGGACGGACTGGAAGGATGGACGGAAGGACGGACTGGAAGGACGGACTGGAAGGACGGACGGAAGGACGGACTGGAAGGATGGACGGAAGGACGGACTGGAAGGATGGACGGAAGGACGGACTGGAAGGAAGGACGGACTGGAAGGATGGACGGAAGGACGGACTGGAAGGATGGACGGAAGGACGGACTGGAAGGATGGACGGAAGGACGGACTGGAAGGATGGACGGAAGGACGGACTGGAAGGAAGGACGGACTGGAAGGATGGACTGGAAGGATGGACGGAAGGACGGACTGAAAGGATGGACGGAAGGACGGACTGGAAGGATGGACGGAAGGACGGACTGGAAGGATGGACGGAAGGACGGACTGGAAGGATGGACGGAAGGACGGACTGGAAGGATGGACGGACTGGAAGGATGGACGGAAGGACGGACTGGAAGCATGGACGGAAGGACGGACTGGAAGGATGGACGGAAGGACGGACTGGAAGGATGGACGGAAGGACGGACTGGAAGGATGGACGGAAGGACGGACTGGAAGGATGGACGGAAGGACGGACTGGAAGGATGGACGGAAGGACGGACTGGAAGGATGGACGGAAGGACGGACTGGAAGGATGGACGGAAGGACGGACTGAAAGGATGGACGGAAGGATGGACGGAAGGACGGACTGGAAGGACGGACTGGAAGGATGGACGGAAGGACGGACTGGAAGGATGGACGGAAGGACGGACTGGAAGGATGGACGGAAGGACGGACTGGAAGGACGGACTGGAAGGATGGACGGACTGGAAGGATGGACGGAAGGACGGACTGGAAGGATGGACGGAAGGACGGACTGGAAGGAAGGACGGACTGGAAGGATGGACGGAAGGACGGACTGGAAGGATGGACGGAAGGACGGACTGGAAGGATGGACGGAAGGACGGACTGGAAGGATGGACGGAAGGACGGACTGGAAGGATGGACGGACTGGAAGGATGGACGGACTGGAAGGATGGACGGAAGGACGGACTGGAAGCATGGACGGAAGGACGGACTGGAAGGATGGACGGAAGGACGGACTGGAAGGATGGACGGAAGGACGGACTGGAAGGATGGACGGAAGGACGGACTGGAAGGATGGACGGAAGGACGGACTGGAAGGATGGACGGAAGGATGGACGGAAGGACGGACGGACTGGAAGGATGGACGGAAGGACGGACGGACTGGAAGGATGGACGGAAGGACGGACGGACTGGAAGGATGGACGGAAGGACGGACTGGAAGGATGGACGGAAGGACGGACTGGAAGGATGGACGGAAGGACGGACTGGAAGGATGGACGGAGGGGCGGACTGGAAGGATGGACGGAAGGACGGACTGGAAGGATGGACGGACTGGAAGGATGGACGGACTGGAAGGATGGACGGAAGGACGGACTGGAAGGATGGACGGAAGGACGGACTGGAAGGATGGACGGAAGGACGGACGGGAAGGATGGACGGAAGGATGGACGGAAGGACGGACGGGAAGGATGGACGGAAGGACGGACTGGAAGGATGGACGGAAGGACGGACTGGAAGGATGGACGGAAGGACGGACTGGAAGGATGGACGGAAGGACGGACTGGAAGGATGGACGGAAGGACGGACTGGAAGGATGGACGGAAGGACGGACTGGAAGGATGGACGGAAGGACGGACAGGAAGGATGGACGGAAGGACGGACTGGAAGGATGGACGGAAGGACGGACTGGAAGGATGGACGGAAGGACGGACTGGAAGGATGGACGGAAGGACGGACTGGAAGGATGGACGGAAGGACGGACTGGAAGGATGGACGGAAGGACGGACTGGAAGGATGGACGGAAGGACGGACTGGAAGGATGGACGGAAGGACGGACTGGAAGGATGGACGGAAGGACGGACTGGAAGGATGGACGGAAGGACGGACTGGAAGGATGGACGGAAGGACGGACTGGAAGGATGGACGGAAGGACGGACTTGAAGGACGGACGGAAGGACGGACTGGAAGGACGGACTGGAAGGACGGACGGAAGGACGGACTGGAAGGACGGACTGGAAGGACGGACTGGAAGGATGGACGGAAGGACGGACTGGAAGGATGGACGGAAGGACGGACGGACTGGAAGGATGGACGGAAGGACGGACGGACTGGAAGGATGGACGGAAGGACGGACGGACTGGAAGGATGGACGGAAGGACGGACTGGAAGGATGGACGGAAGGACGGACTGGAAGGATGGACGGAAGGACGGACTGGAAGGATGGACGGAAGGACGGACTGGAAGGATGGACGGAAGGACGGACTGGAAGGATGGACGGAAGGACGGACTGGAAGGACGGACTGGAAGGATGGACGGACTGGAAGGATGGACGGAAGGACGGACGGACTGGAAGGATGGACGGAAGGACGGACGGACTGGAAGGATGGACGGAAGGACGGACTGGAAGGATGGACGGAAGGACGGACTGGAAGGATGGACGGAAGGACGGACTGGAAGGATGGACGGAAGGACGGACTGGAAGGATGGACGGAAGGACGGACTGGAAGGATGGACGGAAGGACGGACGAACTGGAAGGATGGACGGAAGGACGGACTGGAAGGATGGACGGAAGGACGGACTGGAAGGATGGACGGAAGGACGGACTGGAAGGATGGACGGAAGGACGGACTGGAAGGATGGACGGAAGGACGGACTGGAAGGATGGACGGAAGGACGGACTGGAAGGATGGACGGAAGGACGGACTGGAAGGATGGACGGAAGGACGGACGGACTGGAAGGATGGACGGAAGGACGGACGGACTGGAAGGATGGACGGAAGGACGGACGGACTGGAAGGATGGACGGAAGGACGGACTGGAAGGATGGACGGAAGGACGGACTGGAAGGATGGACGGAAGGACGGACTGGAAGGATGGACGGAAGGACGGACTGGAAGGATGGACGGAAGGACGGACTGGAAGGATGGACGGAAGGACGGACTGGAAGGATGGACGGAAGGACGGACTGGAAGGATGGACGGAAGGACGGACTGAAAGGATGGACGGAAGGACGGACTGAAAGGATGGACGGAAGGACGGACTGGAAGGATGGACGGAAGGACGGACTGGAAGGACGGACTGGAAGGATGGACGGAAGGACGGACTGGAAGGATGGACGGAAGGACGGACTGGAAGGATGGACGGAAGGACGGACTGGAAGGAAGGACGGACTGGAAGGAAGGACGGACTGGAAGGATGGACGGAAGGACGGACTGGAAGGATGGACGGAAGGACGGACTGGAAGGATGGACGGAAGGACGGACTGGAAGGATGGACGGAAGGACGGACTGGAAGGAAGGACGGACTGGAAGGATGGACTGGAAGGATGGACTGGAAGGATGGACGGAAGGACGGACTGGAAGGATGGACGGAAGGACGGACTGGAAGGATGGACGGAAGGACGGACTGGAAGGATGGACGGAAGGACGGACTGGAAGGATGGACGGACTGGAAGGATGGACGGAAGGACGGACTGGAAGCATGGACGGAAGGACGGACTGGAAGGATGGACGGAAGGACGGACTGGAAGGATGGACGGAAGGACGGACTGGAAGGATGGACGGAAGGACGGACTGGAAGGATGGACGGAAGGACGGACTGGAAGGATGGACGGAAGGATGGACGGAAGGATGGACGGAAGGACGGACTGAAAGGACGGACTGGAAGGATGGACGGAAGGACGGACTGGAAGGACGGACTGGAAGGACGGACTGGAAGGATGGACGGAAGGACGGACTGGAAGGATGGACGGAAGGACGGACTGGAAGGATGGACGGAAGGACGGACTGGAAGGAAGGACGGACTGGAAGGATGGACGGAAGGACGGACTGGAAGGATGGACGGAAGGACGGACTGGAAGGATGGACGGAAGGACGGACTGGAAGGATGGACGGAAGGACGGACTGGAAGGATGGACGGACTGGAAGGATGGACGGAAGGACGGACTGGAAGCATGGACGGAAGGACGGACTGGAAGGATGGACGGAAGGACGGACTGGAAGGATGGACGGAAGGACGGACTGGAAGGATGGACGGAAGGACGGACTGGAAGGATGGACGGAAGGACGGACTGGAAGGATGGACGGAAGGATGGACGGAAGGACGGACGGACTGGAAGGATGGACGGAAGGACGGACGGACTGGAAGGATGGACGGAAGGACGGACGGACTGGAAGGATGGACGGAAGGACGGACTGGAAGGATGGACGGAAGGACGGACTGGAAGGATGGACGGAAGGACGGACTGGAAGGATGGACGGAAGGACGGACTGGAAGGATGGACGGAAGGACGGACTGGAAGGATGGACGGAAGGACGGACTGGAAGGATGGACGGAAGGACGGACTGAAAGGATGGACGGAAGGACGGACTGAAAGGATGGACGGAAGGACGGACTGGAAGGATGGACGGAAGGACGGACTGGAAGGACGGACTGGAAGGACGGACGGAAGGACGGACTGGAAGGATGGACGGAAGGACGGACTGGAAGGATGGACGGAAGGACGGACTGGAAGGAAGGACGGACTGGAAGGATGGACGGAAGGACGGACTGGAAGGATGGACGGAAGGACGGACTGGAAGGATGGACGGAAGGACGGACTGGAAGGATGGACGGAAGGACGGACTGGAAGGAAGGACGGACTGGAAGGATGGACTGGAAGGATGGACGGAAGGACGGACTGGAAGGATGGACGGAAGGACGGACTGGAAGGATGGACGGAAGGACGGACTGGAAGGATGGACGGAAGGACGGACTGGAAGGATGGACGGAAGAACGGACTGGAAGGATGGACGGACTGGAAGGATGGACGGAAGGACGGACTGGAAGCATGGACGGAAGGACGGACTGGAAGGATAGACGGAAGGACGGACTGGAAGGATGGACGGAAGGACGGACTGGAAGGATGGACGGAAGGACGGACTGGAAGGATGGACGGAAGGACGGACTGGAAGGATGGACGGAAGGATGGACGGAAGGACGGACTGGAAGGATGGACTGGAAGGATGGACGGAAGGACGGACTGGAAGGATGGACGGAAGGACGGACTGGAAGGATGGACGGAAGGACGGACTGGAAGGATGGACGGAAGGACGGACTGGAAGGATGGACGGAAGGACGGACTGGAAGGATGGACGGAAGGACGGACTGGAAGGATGGACGGAAGGACGGACTGGAAGGACGGACTGGAAGGACGGACTGGAAGGACGGATTGGAAGGACGGACTGGAAGGACGGACGGAAGGACGGACTGGAAGGACGGACTGGAAGGATGGACGGAAGGACGGACTGGAAGGATGGACGGAAGGACGGACTGGAAGGATGGACGGAAGGACGGACGGACTGGAAGGATGGACGGAAGGACGGACTGGAAGGATGGACGGAAGGACGGACTGGAAGGATGGACGGAAGGACGGACTGGAAGGATGGACGGAAGGACGGACTGGAAGGATGGACGGAAGGACGGACGGACTGGAAGGATGGACGGAAGGACGGACGGGAAGGATGGACGGAAGGACGGACTGGAAGGATGGACGGAAGGACGGACTGGAAGGATGGACGGAAGGACGGACGGACTGGAAGGATGGACGGAAGGACGGACGGACTGGAAGGATGGACGGAAGGACGGACGGACTGGAAGGATGGACGGAAGGACGGACTGGAAGGATGGACGGAAGGACGGACTGGAAGGATGGACGGAAGGACGGACTGGAAGGATGGACGGAAGGACGGACTGGAAGGATGGACGGAAGGACGGACTGGAAGGATGGACGGAAGGACGGACTGGAAGGATGGACGGAAGGACGGACTGGAAGGATGGACGGAAGGACGGACTGAAAGGATGGACGGAAGGACGGACTGGAAGGATGGACGGAAGGACGGACTGGAAGGATGGACGGAAGGACGGACTGGAAGGACGGACTGGAAGGACGGACGGAAGGACGGACTGGAAGGATGGACGGAAGGACGGACTGGAAGGATGGACGGAAGGACGGACTGGAAGGAAGGACGGACTGGAAGGATGGACGGAAGGACGGACTGGAAGGATGGACGGAAGGACGGACTGGAAGGATGGACGGAAGGACGGACTGGAAGGATGGACGGAAGGACGGACTGGAAGGATGGACGGAAGGACGGACTGGAAGGATGGACGGACGGAAGAACGGACTGGAAGGATGGACGGAAGGACGGACTGGAAGGATGGACGGACTGGAAGGATGGACGGAAGGACGGACTGGAAGGATGGACGGAAGGACGGACTGGAAGGATGGACGGAAGGACGGACGGGAAGGATGGACGGAAGGACGGACTGGAAGGATGGACGGAAGGACGGACTGGAAGGATGGACGGAAGGACGGACTGGAAGGATGGACGGAAGGACGGACTGGAAGGATGGACGGAAGGACGGACTGGAAGGATGGACGGAAGGACGGACTGGAAGGATGGACGGAAGGACGGACTGGAAGGATGGACGGAAGAACGGACTGGAAGGATGGACGGAAGGACGGACTGGAAGGATGGACGGAAGGACGGACTGGAAGGATGGACGGAAGGACGGACTGAAAGGATGGACGGAAGGACGGACTGAAAGGATGGACGGAAGGACGGACTGGAAGGATGGACGGAAGGACGGACTGGAAGGATGGACGGAAGGACGGACTGGAAGGATGGACGGAAGGACGGACTGGAAGGATGGACGGAAGGACGGACTGGAAGGATGGACGGAAGGACGGACTGGAAGGATGGACGGAAGGACGGACTGGAAGGATGGACGGAAGGACGGACTGGAAGGATGGACGGAAGGACGGACTGGAAGGATGGACGGAAGGACGGACTGGAAGGACGGACTGGAAGGACGGACGGAAGGACGGACTGGAAGGACGGACTGGAAGGACGGACTGGAAGGATGGACGGAAGGACGGACTGGAAGGATGGACGGAAGGACGGACGGACTGGAAGGATGGACGGAAGGACGGACGGACTGGAAGGATGGACGGAAGGACGGACGAACTGGAAGGATGGACGGAAGGACGGACTGGAAGGATGGACGGAAGGACGGGCTGGAAGGATGGACGGAAGGACGGACTGGAAGGATGGACGGAAGGACGGACTGGAAGGATGGACGGAAGGACGGACTGGAAGGATGGACGGAAGGACGGACGGACGGAAGGACGGAAGGACGGAAGGACGGAAGGACGGAAGGACGGAAGGACGGAAGGACGGAAGGACGGAAGGACGGAAGGACGGAAGGACGGAAGGACGGAAGGACGGAAGGACGGAAGGACGGAAGGACGGAAGGACGGAAGGACGGAAGGACGGAAGGACGGAAGGACGGAAGGACGGAAGACGGAAGACGGAAGACGGAAGACGGAAGGACGGAAGATGGAAGGACGGAAGATGGAAGGACGGACGGAAGGAAGGACGGAAGGAACGGAAGGAACGGAAGGACTGGATGGACTGGATGGACTGGATGGACTGGATGGACTGGATGGACTGGAGGACGGAAGGAAGGACGGAAGGACGGAAGGACGGAAGGACGGAAGGACGGAAGGACGGAAGGACGGAAGACGGAAGACGGAAGACGGAAGGACGGAAGATGGAAGGACGGAAGATGGAAGGACGGACGGAAGGAAGGACGGAAGGACGGAAGGAACGGAAGGAACGGAAGGAACGGAAGGACTGGATGGACTGGATGGACTGGATGGACTGGATGGACTGGATGGACTGGAGGACGGAAGGAAGGACGGAAGGACGGAAGGACGGAAGGACGGAAGGAAGGACGGAAGGAAGGAAGGACGGAAGGACGGACGGAAGGAAGGAAGGAAGGAAGGACAGACGTAAGGACGGAAGGAACGGAAGGAACGGAAGGACGGAAGGAACGGAAGGAACGGAAGGACTGGATGGACTGGATGGACAGGATGGACGGAAGGAAGGAAGGACGGAAGGAAGGACGGAAGGACGGAAGGACGGAAGGACGGACGGAAGGACGGAAGGAAGGACGGAAGGACGGAACGAAGGAAGGAAGGATGGACGGAAGGATGGACGGAAGGACGGAACGAAGGAAGGAAGGATGGACGGAAGGACAGACGGAAGGACAGACTCTAACGCTAACTCTAACGCTAACTCTAACGCTAACGCTAACGCTAACGCTAATGCTAACGCTAACGCTAATGCTAACGCTAACGCTAACTCTAACTCTAACTCTAACGCTAACTCTAACTCTAACTCTAACTCTAACTCTAACGCTAACTCTAACGCTAACTCTAACGCTAACTCTAACGCTAACTCTAACGCTAACTCTAACGCTAACTCTAAAGCTAACGCTAAAAGTTCGAATTCTTCTGTGGATTCTTTAAATTCTTTTCATTTAAAACAATCTGCTGCATTCTTCGACGCATTTCTTAAAGCTTCCACGCCTTTTTCACCAATCTTCAAATTTCACCAATTTCAGGTAGACTGCCGGCCAAGGCTAACAAGCTTAGGCTTGTAATCATAATGGTCCTCCTATGTTGATGTACATAATATGCCTGGCCTGCTTTTTGAAGTTAAATCTAAATTACTCAAGGTTCCTTATGTGCATTTACAACATGCACCTTTTTGGTTCTTTTTACAACTTGTTACATACTTTCTAATACTGAATACCCTCTCTTGTATTTATTTCTCCTTTTTGTTCACAGATCCTCCATGTACACAAACTGCCTGACCTTTTAAGTGTTACAAAGGCTAAGCAAAAATTGGCTGCAACACATTCTAATTGACATACAAAGGTAAGAAAGCAGCAAATTATATAATGCTTCAGAAACAAGATTGTGCATTCTTTAGAAGTGGACCTCCTCCCTGTGTATTCCTGCTGTGTATTCAAAACAGCTTGTAGATGACATATTTGACATGAACATTTTCCAATATTGTTCCCCAGTATGTGAGGTTTTAAAGACCATGAAACATTAACCCTATCACCTTACCCAATACTACAAAATACTACTTGTATGCAGTACTCTTATTACACTAGCCTATAAGAACTGGGTAGTATTGTGTACTGTACCCCAAATAAATGCCTAGGGCGTTAGGGTAAAAAAATACTTTACATTTGTTGCCTTAATCTATTTTCATGAAACTCGTCGTAACTTCAATGCATCTCAGGTTGCAGCTGTGTCGTGTCCTATGAATCATTTCACAAAACACAAAAGTACAACTTGTAATAGGTGTATTTTTAGTACAATACGATGACTTATATGTATTTTTTAAGAGTCGTCGAAAGTTTTCCGAAACGTATTAGTGGCGGATGTTGGACTTATTTCAAGTTTTAACTCCATTAATCAAGGTTTCAATTCGCATCGGAGGGTGGGTGTACAAGTACCTTGCACATTTTTTTCGGGATTCAAAATGGATGACGGTAAACATGTCACAAGCAAGACCGGCAATATCTGTCAGCCACCGGCACACAGCAAGCAGGTTTTTCAGTCCCTACCTGATTTTGTCGATTTTCCCCAGAATATTCTTCTGGGATTTTTCTCCCACCTCTAAAACTGTAATTTCTTTTGTCTTCTCTACAGGTTTATATTTTGGGCAGCTCAATAAAGATGCGTCTAAGACGGGAGGTGAATTGTTACTTGCCAATTTGTATGCAGTCAAGTGCTTCTTTGCATTGTTTTTGACTGGCATTTGAGGTAACAGAAAATGATTTAAATATGTAATGCAGAGAAAATTAAGTACACGTTTTATTTAAAGGTTGGGTACACCATTTGTAATTGCTTGAATTATCATGAATGGGTGGATTTGGGGGGTTGTATTTTATAGTAAATATCATTTAAATGACCTGTTCGAAGTTTTACTATCATGGATGCCTAGAAAAGCACGAAAAACAGCGTTTGTTTTCAACCGGCGTCGAGCAGTTATTCTTATGTTGTTATTGTTTTTTCGCGCTCGCCGTCTGGCGATCGCGAGTTTTGTTTTATAAAATTCAATTTTTCGGAATAATATCAGAATATCTAGGGCAATCATTGCCTAAAATCATTATTTACTTTCAAATAAGTAAGATATTTCTTAATAATACGGTAGTAAATATTTTTGATATCTGCAAATGGTGTATCCTGCCTTTAACTCGCAATATTTATAATGATTATATCAGTTGTGTGTTTCTTATTCATGATGTTATTTGTAACAGGTCGGTTTGGGTGTGAAAACGTTTCTTGCTTCTGGAGCTGTAGGAGTGCTCAGGACCAGATACCTAGAGGTAATTCAGTGTAAGACTATTAACCAGTTCGCGCCGGATGACTCTAACGCTAACTCTAACGCTAACGCTAACGCTAACGCTAACGCTAACGCTAACGCTAACGCTAACGCTAACGCTAACGCTAACGCTAACGCTAACGCTAACGCTAACGCTAACGCTAACGCTAACGCTAACGCTAACGCTAACGCTAACGCTAACGCTAACGCTAACGCTAACGCTAACGCTAACGACTGGATGGACTGGATGGACTGGATGGACTGGATGGACTGGATGGACTGGATGGACTGGATGGACTGGATGGACTGGATGGACTGGATGGACTGGATGGACTGGATGGACTGGATGGACTGGATGGACTGGATGGACTGGATGGACTGGATGGACTGGATGGACTGGATGGACTGGATGGACTGGATGGACTGGATGGACTGGATGGACTGGATGGACTGGATGGACTGGATGGACTGGATGGACTGGATGGACTGGATGGACTGGATGGACTGGATGGACTGGATGGACTGGATGGACTGGATGGACTGGATGGACTGGATGGACTGGATGGACTGGATGGACTGGATGGACTGGATGGACTGGATGGACTGGATGGACTGGATGGACTGGATGGAC
This sequence comes from Crossaster papposus, assembly GCA_037893245.1. Lineage (NCBI taxonomy): Eukaryota > Metazoa > Echinodermata > Asteroidea > Velatida > Solasteridae > Crossaster > Crossaster papposus. The sequence continues at coordinate 451,493 of JBAIAA010001135.1, forward strand.
TGGATGGACTGGATGGACTGGATGGACTGGATGGACTGGATGGACTGGATGGACTGGACTGGATGGACTGGATGGATGGACTGGATGGACTGGATGGACTGGATGGACTGGATGGATGGACTGGATGGATGGACTGGATGGACTGGATGGACTGGATGGACTGGATGGACTGGATGGACTGGATGGACTGGATGGACTGGATGGACTGGATGGACTGGATGGACTGGATGGACTGGATGGACTGGATGGACTGGATGGACTGGATGGACTGGATGGACTGGATGGACTGGACTGGATGGACTGGATGGATGGACTGGATGGACTGGATGGACTGGATGGACTGGATGGATGGACTGGATGGATGGACTGGATGGACTGGATGGACTGGATGGACTGGATGGACTGGATGGACTGGATGGACTGGATGGACTGGATGGACTGGATGGACTGGATGGACTGGATGGACTGGATGGACTGGATGGACTGGATGGACTGGATGGACTGGATGGACTGGATGGACTGGATGGACTGGATGGACTGGATGGACTGGATGGACTGGATGGACTGGATGGACTGGATGGACTGGATGGACTGGATGGACTGGATGGACTGGATGGACTGGATGGACTGGATGGACTGGATGGACTGGATGGACTGGATGGACTGGATGGACTGGATGGACTGGATGGACTGGATGGATGGACTGGATGGACTGGATGGACTGGATGGACTGGATGGACTGGATGGACTGGATGGACTGGATGGACTGGATGGACTGGATGGATGGACTGGATGGACTGGATGGACTGGATGGACTGGATGGACTGGATGGACTGGATGGGCTGGATGGGCTGGATGGGCTGGATGGGCTGGATGGGCTGGATGGGCTGGATGGGCTGGATGGGCTGGATGGGCTGGATGGGCTGGATGGGCTGGATGGGCTGGATGGGCTGGATGGGCTGGATGGGCTGGATGGGCTGGATGGGCTGGATGGGCTGGATGGGCTGGATGGGCTGGATGGGCTGGATGGGCTGGATGGGCTGGATGGATGGATGGACGGACTGGATGGATGGATGGACGGACTGGATGGATGGATGGACGGACTGGATGGATGGATGGACGGACTGGATGGATGGATGGACGGACTGGATGGATGGATGGACGGACTGGATGGATGGATGGACGGACTGGATGGATGGACGGAAGGACGGACTGGAAGGATGGACGGAAGGACGGACTGGAAGGATGGACGGAAGGACGGACTGGAAGGATGGACGGAAGGACGGACTGGAAGGATGGACGGAAGGACGGACTGGAAGGATGGACGGAAGGACGGACGGACTGGAAGGATGGACGGAAGGACGGACGGACTGGAAGGATGGACTGAAGGACGGACGGACTGGAAGGATGGACGGAAGGACGGACTGGAAGGATGGACGGAAGGACGGACTGGAAGGACGGACGGAAGGACGGACTGGAAGGATGGACGGAAGGACGGACTGGAAGGATGGACGGAAGGACGGACGGACTGGAGGGATGGACGGAAGGACGGACGAACTGGAAGGATGGACGGAGGACGGACTGGAAGGATGGACGGAAGGACGGACTGGAAGGATGGACGGAAGGACGGACTGGAAGGATGGACGGAAGGACGGACTGGAAGGATGGACGGAAGGACGGACTGGAAGGATGGACGGAAGGACGGACTGGAAGGATGGACGGAAGGACGGACTGGAAGGATGGACGGAAGGACGGACGGACTGGAAGGATGGACGGAAGGACGGACGGACTGGAAGGATGGACGGAAGGACGGACGGACTGGAAGGATGGACGGAAGGACGGACTGGAAGGATGGACGGAAGGATAGACTGGAAGGATGGACGGAAGGACGGAATGGAAGGATGGACGGAAGGACGGACTGGAAGGATGGACGGAAGGACGGACTGGAAGGATGGACGGAAGGACGGACTGGAAGGATGGACGGAAGGACGGACTGGAAGGATGGACGGAAGGACGGACTGGAAGGATGGACGGACGGAAGGACGGACTGGAAGGATGGACGGAAGGACGGACTGGAAGGATGGACGGACTGGAAGGATGGACGGAAGGACGGACTGGAAGGATGGACGGAAGGACGGACTGGAAGGATGGACGGAAGGACGGACGGGAAGGATGGACGGAAGGACGGACTGGAAGGATGGACGGAAGGACGGACTGGAAGGATGGACGGAAGGACGGACTGGAAGGATGGACGGAAGGACGGACTGGAAGGATGGACGGAAGGACAAACTGGAAGGATGGACGGAAGGACGGACTGGAAGGACGGACTGGAAGGACGGACTGGAAGGACGGACGGAAGGACGGACTGGAAGGACGGACTGGAAGGATGGACGGAAGGACGGACTGGAAGGATGGACGGAAGGACGGACTGGAAGGATGGACGGAAGGACGGACGGACTGGAAGGATGGACGGAAGGACGGACGAACTGGAAGGATGGACGGAAGGACGGACTGGAAGGATGGACGGAAGGACGGACTGGAAGGATGGACGGAAGGACTCACTGGAAGGATGGACGGAAGGACGGACTGGAAGGATGGACGGAAGGACGGACTGGAAGGATGGACGGAAGGACGGACTGGAAGGATGGACGGAAGGACGGACTGGAAGGATGGACGGAAGGACGGACTGGAAGGATGGACGGAAGGACGGACTGGAAGGATGGACGGAAGGACGGACTGGAAGGATGGACGGAAGGACGGACTGGAAGGATGGACGGAAGGACGGACTGGAAGGATGGACGGAAGGACGGACTGGAAGGATGGACGGAAGGACGGACTGGAAGGATGGACGGAAGGAAGGACGGACTGGAAGGATGGACGGAAGGAAGGACGGACGGACTGGAAGGATGGACGGAAGGACGGACGGACGGACTGGAAGGATGGACGGAAGGACGGACTGGAAGGATGGTCGGAAGGACGGACTGGAAGGATGGACGGAAGGACGGACTGGAAGGATGGACGGAAGGACGGACTGGAAGGATGGACGGAAGGACGGACTGGAAGGACGGACTGGAAGGACGGACTGGAAGGACGGACTGGAAGGACGGACGGAAGGACGGACTGGAAGGACGGACGGAAGGACGGACTGGAAGGACGGACTGGAAGGACGGACTGGAAGGACGGACTGGAAGGACGGACTGGAAGGACGGACTGGAAGGACGGACGGAAGGACGGACTGGAAGGACGGACGGAAGGACGGACTGGAAGGACGGACTGGAAGGACGGACGGAAGGACGGACTGGAAGGACGGACTGGACGGAAGGACGGACTGGAAGGACGGACGGAAGGACGGAAGGACGGAAGGACGGACGGACGGACGGAAGGACGGACGAAAGGACGAAAGGACGAAAGGACGAAAGGACGAAAGGACGAAAGGACGAAAGGACGAAAGGACGAAAGGACGAAAGGACGAAAGGACGAAAGGACAAAAGGACGAAAGGACGAAAGGACGAAAGGACGAAAGGACGAAAGGACGAAAGGACGAAAGGACGAAAGGACGAAAGGACGAAAGGACGAAAGGACGAAAGGACGAAAGGACGAAAGGACGAAAGGACGAAAGGACGAAAGGACGAAAGGACGAAAGGACGAAAGGACGAAAGGACGAAAGGACGAAAGGACGAAAGGACGAAAGGACGAAAGGACGAAAGGACGAAAGGACGAAAGGACGAAAGGACGAAAGGACGAAAGGACGAAAGGACGAAAGGACGAAAGGACGAAAGGACGAAAGGACGAAAGGACGAAAGGACGAAAGGACGAAAGGACGAAAGGACGAAAGGACGAAAGGACGAAAGGACGAAAGGACGAAAGGACGAAAGGACGAAAGGACGAAAGGACGAAAGGACGAAAGGACGAAAGGACGAAAGGACGAAAGGACGAAAGGACGAAAGGACGAAAGGACGAAAGGACGAAAGGACGAAAGGACGAAAGGACGAAAGGACGAAAGGACGAAAGGACGAAAGGACGAAAGGACGAAAGGACGAAAGGACGAAAGGACGAAAGGACGAAAGGACGAAAGGACGAAAGGACGAAAGGACGAAAGGACGAAAGGAAGAACGGAAGGACGGAGGAACGGAAGGACGGAGGGACGGAAGGAACGGAAGGAACGGAAGGAACGGAAGGAACGGAAGGAACGGAAGGAACGGAAGGACGGAAGGAACGGAAGGACGGAAGGACGGAAGGAACGGATGGACTGGATGGACTGGATGGACTGGATGGACTGGATGGACTGGATGGACTGGATGGACTGGATGGACTGGATGGACTGGATGGACTGGATGGACTGGATGGACTGGATGGACTGGATGGACAGGAAGGACGGAAGGAAGGACGAAAGGAAGGACGGAAGGACGGACGGAAGGACGGACGGAAGGACGGACGGAAGGACGGACGGAAGGAAGGACGGAAGGAAGGACGGAAGGACGGACGGAAGGACGGAACGAAGGAAGGAAGGATGGACGGAAGGATGGACGGAAGGATGGACGGAAGGACGGAACGAAGGAAGGAAGGATGGACGGACGGAAGGACAGACTCTAACGCTAACTCTAACGCTAACTCTAACGCTAACGCTAACTCTAACGCTAACGCTAATGCTAACGCTAACGCTAACTCTAACTCTAACTCTAACGCTAACGCTAACGCTAACGCTAACTCTAACGCTAACTCTAATGCTAACTTCTAGTTCGAATTCTTCTGTGGATTCTTTAAATTCTTTTCATTTAAAACAATCTGCTGCATTCTTCAACGCATTTCTTAAAGCTTCCACGCCTTTTTCACCAATCTTCAAATTTCACCAATTTCAGGTAGACTGCCGGCCAAGGCTAACAAGCTTAGGCTTGTAATCATAATGGTCCTCCTATGTTGATGTACATAATATGCCTGGCCTGCTTTTTGAAGTTAAATCTAAATTACTCAAGGTTCCTTATGTGCATTTACAACATGCACCTTTTTGGTTCTTTTTACAACTTGTTACATACTTTCTAATACTGAATACCCTCTCTTGTATTTATTTCTCCTTTTTGTTCACAGATCCTCCATGTACACAAACTGCCTGACCTTTTAAGTGTTACAAAGGCTAAGCAAAAATTGGCTGCAACACATTCTAATTGACATACAAAGGTAAGAAAGCAGCAAATTATATAATGCTTCAGAAACAAGATTGTGCATTCTTTAGAAGTGGACCTCCTCCCTGTGTATTCCTGCTGTGTATTCAAAACAGCTTGTAGATGACATATTTGACATGAACATTTTCCAATATTGTTCCCCAGTATGTGAGGTTTTAAAGACCATGAAACATTAACCCTATCACCTTACCCAATACTACAAAATACTACTTGTATGCAGTACTCTTATTACACTAGCCTATAAGAACTGGGTAGTATTGTGTACTGTACCCCAAATAAATGCCTAGGGCGTTAGGGTAAAAAAATACTTTACATTTGTTGCCTTAATCTATTTTCATGAAACTCGTCGTAACTTCAATGCATCTCAGGTTGCAGCTGTGTCGTGTCCTATGAATCATTTCACAAAACACAAAAGTACAACTTGTAATAGGTGTATTTTTAGTACAATACGATGACTTATATGTATTTTTTAAGAGTCGTCGAAAGTTTTCCGAAACGTATTAGTGGCGGATGTTGGACTTATTTCAAGTTTTAACTCCATTAATCAAGGTTTCAATTCGCATCGGAGGGTGGGTGTACAAGTACCTTGCACATTTTTTTCGGGATTCAAAATGGATGACGGTAAACATGTCACAAGCAAGACTGGCAATATCTGTCAGCCACCGGCACACAGCAAGCAGGTTTTTCAGTCCCTACCTGATTTTGTCGATTTTCCCCAGAATATTCTTCTGGGATTTTTCTCCCACCTCTAAAACTGTAATTTCTTTTGTCTTCTCTACAGGTTTATATTTTGGGCAGCTCAATAAAGATGCGTCTAAGACGGGAGGTGAATTGTTACTTGCCAATTTGTATGCAGTCAAGTGCTTCTTTGCATTGTTTTTGACTGGCATTTGAGGTAACAGAAAATGATTTAAATATGTAATGCAGAGAAAATTAAGTACACGTTTTATTTAAAGGTTGGGTACACCATTTGTAATTGCTTGAATTATCATGAATGGGTGGATTTGGGGGGTTGTATTTTATAGTAAATATCATTTAAATGACCTGTCCGAAGTTTTACTATCATGGATGCCTAGAAAAGCACGAAAAACAGCGTTTGTTTTCAACCGGCGTCGAGCAGTTATTCTTATGTTGTTATTGTTTTTTCGCGCTCGCCGTCTGGCGATCGCGAGTTTTGTTTTATAAAATTCAATTTTTCGGAATAATATCAGAATATCTAGGGCAATCATTTTGCTGGACGCCTAAAATCATTATTTACTTTCAAATAAGTAAGATATTTCTTAATAATACGGTAGTAAATATTTTTGATATCTGCAAATGGTGTATCCTGCCTTTAACTCGCAATATTTATAATGATTATATCAGTTGTGTGTTTCTTATTCATGATGTTATTTGTAACAGGTCGGTTTGGGTGTGAAAACGTTTCTTGCTTCTGGAGCTGTAGGAGTGCTCAGGACCAGATGCCTAGAGGTAATTCAGTGTAAGACTATTAACCAGTTCGCGCCGGATGACTCTAACTCTAACGCTAACTCTAACGCTAACGCTAACGCTAACGCTAACTCTAACGCTAACGCTAACGCTAACGCTAACGCTAACGCTAACGCTAACGCTAACGCTAACGCTAACGCTAACGACTGGATGGACTGGATGGACTGGATGGACTGGATGGACTGGATGGACGGGATGGACTGGATGGACTGGATGGACTGGATGGACTGGATGGACTGGATGGACTGGATGGACTGGATGGACTGGATGGACTGGATGGACTGGATGGACTGGATGGACTGGATGGGCTGGATGGGCTGGATGGGCTGGATGGGCTGGATGGGCTGGATGGGCTGGATGGGCTGGATGGGCTGGATGGGCTGGATGGGCTGGATGGGCTGGATGGGCTGGATGGACTGGATGGACTGGATGGACTGGATGGACTGGATGGACTGGATGGACTGGATGGACTGGATGGACTGGATGGACTGGATGGACTGGACTGGATGGACTGGATGGACTGGATGGACTGGACTGGATGGACTGGATGGACTGGATGGACTGGATGGACTGGATGGACTGGATGGACTGGATGGACTGGATGGACTGGATGGACTGGATGGACTGGATGGACTGGATGGACTGGATGGACTGGATGGACTGGATGGACTGGATGGACTGGATGGACTGGATGGACTGGATGGACTGGATGGACTGGATGGACTGGATGGACTGGATGGACTGGATGGACTGGATGGACTGGATGGACTGGATGGACTGGATGGACTGGATGGACTGGATGGACGGAAGGACGGACGGAAGGACGGAAGGACGGACTGGAAGGACGGACTGGAAGGACGGACTAAGGACGGACTGGAAGGACGGACTGGAAGGACGGACTGGAAGGACGGACTGGAAGGATGGACGGAAGGACGGACTGGAAGGATGGACGGAAGGATGGACGGAAGGATGGACGGAAGGATGGACGGAAGGACGGACGGAAGGACGGAAGGACGGACTGGAAGGATGGACGGAAGGACGGACTGGAAGGATGGACGGAAGGACGGACTGGAAGGACGGACTGGAAGGATGGACGGAAGGACGGACTGAAAGGATGGTCGGAAGGACGGAATGGACTGGATGGACGGAAGGACGGACTGGAAGGATGGACGGAAGGACGGACTGGAAGGATGGACGGAAGGACGGACTGGAAGGATGGACGGAAGGACAAACTGGAAGGATGGACGGAAGGACGGACTGGAAGGATGGACGGAAGGACGGACTGGAAGGATGGACGGAAGGACGGACTGGAAGGATGGACGGAAGGACGGACTGGAAGGATGGACGGACTGGAAGGATGGACGGATGGACGGACTGGAAGGATGGACGGACTGGAAGGATGGACGGAAGGACGGACTGGAAGGATGAACGGAAGGACGGACTGGAAGGACGGACTGGAAGGATGGACGGAAGGACGGACTGAAAGGATGGACGGAAGGACGGACTGAAAGGATGGACGGAAGGACGGACTGGAAGGATGGACGGAAGGACGGACTGGAAGGATGGACGGAAGGACAAACTGGAAGGATGGACGGAAGGACGGACTGGAAGGATGGACGGAAGGACGGACTGGAAGGATGGACGGAAGGACGGACTGGAAGGATGGACGGAAGGACGGACTGGAAGGATGGACGGAAGGACGGACTGGAAGGATGGACGGAAGGACGGACTGGAAGGATGGACGGAAGGACGGACTGGAAGGATGGACGGAAGGACGGACTGGAAGGATGGACGGAAGGACGGACTGGAAGGAAGGACGGAAGGACGGACGGAAGGACGGACTGGAAGGACGGACTGGAAGGACGGACTGAAAGGACGGACGGAAGGACGGACTGAAAGGACGGACGGAAGGACGGACTGTGTCATATCATATTCAAACATGTTGATGCATTGACAGCTCCCGTGGAAAAGCCATTTTTTCACATACTCGCTAAAAATAGGAATATCTCCAAAAATATTAATGTAATATCTTCCCTATTTTCACCAATAATGCTCAACGATATATGCTTTAATAATATGCAAACCAAATTACTAAAATATTTTATCATCTAGGAGAAAATGGCCTCCAAAGTTGGGTATAGTTTTTTTTGGACCACCCTGTATCTGAATTATTTGGATTATGGTAATTGCAGATCTGTGTCACAAACTGTGACATCATTGCTAAATTTAACTGCTGTTTGCATCACAAACTGTGACAATTTTGCTGTATATATATTGCTGTTTGCGTCACCAACTGTGAAAATATTGCTGAATGTAATTGCAGTTTGCGTCACAAACTGTGACAATATTGCTGAATATAATTGCTGTTTGCGTCACTAACGGTGACAATATTGCTGTTCCCCGACATCAGCTTCGGACGGGAACGAACTGTGATAATTGTGTAATATAATATTGCTGTCCTGTGCTACCCGCTTCGAGTTCGGACAAACTGTCATTACATTGCTTGCATTGCTGTCCCGTGCTATCATAGCTTCAAGCTGGGACAGCGCTTACAACAATAAACGGCTGCTCAGGCAACACGCAACAAAATACATTACGAGTGCTCGATCTTGTATGTCCAGTCTTGTCACATGTGGGGATAATACTCTTGGTTTAAACTACTCTTGTGACGTCACTCTATTCAGAAAAGTGTAGATTATTTTAAAGAATGTACAGTTAACTGTACATTCTTTTAAGAATTAACA